>CABFOV010000112.1:50544-68721 GCA_902141375.1 Timema poppense
AGAAGAAAAGAAAATGCAAGGTAATTTAAGTTCCTACTTAAGTTAAAATATTCAAATAAGTACATCTCTTGAGCCCTCAGGGCTATGTAATCCAAAATTTTGTTGTTTTTCTGCAATAAAAGTTTGTGCAATTTTTGTAATTTTAATTATTATTTTTCACTTGAGTAATTTTTGTGTGTGATAATTCCCCAGAAGCCTCATGCCCACTTTGGTTACAAATCCTGTTTCACTGACTTTTTTTTTGTATTTTAAAGATTTAAACAAAAATACAGGTATTAGAGATGGACAATAAATTACCCCAGATACCTCAAAGAAATTACTTAAGCTTTGGATGGAAAATATGACATGAGATTCCAATCATCTTACTCCTGTGATGTAAGTTGGCCCATTTGAAATTTAAAACAATTTTTTTTAATAAATGGCCAAACCTATTTTTTAGATGTTTTAATACAGGAAACACATTCTATATTATCACCACTAACATATTAAAATGAAATGTTGAGTCTTAGGTTTAGTTAGAAAATCAACTGAGCATGAATGTAGGGAGCAATCTAGGTGTGTTGTAAAACTAGCCCAGATACCCCAACTTACCTTAGCTATGTTTAAGTTACATGAATAGCAAGGACTTATTTAATTATATTAATCAACGAAGTAGCCAACTTAGAGCTAGTTTAACTAACTGGGAATTCAAATAAAAGATAAAGTTGTATCCTCTTTTTCAGAATTCAAATCTCAAATTTGAATCTTCATTTTTTCTATTAACTTTCTAACATTAATTTTGTTCACAATAATTCTTAAGGTTAGATAGAAAATATCAAAAGTGATGACTAAATGTTTACATTTTTTGTTTTAATGTAAATTTGGAGACAGGTGAGCAGTAATTTCTAGAGTCTGGTTATTAGATTTTTATGAAACTTTGTTGGGTTTTAAAATTGTGAGTCTAAGATCCTTTTGATTCCACGAATCTTGAATAATCTAATGATATGTCAGATTTGTAGGTCTCATCTCGAGTATAAAACATAATAAAATTCAGTGATTAGCTGTGATCATTTTGAATATCAGCTGCAAGTGAATTCCACAGCAAAAGTAATACCGACATATATCTGATATTAGCTTACTTAAACTAATTTGTAAAAGGTCACCACAAAGTTGAATCAAGACAACTTAAACCCAATAAAAATAAATTTTCACTTTTTACTTTTTTTAATGAAAAAATACCTTTGAAAATTTTCTTGTATTTAGGTAAATATGATATTATGTTTACAAAATGGAAGCTATGATTTTTCTAGCTAATAGACCCATACAACTGCAGATATACATAAAATCAAATCACTGGACACACCACAAACTTCTTTATTAGTATTTAAAAAAATTAATTTCAAACATGGCTAATTATTAGACATTTAATATTTCAATTACAAAACCTCTAGATCTGTGCAGATCAAATGACACATTATGATGTGCTTTAATAAAGGCACCGCACATTGATGTATGTGGCATAATCTTGAAACACTTCAATGAAGGTGATTGAAGAAACACATAGCTAATCATAACTTATTGGTGTTCCAAACATATTTTAACTTTGTTTGTTTAAATATATTAATTTCTAAACAACAAATTAAGTAAAAAACATCACAATGTGAAATAAGATTTGTTGTAATGTGGGATGTTCAAAGCGATATAAAAGCACTCATAAATACACAACATTTGACCATTCCCTTAATAGGAATGGAGGGAAGAAAAATGAAACAAGTGAGTTCAAATAGTCAACAAGAATATAGATCTTTTTTTATCTACATTTATTCCGACTCTTTCTTGAATATAAGTAAAGCCAAGAGATATGTCAAAAAACTAATGAGTCTCAATAGTTTTTAGGCTATATTTGTAAACTAATGGGCACGTTTGTGGTTCCTAATGGACGAGTACTAGTCACTATGGTGCTTTGAAATTTCATCTTTTTACCTTGTATTTTTGACAAACTGATGAGTAATTTATCTCAGGTTTTATTATTGATTTGTTAATCTTTGTGTAGTACGGGCCAAATAATAAATGTAATTCTGTCATTTCACTTTAGTAGGGCCTTTCTACTTTGTACATAGCCCAAATTGATGCAATAAGATGTTATCAACTTCTTTTTATACTAGATATAATAATTATAGGTCTAGTATTCAATGGTAGCACAGTGGTATAAAATATATAAACCTACTAATTTTGATGTAGTTGAGTTGTAGTTGTAGTTATAAAATTATAAATGAAATATAACCATTTACTATAAGCTGACGCTCAGTCAGTAGCGTGTCTGTCTACTAAGCTAAGGGTCCCGGATTCAATTCCTGGCATGGCCGAAAAATTTAACATTGGTGAAATGTAGGTTTACCCTTTCACAGTGATGAATTAACGGCCAGGTAGTGGATGTTGTGCCTGTCCTAGTCTTATGTTAGATTATAAGGCATATGAAGCTACAACAGGCCTAGCAAGCCGGTAGTGGGAAAAAGATAGCTCTATAGTTTAAAAAAATTGACCCAGGCCACAGGATGGAAACAGTAATGGATGTGAAGTAAAGTATAGACTAACACATTTTCTAAGTGTTTACTTTGTGTTGGAAAAAGATTAGATACTTTTAACTTTATAAGGTGTCAAATCAACACACATCTGACTTACTTACAACTTTTGATTTTACATAAATTGAATTTCTATCTTGAATTTTAGTTAATTCAGTTAAATGACTTTTTTTAAATAAAGGATTGATGTGAATAATACCTAGCATTAATCTTTTGAAAACCATATTTTATTTTGTCTATATCTCTTGCGATAATGTATGTTTACTATCAACTGTCTCATCTAAGTATTTAAAAATGTTACCACAATGAAACCTCATAAGTTTTCATTGGCGCCATCAGCGTCTAAACACAATGCTTAGAGAACATGTGATTAAATCACTGTTAAAAGGAGAGGCCAATAAAATAGTTTGTTTATAATTGGTTGAGTGAAGACTCATTAAGCATAAAAATAACATAAAAAACAATCAAACACAAACTTTAGCCAAGTAAATCCCACTTCTTCAGTTATCATATGTATCCTCCTTTCCTTTTAACAATTACTTTTATATTACACAATAATTAAAAATTAAAAGAAGATTCATGTTCAAAATCAACAATGTGATAATAACATAAATTTTTTCCCCCCCATGTTATAGACATACATTGTTCAAATCTAATTGAATGGTTTTAATCAGATCTGAATATAAATAACAATCAGATGACATTTAATTGATTGTGAATATGAGTATATGGATTTGAGATAATTCATTATTATTTAGTATGCAATATTATACATTGGAATGCAGATGATACAACACTATTTTATAATCAGATGAAAACATTACTTTACAAATTGGCATTTGCAAGCTCAGGGTTGTTTAATTTGAGCCAACTCGGAGTTCATCAAAACTTAACTATGTAAATAAAAATGAGTTAATTATTGACAACCATTTAGTACCTTTCCTACCTTGAGTGCAGCTATTAATATGATGTTGATTTTGAAATTATCCCAAAGGCTTGAACTACAAGATAAACTACAGAATTAAATGCCTATTATTCTATTATTTTGTAATAAATAAAATGATAGAATATTAGGAGAATGGTAGAGCACAAATAAAAGAAAAAACACTTATACATATTTACACACACTTCGATATTTCAATGCTATTACAGCATCTTCCTCATGAAGTAATAATTAGACAACATCCTGTTTGGTCTAATTACTGCTACTTCCTGGGGAAGATGCTATAATAGCATCGAAATATTGAGGTGTGTGTAAATATGTATAAGTGTTTTTTCTTTTATTTGTGCTCTACCATTCTCCTAATATTCTATCATTTTATTTATTACAAAATGTTTATACTCAATGTAATTTGTCATACATACTATTATTCTATTAGTAATAAATTATGTATTTATAAATAAGTAACCCTCTTAAGATATTTTTGCATTAGGGTTATTATTTTATTGCATCCATGTATTAAAATAATATAAGGTAGAAGAGGCACTGTATAATTTTTAATGCGATAATATATGTGGAAGTTTGCCAACTTGATTAACTAGTTTTACAAGACTACTTCACTATAATTGTAGTCTATTGTATTTTAATAGCTGAAGGCAAACTTAACATAGATTATTGTGCAAAGTACTGGTAATTCTCCCGTCTACTACTACTTTTTCTACAACTGTGTAAACTTCTTAACATGAAAACTACTAAACATCTTTAAATAAAATGTATAAGCAGTAAACAAATAAAAATATATAAGTTCTGATATATTTATTTCCTTTGGTGAAATTTGATTAAGATATAAGGTGCATATACTCTTATTTGTAACTATTTTAAACAATAATGTTAAACTAAATGTACATTTTTATATCAACAACTATATTTAAATTGGAATCATAAAGTAGTAAAATAACAAACTAGTACTCACTAGCTGCTATTACTCGTGAAAATATTATTTTCAAATCTAGTCCAAGAGAAATCACTTTATTTTATTAAGGTTTAAATTAGGAAAGATAGCCAGCACACTTACCTTAGTGATACAGGAGTAAAATTTGTTTAGATAAAACACTAAAAAACACACAAACATCTTAATTGAAACCATGATTATAGTCTCTTGGTATATTCCAAATAACCTTAAATTTATTAAGTGACTGATTAGTTTTCAAACCATAGTTTTAAAATAGAGCATACAATTAACAAAAGTTTTAGTCTTTTTAACAGATGATTATAACATAATTAAAATGTCCTATATATTGATATTTATTAATAAATGGAATGTGTCATCAAAAAGTTAAAACCAGCTTGATGACTAAAGTGATAATTATGTTAAACATTATTAAGCTACCAAAATACACATAAAATACTTTCCTTTATTGTTTCACCCTAAAAAATATTATTAATACTAGGATTTTATATTTGTAACTGTGAAGTTCACAAAATAATTAGTATATTTATATATTCGGCCATAAGATTAATTTATTCAATTGACTATACAAACTACATTCTTGATTAAATAATAAATTTCCCTTATGCTTCCTTGAAAAGTGATTTCCTGTGAATGACAACACTTTTTTTAGTTATTCAACCCATTGACTTATTGTTTATATTTTAAATGGGCCACTCAGTTTAGTATTTCATTTTATCTTATAAGAAGCTTATACAAGTTTAGATTAACCGTGGTATCTTCTAAAGTGTTTTTGCAATTCCTATAATTTGAAAAATTCTCTCATGCTAGGTTAAATCTCACCACCCTTTCCTACTTCCTTTCTGTCTCACTCTTTTCATCATCTCTCTTATTTATTTTATCCATACCTTTATTTCCCTTTCACTAATTCTATCCTTTCTTTCTTTCTATATAAATAATTTTTTAGTAAGTTATTTTTATTAATGACACATATGTTACATAATAATATTCAAGTACATCAATGTGTTTGAAATATATATTTTTTAATTTTTACATCTTGTTCCATGTATGACATAATGTGGATTTGCATTTATTCTATAAATAGTCTTTGTTTGTGTGGCAAACTTAAATACATTTTGGGAGATAAAAAGAAATTACACTTTTTCTACTCTGCCAAACTAATAAGTTTCACAGTATGAACCACAAAATATGTAATTTCTTTGCCAGTTATACACTTTGTTTGCTAGTTTATGTCATTTCATACATCCATCACTCTAAAGTAAACATTAGTTATTCATGAAAAATAAATGTAGTTAAAGGAAAAGCAGAGATGATGAAAAGAAAAGTTGGAATATTTCACTGCTAACATTTATGGGATACAACTGAGAAGATAAGGTGGGAGACCTGCTCATCATTATATCTGTGTAATGCACTATGAATAGCGAGCATTGGTCATCAACATGCATCCACAGATAAAAAATAATTTCCTGGCAATAAAAATCAATTCGGCCTTGAATTCCTGTGCAACTTGTTAAACAGCAGTGATGGATTTGTTAAGTTATATTTATTGGTGCCATCACACTGTGGTATATTCTAAATATGCTTGCAATTGGATACAAAGTATGAATAAAAACCATTTTAAAGCTGAACAAACACAAGTTTACACCCGAAATAACCAAAATCTTATCAACTTTATCACCTCACACATCAACATAAAATTAAACATTATTTCATCCCAACAAAATTCCTGACATTCAAAAATACTATAGGCAAAAAACCTGCAATATTTGCATCAATTATCTTTTGACTGTTAAACTTACACATGATAATGGTTACAAGAATATTAGTTATTGCTATTTGACATTTAGGATGCACAAATGAAAAAATGGAAGAACATAGATCTAATGAAACCAGCCAACATTAATAATAACAATTATTGTTGGAATGTGTAATGGAATAACACGTGATAATTAATGCCATGTTTGTACTAAAAAAATAATCATAATCCTGCAAAAATCACTATTGAAGAAAAATCATGGTCTTTAAAAGTGTACCATATTGAAGTAAATAAAGGCCAAAATTGGTATATAATTAAAATCAATATATCTTTTTTAAAGCTTATGTGCCATAAATGAGTATGAGTTAAGCTCAAATTAAGTAAAATCATAATATAGGCTATCTAGAAGAGACTAGGTGTCTTGTTTAAGTAACTAATTGATACATGTTTTAAACAGGCTTGTCTTGTTATATAAGTTTTTAAAAAGAAGATCACAACACTTTGGCAATAGTGAGAAGATAAGTGAATAAATGCACCCCACATTATAATGAAATTTCAAACATTAAGCTGATTAAATCCATAAAATAAGAAATATTCATATAATATACATAATCAGATAAACTTTGAAAATAAGTATTATAATGTTTTTTAGAACAAATATGGCAATATTATCACTAGCCTAAGATTTTAAAAACACTTTCATTAAATGTTAATTTGTTTGTTGTTTACATGAAGTAAAACACAAATTAGAACCTTTGAAGATTTAAAATTGTTATACTTGTTGGTTAAACCTCTGTATTGGTCACATGGCGCTTCAGTAGCTAAGCAGCTCAAGAAAAGCTTTGGGAACTTTCCCTTTTTGGTTTCCTCGTTCACCGACAAGGTAGTCCATTTCAGTCTGAGAGATCTCATGAACAATAATTACCTATGCAAACAATATAACATTTATCAAACAAGTCTTTGAACAATGATTTACACACATATAAAATAATCAATTTGGCCCAATTTCCATTATAAAGTGATGAAAATATAATAAATATTGTGAGTACATCTTAACTCAGTTGGTAGCGCGTTTGTCTACTAAGCTAAGGGTTCTAGGTTTGATTCCTTGCATGACAGAAAAATTTATCATTGGTGAAATGTGGGTTTCCCCTTTCACAGTGATGCATTTTCTTGCCGGGTGCTGGGTGTTGTGTCTGTTCTAGATTTAAGTTAATGTGTAAGTCGTGTGCTGATATAATCAGTCGGTTCAAAAAGTGAGTAAATTAAATGAAAAATTATAATGAGGAAGTCTTCACTGCTATTAGACAGCAACGGAATTAAAATCGACAAAACTCTTACTTTTAATCTAAGATAATCGTTTCCCCCCTGTCCATGGTCAGTTAAACTTTCTAAAAAAATTCCTCCTCTCCCTCCAAGTCAGTGTGGGTATTTGTCCTCTCAATTCTCCTTTCTCCATTTCCTTCCATTAACATAACTAAATGGGTATAGTCCAGACGGGCAAAAAGACAGTGAAACACAACTTAATGACACATCGGTACCAATAATCATTGTACGCATTTATTTACTTATATTTTTACTATTGCTAAAACCAGCATAGTTATTTATTCTCAATATTTTTCGTTTATCAACTTCTCAGCCTAAAAAAGGTAAAGTTCAAGTCAATAGTTTAGTCTCTAGAGTCACCAAACTCAGATCATTTAAATATTTCTCTAGAAATGTTTTCCACTAAAAATTCTGGCCCTACTTTCTTATCACAATTTTATATTAATTCCACTCCATCCATGCATATTCTGCATTACCTCAAATTATTTAATTATCAATTTAAATAGATATTTCTATAAGATTACATTTCTGTGACACTGCCTGTAAATATATGAAAAACTACTGCTACAAAAAAGTTAAGCAAAAAATAGAGGAAAGAGCAGGGGAAGAACAATGCGTATTTTGACATTAAAGATCCACAGTGAACGCAACCTTTGTGCTGAGACAGTTCATTGAGTAAAGATGGGAATATGGTAAAGATACCATGATAGCCTTCATTGACACAAAACAGGTTTTTGACAAGGTATTAAGAGAAAATATATTGTTGGATTTAAGAAAAAGGTGAGTGGAGGAAGGGATTGTGGAACAAATAGGTACATCTATGATAAGTGTGAAAACTGTGTAATAATAGTAGATAAACATTAACTGGTTTCAAACAAGTGAAACAGGGAAGAGTTTTACTATCAATTCTATTTAACATTGTAATGGATGAGATAATTGTTAAAGTGCAGGGTCACTGAAGCCCAAGGGAATTAAATATTATGGCATATACAGACAGACAACCTCATCACATGGGAGGAAAATGAAGAGGGCTTGGAGAGAGAACTAGCTAAATGTGCAAGAGCTATGGCAAGATGCGGAATGGGCAACATGGAAAAGAGCAAGACAATGAAGGTGGCTAGAAACTCAAACTCAACAAAGGCAGTGGCAAGGAACTTGAAAGGGTGGAATACTTCTGTAAGCTAGGAAGTAATATTACAACAAACAATAAGATTCAGGAAAAAATAGGACAAAGGATATGCAAGAGTGGGCAATTCTATCACAAGGTTAAGGATATAATTTGGCGATGGAACCAGAGGTGTACCTTGGATCCCTTGCGACCTTGGCAAGGAGATATATAGGCGCCGCCTGCCGCCCCCCTTCCCCCATTAAACAATATCCACTATATTTGTATAAAAATTACTGCTAAAATGAGACAATTATTGTCAATTCAGTTGTGAATTCACCACAATAAACAATAGCCACTATATTTGTATAAAAATTACTGCTAAAATGAGACAATTATTGTCAATTCAGTTGTGAATTCACCACATCCAAGCTCCCCTACGATTTCCCTCTGGTTGTCTCCATCAAGTACTCACTTGTTTTGAGCACAAAAAACATTTAACATCAACCACAACCTTTAGAATGTTTCACCATTTCTCAGTCTCTTTTTTTAAAGTTGTTTGGTATTTTTGCATCCAAAGTTTTACCATTTCTTAGTCTCCTTTCAAAGCCTTTCCACATAATGTAGTAATCTCTGTGATTAGACGAATTTTCATGAATTTTGATAAAGAGATTTAAGTGTGTTCCAATCCTGAAAACCTTTGTGTAGGTCAAAAAATTGAGTTTTTGGCTCTTGCGAAATATTAAACAAAAAGAGCCTCTATGGATAGGCTATTAATAATCCATTTCATTTTCACATGTTCCCTATTTTTTAGAGTCTTGAAAAACATTTGGCACCAAGAGGTCTTTCATAAAGTTTGGTTGAAAATTTAAATTTGGATATTAACATTTTCAAGATCATGGGTTAGCAGTTGTGTACAAAATGAACACTATCAGTGATATAGGGAGTTCCCAGTCATTTTGAAGGATCTTCATAGTCACCCCTTTTAGTTTTATTTGGTTACAATTTCGATTTGATTCATTTGGACCGTGTTTGTCAGCTATGACACTAACAGTCACACCTGTAACTGGATCACAGATACTTATCTCTGGAGCTCTAGATGAAGAAGCCACAGCAAAATCTTTGGCCTGAAAAAATCATGGATTCATCTACTTTAGATTATGTTAAAAAATTATCATCCACTTCATGCTCTGACAGTTATCTGCTTTTCTTTCTGTTTAATGAGGTTGATCAGCTTCATCATGATCTGTATTACAGCCACTTGCATTTTTTTTCTTTAATATTCCTTTTAGTTTTGTTGTAGACAATCGTTAACTCTTCCAGATAATGATGTGATAGTTTATTTCTCTCTTTTTCAGTTTTCTAAACACTCTTCCAGATGGTTTTTAGGTCCCATGTTGATTCCTGTTATATTACACTGTATAAACTATACAACACTGTACACTGAACTGGCAGTAGATATGAACGCAGACACTGCATGAATGATTGATTGAAGAATAATTAATAAGAAAGATGTTTGATCGGTGTTTTTATACCATGGCATGATATCTAGAAATTACATTTCACGTGACTCAGGTACTTGAAGCGTCCTGAGTGAGGGAGAGGCGCGAATGAAGGGCTAGGAATTTCCACACTTTTGTGCCAGTGTGATACGAGAAGCTTACCCCGCATTTGATCTTGCTGTCACTGGTAATGTGTCACCACATATATATATGTCATACACTCCATGGTCTCCTAGCAGTCTACCTTCATACCGCCTTGCTATTTCTCCTACCGCTCAACTCCCGTCTAAGTTAACAGCTTTACACAGACAAACTGAGACAGATTTATGGGGTGACTTTTTAACCCCCACACTCCATCCACCCTCAGGCCTGCGTCCCCGGCAGGGGTCGGTTTTGCCAACTCCTAAGTGTGCCTCTTGATGGAACATAGGAAAAGAGGCCAATACTTTGTTACATACATATATATTATATATATAATCACACCATTCCCTTATGGGATAGGCAAGAAACTGTGCATATAGCTAAAAATATAACTCCATACTTAATCCATCCTCACTAACTTTCGCCACACTTCCCTATCCTTGCATACTCCCTTCACTTCAACAACATCCATGCACAGAGTCATACATGCTCTTTTATTCTTAAAACGCTTAGTGTTTCTCTTTTTCACAATTTCATCTACAACATAAAACCACATTTTATGTATTGAAGTATGGCTATGAAACCTGGAGAGGGATATGGAGACATTTAAATAGATTGCAGATATAGGTTTCTGAGGTGTATTGAATGTTTTTAGCACTGTGTCTTACTTACTACCTGTTTAGATTATATGTTTAAGTACTAATTATGCTAATGGTTTTAGGGGTGAGGAAGGTTGTATTTATAGGAAATGTACCTGCATTAGCATCAAGGGTGAATGAAAAACCATTCGGGAAAAACCACTTGACCGAGATTTGAACCTTATCTCCTCGCCATCAGCAGTCTAGACTACTGCAAGAATAGTGCCTTAGACAACGTGGGCACCAAGGCAGAGTTAAAAATTTTACAAGGAGAGATAGGATAAGGAACAACAAAATTAAGGATAGCTTAAAGTTTATACCATTAGTAGAGACATTGAAGAGGAAAAGTATGCAGTGGTTAGGGCATGTTATGAGAATAGAGAAGGACAAAATACCTAAGAAAGATCTAAAGATTAAGGAGATAGGTAGAACCTATTGGAAAACCACACATAAGCAATCAGTGATGAACATGGAGGTTAAAGGAGTGTAATGGAGACGACCTGCAAAAGTGGAAAAGTCCAGTTATGATAATGATGATTTTTGTAAGCTTGGAAAAATAGTAAAGCTTTGTTTAAGCCAGCAGTTCCCAAAATTCCCACCACAGGATATTTTAATTAATTAATTAGTAATTGTGGCTATTTAAAAATTAAATAAAACAATTTACATGTATTGTGTTTTCAAACAGTTACTGGTACTAAGTTGTCAAATGTTGAGTATCTATTTATTTTAGCCTAGGGGTGCCATAAAACGTTAATGAGACTTAGACATAAACCAAGAAAGTTTGGGAGCTTCTGAATTAAGCACATGCACATATCTTCTTCTAAAACTACAACTTCTTAGAAGATCATCTAATAGTAAACAATTATGCCTTGAACTAAGATTAATTGATTGATCAATTAAAGAGATACCTGCCCTAGTTTCATTATTTTAAATTAAGTGTCTTTCAAATAAACTAACCTCAAGTGGTAAAGCAGCTCTTTATAGCCGGGGTAGAAATATTGCTTTTCTAACAATTTAAAATTGAAACTAGAAATCCAACACATACAAAATTTAACAGTTCATATTTAGTATTTTCTTACATACCAGAGGTTTGCAACTGATATGATTTTAATTATAGTGGTAAAGGCCACTGGCATAGGTAACACTGTTATGACATTAATTCGCATGGCTTTTTTTTCTTTCAAAAAGTTATATAATTATCATTAGCACCGCGTCTTACTACCTGTTGAGGTTATATGCACATTATATAATAAATCAATAATTATATTCAAACATGCAAACTTTCAAATTAGGTAATAATTTTAATTATTTATTTATTATATAGCCACATATTTTAGTTCTTAAAACTATTTTTTATTCAAGTCATCCTAAAACAATGTCGTTATAGAGATCAAATTCAAACAATATCAAGTATTTTTCAGACAAAATACTGACCCTTCATTAATTCTGAAAGGTAGTCTACAATGTTGTTTGCAAAAAGTAATCCCACTGTAATCCAGCCAACTTAAAAACTACCACTCATCTTGAGAAACAACTATTGTGTAGTGTCATTATTTTAACTTTAGCTATTTCAGCATTAAAATAGAAAGTCTTGGCACATGAAACATTTTGATGAATAAAAATCTAAAAAAAAAAGGTAAAACGAATGTTTTAAAATGGCAAGTAGAAATAGTGAAAAAAAATATTACCATGCAATATTAATATTATTATTATTATCTAGCACCAAGTCTTACTACCCGTTCGGGTTATACGCTAAATATTAATACATAATGTTATTTTGTATGTATATGTTTTACACAAAATGTATTTAATGGTATATCTTTGGGATAGTGATCAAGAACAAAGTTAGAGGTAAAATACCTGTATTAGTATTAAGATATGGAAAAAAACAATGGTAATTCAAAAGTGAAAAACCATCCTAGGTTCACGCTGCCAAAATTCATACCTTGACCTTCCTGTCACTGGTAATCCAGTGTATTTTTAAGTTTGACATCTTAGACCAAGTGACCACTACTGTGAATTTAACTAGTGCTCAGTTAATTTGTTGAAAAATACCATTTACATAAACAAATCAAACCTAGAGTATTCGGCTGAACTGGTTCAATGCTCTTGTCCAGGTGTGATTTTCCCAACATATATTTTAATTATGTTTGTGAGCAGCAAGAATCTCTAGAAAATATTAATTTATATTTAATAAGAAAATTAAACACACACAACCACTTTATTGAGAAAGTTAATAAAAATGTAATACTCAAGGCAATATTTTTAGGAAAAAACCCCAGTGGAATTGAACTAGGAAGCTGTGCTATTTTGCTACATGGCCTTTAAGGGGTTGCATTTATATTCTGTCATACAGGAAGAGTATATTGTATTACTCCACTATATTTCTGTCTGAAGCCCACATCAGTGCCACATTTTAACGAATCTCTCTTACTTTCTTCAGCTCCTTTGCACTCATCAACAAAGAAGTGAAGCAATGTTTGCCTTCAATGGATACCAATCAGGTTTTATTTTCATTAGTCTCATAGTGTGTACCTGACAGATTTTATGTGGTAACACTCTGATCATGCCTGTATACAAGTTAGCAAATAATGGGGGCAATGACTGTTCCCGTCATGTTAACACTCATATTAAAAAATAACTGGTTTGGGAATTAAAGCAATATCTTTTCATAATGAATTTAATTAGTGGGGGGATTGAGAATTTGGTGGGTTAGCATCCAGGTATGGGTCAATTATTAATAGGTCAAGTTGATTAATTTCTTTGAAACCCCCTTCAGTGGCCGCAAGGTTTAAGGCACTAATCTTGCAATAGATTAGACTGCTGATAAAGGGGAGATTGAGGTTTGATCCCAGTCAGGCGTACTGAGGGTGGTATTCCCTAAATAGTTTCCCACTCTCTCCACACATATGTGGATACACTTCCTGTAGATTCAGCATTCCTCATTCCTAAGTCATTAGTGCAATTATTACTTAAGCATATAACCCAATAGGTGGTAAGATGTGGTGCTAAAAAATATTTCTTTGAAATAAACATAATAGACCTTGTTAAGTATTGATTGACCCTCAAAATGTACCTAATTTATGTTCCTTCCAAGAATAAATGTCCCTGCTTCAAGCAAAGACAAGCAAAGAAACGTTGGTCTCAAGGACCATTTTTGGATAAAAAACAACTAAGAGCATAGGCTGTTCTTCAATTAGCTTTGTGTTGATTGATGACATCTACTTAAAATATGTTATATAGTTAGTAAAGAGACTTAACATAGCTCACCAAAATTTGTATCAAGTAATGTGACAAAATATTTTGTAGACATTCCTTTATTAAATAACATTGTTGGCAAATACTTTACATTTTGTGAGATCAAAATATGTGAGAGTTGTCAACATTTAATTTGTAGATTTTACAAGGAATTTTTATATGGTGTAATAATTCATTTTAATAATATAAAAAGTTGAAATGAATATTGCACAATAAAATTCATAAAGTGTTTGTAGAGATTTTAAATAATACTTTCAAACTTAAACATCTAACCAGCTATCAGGTATGGTGATGTTTTAATCCCATTTTGACAACTTCAGTAAAATTCAGCAAATGCACGCTTTGACAATTTAATTTACATGTAATACCTTGATAACTCATAATGTGAGACCACAACAATCTCGGTAGATTGTTTGGTTCTGGAAAAAACTTAATTGTTAATACTATGAAAAATAAATTTAACATCGTCACCCTGAGCAAAAATGGAAGGAAATTTTGATGTCTGTATAAAATCATTTAAATATCCCCTTAATGAATTGTATCAAAAATACCTGATTATCATAAAGGAAGAGATGAGAAATCAATTGGCATGCCTAACTGTGGGGTTCAGAGTTTGGTACTCAAGAGCTGCACCAGATTTGTTTTATCACAGTTTGCTTTAGCATCATTTCTTCAAAGGAATGATGGTGCAATTCCTTAAAATTAAACCTCATAATTGCTACATTAGGTTAGATAAGCCTGTGCAAAGATTCATAATTTCAAAATTGAGTCTAAACCTATCAAACTAAATATTAAATACCAGTTGTTTTTTCAAAGCCTAGTGAGATATTTTTTTATTTTGTTCAATTTTTCTTTTAAGTTACTATTGAACAAAGTAATTGGATAGTATTTTTCAGAATATAAGAATAAATTTGTAAGTTACTTAAATTTATTTTTCAAAACACAAATTGGTTTAAAATTGACATAACAGAATCAAATAAATAATGTGTTTAGATTGTATTTTAAAAATTGACAGTATTTTATATTCAATTATCTTTTTGATTCAGAATTAATTAGAGATAATAAGCAAGGATTGCAATTTTATTCAAAAATAAAACCTTGAATTCACACAGGATTATATAGTTTAATCACTTAGAGCAGAGTTTCCCAACCTTTTTTCACTTGGCAGCTCATTTCCATAAATTATGCCCTTTATATTAGCAAGATGTTTAGTTAACACATTAGTAGTTATTTCGGATTTATTTGGTCAAACTGAAAATAAATGGGCTAGTAATGGGATTAAAAAAACAATATAAATAATGAATAAACCATATATATGTATATTACATTCACTTGATTAATTAATTTGTTAAAAATTATAAAACTATTTTATGTTTGAAAGTGAAATAATTTTTTCAAGATCAAATATAGAAGAAAAAACGCACCACCACTCACTATTGTGTTAAGTTAATTTCTCAACTTTAGACTGATCTTTTGTCTTACAGTGCTGGCATATGTAGTTTTTTTCTACCATTATTAAAATATTTCCGCGTACCCCCAAAAGTCATGACACGTACCCCTGGGGGTAAGCGTAGCCCACTGTGGGAACTGCTGACTTAGAGCTTAAGGCATGTGAAGGAGTGAAATCAAATGAGCTCAATAAAAGTGTGTTTTTAGTCACCTCATCAGCCATAAGACTTAGCTCCGAGGAATCTTTGGCGTCATAGTCGTAAAGAGCTCTTGCCCTCTTTTGTCCGGGCTCGGTAACCTCGGCACTTTCAGGCAACTGAGGAACTAAAGGGCTGTGGAAAGGAGCTGCGCCAGCCGTCATAAGGGTTAGGCTGAGACAGCCAACAAAATAAATAAAACACATCAGCAAACTAATAAAGCAGAACAAAGTTAAATATTATAAGAAACCAGAAATATTATATCGCCAACTAAGTAATTTGTTCTTACAGTTCTATCAATTTTATTTCACCGATCATTAACAATGATAACAGTCAATATTTCATAATTTAGTTTCAAAAAAAAGTTTTTTTAAAATTAAATCTTCTGTAAAAATTATTATTTTCAAGACTATGGGTCAAAAATAGTGAAACTCACTTAAATACAAAATCTGTAGGTATTGAATAAACTAACTAGGACCTCTGTGGTCTAGTGGTCAGAGTTTCTGACTACAGGTTTAGAGTTCACGGTGTTTGATACCCTGGCACTACCAGAATTTACTGTGTGATTTTTCTGGAATGGGGTCAACTTAGCCTCGTAAGGACAATGGAGGAGCTACTTGGATAAATTAATAGTGGCTCAGGTCTAGAAAACCGAGATTAATGGCAGAGGGAAGGGGGGTTGTTGTTTGTGTTGCTCACATGACACTCCCTATCAGCAAATGTCGGCACAATCTTTAGCAACATGAGGCAGCCGCTTGGTTGATATAGCTTGAATGCGGGCTGATGCCATAAAGTTTTAAGCTAAATATAAGTATTGTCAATTAATTTTTAGCAAAAGGATTCTAAAATACTTAATTATTTAGGAACAAAATATTAGTTTTAAAAAATAAAATCAAGTTTTCAAGTTTATTTTAAAATTACAGTATGGATTTACATTTAAATGTCTTATTTATTTATTTTTATATAAAAATTTAGTGGTGTATATATATCCTGACAAAGTAATACTGTTATGATTTTTAGAGTTACTGTAATTTTAAAACAGCAGTTCAAAGTCTACAATGTAGATATTCTTATTGCACGAATAAGCCAACTTCACAGTATTGTTTATTGGTTTATTCAAAAGGTCCTCCTGCAATTTTCCGAGAAAGTTGATCTAGGGTGCTTGGTCATATCGTGTATGTTGATTAATGAAATAGGCAATTGTGAGTTCAACATATGAATTATTTAAATTCTGGCCCTTCTTAAAAGAAATCAGTAATTTTTCTAGAATCAATTCTCTAATTGAACTATTACTAATCAAGATGCTGTTGATGTAACACAAAATCATTTTTGATAATTTTAACTTTTATTACACAAAAATGTAACATCTTTATGAAAAATATTTGTTCTGTAAAGGTGATAGTAAAGATTCACAACAAAATTGAGGCTCTCATAGTTAACTAATAAAGGAATAATCAAAACAAACAAAAAATGAATAAATAACATGTAAGAGCACAACTTGTTTTTAAATATCTTTTTAATTCAAAAGAAAAAGTGACAAATCACTCAAAACACATTGAAAGGAATCTAGTAGAGCAAAAGTAGGTTTTAAAGTTTGTGTTTAAAAGACAATACATCACTAGTTTTTATGGAAGATCAAGGTGGAATGGACGGGGATGGAAGAAAAAGTAATTGTTTTTGCAGTTTTTATGGCAAACTTTTTTGTGTGCGTATAACCCGAACGGGTAGTGAGACGCTAATAATAATAACTTTTTTGGCCAAAATAAATAAAATATTGCTCTAATACAAACATAGAATTTAATTTTATTCACATGGTGACCTCAATATTTCTTTAATATCTGTCAAGGAGGGTGTTCTGGAATATGATGACAACTTTTTCTTTTAATTTAAAAAGTGTTAGATAGTGTCACTATGCTCATTACAGATATTCAGGAACTGTTGATGTCAACATGTGAATAAAATTAAACTTTGTATTGGAGCAATATTTTATTTATTTTTTCCAAAAAATCTTTTTCCATGAAAACTAAAAAAATAATTACCTTTTCTCTCATCCCTTTCCATCCCACCTAGAGCCCTTTCTTTAGAATCAAACACTTGCTGGATTGTGACTAAAGGTTGAAATTAATTGAATCCCTTAGTTTGCCTGTTGAAACCAAAGTCTGACTATTGAATGAACTTGCCTATTAAAGTGTAACCTGACTGTTTTTTCTAGCTTGTTAATGTAAATAAAGTGTTTTAATTAGAGATGGGACCCTAAAATCCGAGAATCTCTCAAATTCTCTAACTTCAAGATTCAAAAATTCAAGACTCAAATCCTAAAACTTTTTTTTTTTT
>CABFOV010000112.1:68754-81932 GCA_902141375.1 Timema poppense
TTTTTTTTTTTTTTTTTTCAATCTTTAAAGTGCAATTTGTTTTAGATCTCTAATACTAATTATTGGTGGTTTAGAATCAATTATAAGAAAGAATGTAAGCATTTAGTTATCTTTGTATTTTAAATTATTCTAATAAATTTATATTTTCCTTTGTGTTCATAATTTATTCCAAGGTTCAAATTTGAGATTCCAAGGTAAATTGGAGATTCATATTCGAGATTCAATCTAAAGACAAGGCTTAAATTTGACCAGACACATTGAAGGTGGTTTTTTCCAGATTGTAGTCCTCCCTTCTTCTGCATTTAAAATGTTGAGTGTTTCTAAAATAGTATTTTTTAATTATGTTTCCAAATTGCCAGTACTTGTTATTTGTATCGTTCACTACCTAGTAAAAGAAAACAGGAAAAGAGTCCATTCTTAAGGAATTAACCATCCTTTGTTTGCCTGGTTTTGGCTCATGCTCTTAACTTCCATGGTGAAGTTGTCCTCCTAAATGTTATCTTTCTGTCACTGCTCTACCATTTGACTTTTGTGTGGAGAGCCTATTGGTCAGTAGATCTCTAATGGATTGGCGAGTTTTCCTTAGAACAATGAGACAAAAGCACTCACCATAGCCATGTGTTGATTAAATTGTCCCTTTTTTTGTACATACACACTTTGATAGGTCATAATCTCTCACAGTTTGGTGAGGTGTGCCAAAGGGCTACATATGGGTGAACTGGGATGACTCTTGATTGATAACTTTATAATACCTATCACGACTAGGGTGCTCGACCATACCCAAAAATTTGCTCCTGTCCCTCAACCCAACCCTCCCCTCTGTGATCAAACTACAAGTTTTTGAGATGATACGGCTCATCAGCTAACCATGCAAGACTCGTTCTACACATTCACCAAGTGCGGAGAGCACACTTGTAACTCAAGTGGAGGGGAATGGATAAAGACAGTGGTGTAAATACAATGTCACAAGAAAATGCATCTGCATTCATATGAGAAATTAGTACCTATGTCTTTTACTATTGCTGGTATGCCCAAGGGCCTTCTCCCAATTATTTTATTAATTAAATACCTCTAAAAGTTGTTTGAAAAGACATGGTGAATAGTTGGGCGATTGCAAAATTGTTGATAGGCAATTGGAAAATACGATAAACAGCCTTAACTATCCATTGCTCCTCACTAGTGGGAGGAATGTGGAAAAATTTTAGAATATACATTGTGCAAATTGGACATTGGCTACAAAAGAAACATGTAAAGTTTAAGGCTAAAATTACTTTTAGTAGGCCTGCTCCTAACATTGTAACCCCAATACCTACGCAGGCACAATCTATTGTTACCTTGCCAGACTTATCTAGTAACTAGCGTTAAGAGTAATAACCACATAAGTCAAATAAGTGTCTCAATGTTCCACTTAATTTTCGGAGGGGGGTGTAGTGTAATAGCATAATTATTTTAAGGCTTATTCTGGCAGGAGGTTAACCCACGCTTGTACATTTCCTTGGAAGTCAAGAGTATTGGGTTTCCATCCTGTTGAGAGTAGCATATAGCTCATATAAGATGTATGGATATATTAAAATAGTTTTAGTAACTTTAGTAACTAACTTCTACTGTTCTTCCTACAAAAATCATAGTATAGCTTGCATCCTGTTGACCAGTGAGCACGGTGTGACCTGACCGATGGACCTTCCTGGCTGGTTAAACCCGAAATCAGCAAGTTTGTGTGTGAGAATAACACACAGTTGTTGAATGTTGGAGGCCATGCTGAGGACATGTGTGGCGGTATCTAGCACGTCTGACGAAATGACGATATAGGATGTGATCCAATAGTTCACCCTGCCGGAGGGTCGATCGTGGGTTTACTGAAAGGTTGTGTGACCGTTATCGTGCCTGCTCCCTTGTCACAGGAGGTCTATCCGGTGACTCATGTAGTAGTTTAGCACCTGACTAGATTAATAAATAAATTATATCTTATTGGACTAACTCGCCAGTTTCATTCCCCACGAACCATCCATACCAACCCCTACCGCTCAAGGTCCATCCTAACCATGTAGGTCCTTACAATGCCCCAGTAAAGCTGTAGTAGGTAAGTTTGGCTACCGAGCACCCAGATAAAACCAGTGATCTTACACCGTTTTGTCAGAAGTAGGATAGGGACATTACATATCTTTTAATATTCAAATTGAATTATAAGTAACTCCCGAATATAGGCCAACTAAGTTTCACGTCACAGCAATTTTAAGTTGGTTACATTTATCAAAACTTATGAGGTAGATTATTTTGTTAGTAATGTATCTAATATTATGGTTAATTGGTTTATAAAACCCCACAGTGGTGAAACATGCACAAGTAGCCGCAAGGTTTAAGAAACCATTCTTGCAGTTGCAAGAGACTAGATTTCCAGGGAAAGATAGGTTGGGAATAAATATCCATAAGGGTTTATAAAAGGTATTTTTTCCTAAATGCAATAATCTATTTAGACACATACACATTATAAAATTATGTCACTCCAAGCAGGTGTTAAAAGGTATCAACCCAAAGAGATGGGCTATTATGTAGTGCAATCTAAAATAGATTAAGTCAGATCATTTTGATACATTAAAAGATTGTCTTGCACAAATACAGCTTAAAATTGTTGTGAGACACATTCTTTTTTAGTTTCTTCTTCCTAAAACATAATTAATTCTTTCGCATTCACATAACCATGACTCAACTTGGCTAAAGATGTGCAGTAGAAGGGTGGAACGACAACTTGAAGATCACGTGTCAGCTTTGACAATAGAGATTAGCATGCTCAATAGGTACAAATGAATTTAAATAAGATTCCTAGTGTTTGTCAATTGGAAACAAATATGTTATTTCTACTATTGTAAATAAAGGTTGCATATTTTATTGGGGAAAATGTGAAAATTCTAGAAATTTGATCAAATTACCCTGACCAAGCAAATTCCCTGACTTTTTCATGTTTAACGGGTCACTGAACATACTGTGTTAGTATAAATATGTAGATAGCCCAAACAGGTAGTAGGACATGATACATACACAAGATAAAAACATTGTTGAGGCATCAAATACCTTAATTCAGGGCTGCTGTTGATTGTATCCATTTGTACAGATTTTAGAGGTACAAAACAGATCAGAGGATATTTTAGTGATTTCGTGGATATTCTAGTTTATTTTTGGAGACTAACATTAGCGGTCACTATTATAATAATTATAGCTATTACGATATGATGATTAAATATCGGTTTTAATAAATCCATTATTCAATTCCGGCCTTAGCGAGCTTGTTTGGTCCATAAAAGGTGACTAGAACAATGAGTTAACAAGGTCTTGGACCTAAGAATTGAGGTATTGAAATGAAGTTGGATTAATGATTCTTTCTGTACCAGATTGGTACTGGTAATATAGTTAAACATCCCTAGGCTCAAAACATTTTGAACACATTCTATTTACATTTCTCCTCTTGTAAATGTGGTCAGTGTATAGATGGACTAAAGAGAGTTGTGGGGAAGTTTTAGTTGATTTTAAAAGCCTAACTAAACACAATTAGTTCCCCCCGCCCCCCCCAAATATATATAAAATCAAAGTTCCTATACAAAATAATGAATTTTTTTCCCAGAACATTTCAAGAACTCTCCAAGGATTTTCAACAATTCCTCCAGGACAAGTGTATAACGTAATCAAAGTATGTTATATAAATTATAATTCAAAAATAAGATTTATAAAAATGACAATAATACAACCTAGTTTAATATTTAATGAATGATTCAGTAGTTTATAAAAATTTTAATTGGATTTAAAAGGATTCAAACACCTCAAGAATTTCCTCAGATATCTTGGTAATTTCATCTACTGAAATACTCCTTTTTCCTCTTGATTTATTGATCTGTTTAAAAAAAAGTGTGGGGGGGGTGCACTATAAAATTTCCAGGACAACCTAAAAAATTCAAGGAAAAGATTAGAAAAATGAGAAATTCCATAACATTTCCAGGCCTGGAAGCAATATTTTAAAATTCCAGGTTTTCCATGAAGCATAGGAACTCTGTATAATGCGTAATTTGGGAAATAGTTATGTTTTAAATATATGCTCATACATATTTTTTGTTTTAAACTATATAGGACTACATAATTTTAGAAGGATTTTTCTATGCCATAAATAGGACTTTAGAAATTCATCAGTTCAGTTGAGAGCATTACTGTTTGCTGAGCTAATGATCTTTGGTTCGATTCCCGGCATGGCTAAAAAATGTATCATTGGTAAAATGTGGGTTTACCCTGTCACAGTGATGAATTAACAGCCGAGGACTGGATGGTATGCCTGTACTAGTCTTAATATAGATTATAAGGCATATGACTCCACGACAGGCCTAGCAACCCAATAGTAAAAAATATGTTGCTCTAATAGAAAAAAAACTGACCCAGGCCACAGGCTTGCAACAGTAATGGATGTTAAAAAAAAATTAAATTTAAATGGTTAAGGTTTATATGCCTTTAATCATTTAAATCTCATGATTTTCTTAATTTAGGATCATCTAGATTTTCTGTGTGTGTTAAATATTTTCATACACATGTTTTTGCTTTGTTTGGTTACAGCAATATCTTAGGTTATTAGTTATTACTTCCAAAATCTCATTCTTAAGTTTGTACTTTCTACCACCGGTTAGTACCAAGCTTTTAATTGAATGGTGGCCTTTCTTTATATCTCTGTGTGTATTTGTTTTATACAGCAGACTGCCGTGACTAAGTGGCACAATCACAAGTTTAGTATTAATTGGGAAGATAAGCTTTGGGACCAACATAATTTTTGTATTGGATGGTTTTTCTACAAAGGATCGTTCAAGCCAAGATTGAGTGAGATATCGATTAGAATATATTATAGCTGTCTCACTTGCTTGTTTAACCACTACCCTCCCTGTCAGTGAACAAAATTAAAAAAAAGTACTGTATATTGTTTACTTGAGGACACAGGCACAGTGTCGGAAGATCAGTAGATCTGTGTAGCTGTTTGCAATAAACTAATGAACATACAAGCTAGTTTTTAATTTAGCATAAGACATCATCAACAAATGTTTCATTTATATTTAACAAAACTTAACCCAGTTTGATGGCCACGTGGTTTGAGCTACTCTCACAAAAGACTGTACTGCCGATAACGAGGAGATCAAGGCTTAAATCTCAGCCAGGTGTACTGAGGGTGGTTTTCAACTCTTTCCACACAAATGAGGGTACACTTACTCTAAATATAACCTTCACAACCCCTAAAAAGAATTAGTATAGTTGGTAAATAATCATATATCTAAAATATGTAGTAAGACTCAAGGCTAAAAAAAATAATTTTAATTGCCTTTGTGTTCAAGTAGTTAGCAAAAGAGTAACTAACTTCTCAGTGTTGTATTAATTATTAGTAGGTTTGAGTATATATTTTGTTATTTTGTTATTTTAAAGAGTCCAAGATGTTATCAAAGTTATAAACATATCTACCATATTTGAGTTAGATCCTTCTACTTTTAAGTGCTTAACTTTTTAATTTAATACTTTACATTTTTGTAAAGCAAGTGTTAAGAGTATTCAAATTTGTTGTAAATTTAGTATTGATTTTTATTATTAAGCAAAGATTGATTCTACTTCTAGCTTGTCTGGGTTCTGTAACTCTGAAATTTCCCACAAACTTTCCAGCCAACTGGCATTTATGATGACGACCCCCTTCAACAGGGAAGTGTGTGTTGATGTGTGCTGACAATTTTTTGTTGCTAACTCCCACTGCTTACCAGACAATATTATTCAGCTTTGAAGTTTTTTTTTACTAAAGTATTATCTGATGAAGGGCAAGTTTTAAAAAGAAAGGGGTACAAGTTGGTTTCTCTCAGTAGTTAATATGTTTTAAATCAAATCTTAATTCTGTATTTTGTTTAAAAATTGTTAAGTGAATGGTTTTCTTTGGTATACACAGTATTTTAGTAGAATTTTTACAAATTCAATTTTTCATTCAGAATTTGTTTTCCCAAACACACCTGTGAGAACATCGTGATGACAGAATTTTATTATTCCATTTAAAATCTGAATGCTGTGTATCCTGTGAACTTTTCTAATTAAGAACTCTCCCCACCTCTATAAACCCTAAAAAGACAAACTTGAAGACGAAGCTGGCGAGTTAGCACAAAATGACACACAAAATATGAATTAACAAGTTCAACTTAAGGTTTTTATTTGACACACTCAAATCTCCTTAAGGATTCTAGCTATTTGAGTCCAATTCCTATTAATAGATTGACATTTTTTTACTAAGGATTGGTGAAGAAATCAAATTAAAATAAGTTTATGAAAAATGTCATGTTATCAATGAAAAAAAAGGGTAGAACTCTCTTATAACAAGTGATAAATACAATAATGTGATAAAATACAATAAATTGTATCGATTTTGAAAACCTTGTAGTATTTTTCAATTTTAGCAATATATTGCTATTGTATATGCACAATAATAATAATAATAATAATAATAATAATTAGTACCGCGTCTTACTACCCGTTCGGGCTATACGCTTATATGCACAGTAAAATTAATTTAAATATAGACCAAATAGATAAACTAACTATTCAAACTAACACAAATACAATGATTTAATCATTTTTATCTCTGTACAACAACAAAATAACCACAAAAAGGCAGATATGCTGAAGCTTGCAAAAAAAAACATAATTTACTTTGGTGGGAGATTAAAACAGGATGATCAAATTGAGTGAACTAAACAGACTCAAGCAAGGAAAATGAGATGAATAAGGAAACAAGGTCAGCTACTGGACTGCAGATGAGAAGGGTTCAAGGGCAGGAGTTGTGGTAGGGGTAGTGAGGTCCACTTCTTCACTGTTGAGACGCAACATGGGTGCGGGCTTAACATAGCTGAAACAGTGACCACAACATCAACTACACACTCAGCGAAGAAGCACCCTAATGATACAACCATACTTATTAACTGACGAATGAGTATGTATATTCGCAATAAGTTTTCCCCTACCAAATAAAGCCAAATTTGTTAACTTAATAATAGCAATAAAGTACTATCCATGTTTAAGAAGCTACATAGAACTTTTTCATATTTATTGCTTTAGTCATCAATCAAAGGTGAATACTTGCTCACATTGCACTAACATATAAAGCAGGAAACTAGGTTTACATTTTACCTAGTCACACCACATACAACAGACCTCAATAGTATTGGAATTTTTTGACAATTTGTAGATGTGCTGCTGTAGTTTTAACAGTTAAATATATTATGAATGATATACCAACTTGTTTCAAACGAGAAGTAACGCAAGTTAAGGTATGTATTTTTGCACCTTTTGTAGAAAAAACATTTTGGGTCAAAATACATTAAATACTGCATCATTAGATATGTTTAGTTTAATTTTCTACAAATTGTAATCTCACCAGTCCTTGGGGATGTTTCATTGGCATCACATAATTTGAATAGGATTTTTTTCTTTAAATTAAGACATTTCTGCCCAAATTCCAATATGCCTATGATAAAAAAAATGCATCTTATTCACTGAAGGAATATTTTATTGTTTTGAACAAAGGTGTTCTTTTCTATAAAAACTGCAAATATATTAACATTAATTCGAGTTACCTTTTCCTACATGAACTAAATATTTTGAAACAACATGTCTCCATTCAAAATGTGTGTTTTCTATGTATGTAGCTGTATGAATCATGAAGGTTTTGAAGGTTTATCTAACTCGCCCTTGCACTAACTAGCATTGCATCATTAACTCTAGTACACTTACATTTTTAAAGGCTTGGATTTGAAATAGGAATATAAAATCAATAAATGCAAATTAGTTACCAGTTAGTGTTAATGTTGTTTTCAATTGATTGTAATTTTAAAAAGTATAACAAAATAGCATTACAAAGTTTCACTGACGGCTGGAATATTTATTTATGTGTGAATTTATTTATTATTTGTAGATAATAAATATGAGTTTACAGCTTGATCATAAATGAAAATTTTCTTCAATACCATTTAGATTATTTTCAAGTTTAAATTTAAATTGTTAACAAATAGATTAGGTATTGAGTAAAAGTTAGAGTGGTTCTGATTTTGTATATATATCTTCGAAGAAAATTGGTAGGCAAGATGAATAATGTTAAAAGTGAACTCGACTGTCTTAATAGGCATGATATCCATGTTCTTATTTCCCAGTAAAACAATATTATTAATAAAAGTGTAGAGGAAGGTAGATAAAAATTCCTCACAACATTGTCCACTAACACCATACCTGTTGAGATCTCGCTGAAGATCCTGCATGACCTGATGGCACTGTGCATAGTAGCCAGCCTGTGTCTCGACAAACTCATGTAGACAGCGTAAATGGCTGGCATGAGAACTACTGACACTTTCCAAGAGCAGCTTGGTGATCTCTGCTTGGCGGTCAAACTCTGACTGTGCCACTCTTAAGTCTTTCTCTGCCTGGAGAATTAAGATTGTCACATTTTAGTTAGCTTAGCACTCTTTCTGCCTCTAATTTATTTTGAAGATGAAAGAAACAAACTAATATGGAGTGTGGTTAGTGCAAGTGAAATGTTAAGAAATAAAATAATAAATTATGTAGAGATAAATTATGTGTTACACCCAACATTAGAATAACAAATCATAAAAGTTCAAACATTCATGTTTCAAGTGGTCATATTAGGTAGGAGTTATCTTGTTTGTTAATCCTTAATTTACTACTTAATACCTTTATACTGGCGTCTGAAAATACTATTTGCACATGCATAGGGGGTTTCCAACCATACCTTTCATACAGTAGTTTGTTTCTAGCCAAGCTAGGAATGCTTACTGAGATCAGTAATAAGTTGTAAAATATTTAAGTGATCTATTGTTAAATTATTATTATTATTATTATTTAGCACCGTGTCTTACTGCCCGTTTGGGTTATATGCTTTAAGTACTAATTACGCTAATGGATTAGGAACTAGGCAGGTTGAATTAGAGCAAGTGAACCCGCATTTTCATGGAGGAGGAGTGGAAAACCATTTAGGAAATCTGTTGTTAAAAAATTATTCAAAATTACTTGTCAGAACAGCACATGTTATGCATTAACAAGTGAACAAAATAATGGAACAAATGATAAGCTACAGATATCATGTTGAAGTCTTGCAAAATGAAAGTTCCAGCCACCTCTATAGTCTGTCGATAATACTCTCTCCCAAAAACCCCTAAATCTCATTTATCAATATCGTTAAATAATAAATATGTGACCCGCTACTATGGTTGAATGGCCTGAGGCACCACTCTCGCAATATACTGGACTGCCCGATGACGAAGAGATTGGGGTCAAAATTCCGGTTGGATGTCCTGAGGGTACTTTCCACTGAATAGTTTTCCACTCTCCCTCCACACAAATTTAGGTAGACTTCCTCTAAATTCAACTTTTATAATCTCTAGCCCATTAGCATAATTAGTTCATATGCATAGAGCCCAAATGAAAATCTGTATATGGTACAGAGCTTTGGTGTTTGTCAGAGAGAGCTCCAGAACAGTTGATCTGTCACTAGAACCAATACTTGACCAATGAAATATTGTCAACTCTCTGGAAAATAAAAATTGGTGAAATAAACTCTAATTAATAACCAATTTTAAGAAAAAAGTAATAAATTATTTTTAATTGTATTGAAAGTAAAACTTATGACACATTAGTTAATTAGCATCCACTGTTATTTCAAATAAAAAATTACAGACAAATTAGCATACCAATTGTCAAAACCGAAAGCTCAAGAACATATTACTTCAAGTAAAAATCAGAGAAGCATTGAACCCACTATTTTAAGGATCCACATCTTCACTTAACCTACAAGGTTTAATGTATTAAATCCGAATCTTATAACACAATGTAAGCATTGGAACTTAACTTTACTATGTTAATTCTTATTTTGTTATAGAAAATAAAATTTGTTAGTCTCCTTTGGGGTCTTTTCATTTGTTTCATGTATCATATTGAGAATTAATTTCAAAGGATTTAGACTTTTTTAACACTTATATCTTATATTTAGTTAATGCATTCATCTGGTTAACAATGTGACGCACCCCCCCCCTCCCGTGGAATATATTTGTTTCAAATATAATATCAAATATTTTATTGAACAAAATAATCATAATAACTCATATTTATCTTTAATTCCCAAAAGTATGTGTTTTGCATTTTATTCAAGTAGGGTACAACATATTACATATATATGTTTGTCTTGTTTAGTCAATTTACCTTATTTTATTTTAAACAAAGTTAAAATGCGTGTGATAAAAGACTGTGTAGAAAACACTTATAACATTTTTAGTAGTACTTTAAACAATGAAAACATTGGCAAGATATGAATTATATATTGATTGTTAAGTTGGGTTGACTGCACTAGTGCACTATTGAATCCCTTATTTTACGAATCTGAATTTTCAATTTATCTTTATATCCCAAATTTTGAATTTGAATCTTGGAAAATATTGTGATAATAATATCAAATATAAATATAATAATATAATAAAAAAATAAAAGTAGTATTGAAATTTTAACATTCCTTCTTATAATTCATTCTTTATAACATCAATACATTCAGTTAAATGTTTAGTTTCTGGACTGGGCTTGGTTGTTAAGTTAATCATATAGTTATAAATGGTTCTGAGCCACCAAAAAGCAGTATTGAAGATCTAACATCATTTTCACTTGATAAAATGAAATATATATACATATATATATTTAGGAATTGATTTTTGAGTATGAAATGTTCTCAAATCTTCAATACACCTAAGGATTTGAGGGATTCGAAGTCGCATCACTAATTAATTGTGAACTTTAAATTTAAAAATTAAATAAACAAACAATTACAACATGTCAGAAATACAACATATACGATATTAATAATTTAGCAATTTAAAACATCATATGTTACAACCAAATAAAATGTGAGACTACATAAACAATCAAATTTGTGAACAGTATAAAGTCCAAGTTGAATGATGCTGTTAAGTCTAAGTTTAGTAGAAAACGGAAATGAAAATCTTAAGGTTTTTATCAATTGAAAAATAAAGTGATAATTTTTTGAGAATTATTACTTTATCTGATTTTGACCTCATTACTTGATAATGGCTACTTTCGCTGTAGAATTATTTTCAACTACTTTCATTGCTCCCCGGCATCATCCTCAGGACTGGTGAAATCAGATAAGAAATGAGTCTCCCATCATTTTTGTGAAATTACTCATGTTATTACTCATTAATGATGTACTTTTAACATTGTTGGTTAATTATTTTCAAATTTTATGTATGATTCTTTTATTTTGGCAATGTTTCTATTCAAGATTTTTTTTCTTATAGCAGTACTCAATATATTATTGTTTTCTATATATTGTACACATATTACATATATCTTTTCAATCATATTGAGATTTGTGTTGCATCCACTATTTTATGAAGCCAAATCTTTGATTTACCTCCAAATCTGAATCTTTGAAAAAAGAAAATTATGAAAATAAGAGAAAATATAAATATAATGGAATAATATAAAATATAAATAGTAACTAAATGTTAATATTATTTCTTATAGTCCATTGATTATGACGTTCATATATTAAGTTAAGTGTTAAATTTCTGGTCACCGGCTTCGGTGGCCGCGTGATATAATGTTCTACTCGTGTTAGACTAGACAGCCGAAGACTGGGAGATCTGGGTTTGATATCAGTCGGGCGCACTGAGGGTGGTTTTACCTAAATGGTTTTCCACTCTTCCTCCACACAACTGTGAGTGCACTTCCTCTAAATAACACCTTCCTAATCCCTAATACATTAGTGTAATTAGTACATAGGCATATAACCTGAATGGGTAATAAGACACAGTGCTAAAAAAAATCTGGTTTGGGGCCTGCTTGAAGTTCATCCTATAAATATTATAATTGGTTCTGAACCACCAATAAACAGTATTAAAGCTCTAAAACAAATTTCAGTTGTAAAAATTTGAGCCTCAAATTCAAAATTTTCTTTACTTGTTCAATCTCAAATATCCTTAAGGATTTGAGATATTTGAGGCCCCATTCCTAATCATATCACATTCTATTCAATTAATGACCAAATTATATTTTCTTATCTATTATTATAGCACCTGCTTCTTTCAAGCTAAAAAGTGTGCATTGAGCACTACTTAAACTGAGGTATAGGTAGTAAATAACTGGAGTTAAGGGGAATTCAGGGAAAGGGGGGTAAGGAGATAGTGACTGCCCCCTGAAAAGAACCCCCTCTTCCCCCAGAATAAATGTGTACCCCTCTTGGTTTATTTCACTCCCCTTCCTCTGTTTGAATATGATGGGTTAAAAATAAAAAACAAGTTTAAGAGGCTTCAAATTAAAATTTTAAAAATAAGGTGAGGACCATTCTAAAATTCTTCTGGGATCATCAAAATTTCCAAAGAGATTTGAAATATTTCTAATGGATTATAAAAAAATAATTCAAATAAATACCAGTGAAGGGATATTGAGTTTAAATATTTTAGAAAGATTTTAACTAGGAATAACAATATTATATTGAAATTTAGAAAAAGAATACAGAGGGATATGCATGCTATTACTCGGTAAGTTGTTGACATCTCACCTGCTTTCAAGGAATGTAAAACGCATAATATACAAAACAATTTTATTCTCTATGGTTGTGAAACGTGGTCTCTTACCTTACATGACAAAAACAAAGTGCTTAGGAAGATATATGGTCCAAATATGGATGAGGCTACTGAGAAGTGTAGAAGGTTACACACCCTCTACTTATCACAAGACCTTGTTAGGATAATCAAGTCTCCTAGATTAGGGTGGATAGGAAATGCAGTGTGAATGGGAGATTCTTTAACCTTGTTCAGGGTAGTGACTGGAAAACTCAATGGGAAGAGACCATTGTGAACAACTACAGGCAGATGGAGGGATAACACTAAAATGGACCTGGAAGAGTATGTAATGAGGTAACCTGGATAGAGCTAGCTCAAGATAAGGAGTGATAGGTGGCATACTTTTTTAAGTGCGGCAAAAACTTTCGAGTTCTTGATGCCATAAAGTAAGAGGGCCATTCCTATAGCTTAAAGGCATCCAATTGTTAAAATTTGCTGGGGGTGGAATCTCATAGATATTTTGGCCTTGGGAGTTCGGGGGGGGGGGGGGGG
>CABFOV010000112.1:82496-107175 GCA_902141375.1 Timema poppense
TAATGGTAGGGTGATTGTGAGATGAAATGGAGGACCTACAGTTTAACGTGGAATCCGAACCACGGTGGAGGCCTGGCATTCCCCACATACACAAGATGTCTTGTTAGAAGTGAAGAAAGGGTTTGGTAATCAGATAAATCTGTGCCAGGACAGAGGATTGAACCCCGGCCGCCAGCATAGAAGTCTGACACCTTACCCCTAGACCGCCAGGTCACCCATTTCACAATAAACTAGCAAAACTAAAAGCTTTCAAATGTCACAGTATTTATAACACACACATACCTTCAGGTAATCTGACACCATAGCTCAGTTGGTAGCGTGTCTTCCTACTGAGCTAAGGGTTCTGGGTTTGATTTCCGGCATGGCCGAAAAATTTATCATTTGTGAAATAGAGATGTACTTTTCAACATTGATAAATTATCAGCCGGGGATTGGCTGTTGTACTTGTCTTAGACCCATGTTAGATTATAAGGTATATGAAGCTACGACAGGCCTAGCAAGTTGAAAGTGGAAAATATAGGGCATGAATATAAAACTGACTTGGGCCACAGGCTGGAATCAATAATGTATGTAATGTAACATACCTTCAAGTAGGCTATTCTCAAACTGCTGTTGATTATATTTTTGTAAACTGCAAGTCCTTGGGGGATAATATCTTGGAAACTCCCAGCCCCCACACCTTCTTAACCTAGTTTAGTCCTCTCATTTTTGTTTCTTTGCAAACTCATTTGCAACATATTCTCAGAACTACCATTCGAATAGTTTCCAGTTGAAATTTTTTGTTTTTTAATCTCCAAGACTGTCCAATTCTACAGTTCTCCACACATTCACTAATACTTCCCATTTCCTTTGTCAATATTGTCTCTTGGTCTGGCCAGCTTTGTTGCCTAAGTAGTGAACACAATCGCAAACTATTTTTTTTAAATGTAAATCATTTTGGGATGATTAAAATGGTGGCGGCAAGTGAAACACTCGTGTTTTCTTTATTTTTTTTAAAACTGTAACAGGGTAATATCTCTTAAATCTTTAATATTGTTTTGTTGTGTAATGTTTGTTATTCATAAGCTAGCTGAGTATTCAAATACTAAATATTCTGAAAATGCCTAATAATTTGGATACATTTGTAACTAAACCTTCACTACATTCAAATACTTAGAAATACCCACTTGGGTGGCCACATGGTCTACGATGTCATTCTCGCAGTAGACTAGACAACGGGTAGATCGAGGCTAAAATTTGTGTCGGTTGTACTGAGGGTGGTTTTTTCAAACTGGTTTTCCAATCTACCTCCATACAAATGTGGGTACACGTCATCCAAATATAACCTTCTTCCTTCTTAAAATCATTAGCCCAATTAGTAAAAGGGATAGCCCGAGCAGATAGTAAGACATATTTTATGCAATCAAGTGAATAGATAGGTTTGCATTCTGCAAGCAGCTAAAGATAATAATAAAATATGCTTTTCGAATAGTAGTTATTAGGTTTTTACTAAATGTAATAGAAAATTTAGAAATAATCAGACTTAAAAAAAGGTGATTCTCAACAACTTTTTAACTCTTTTAAAAAAAATAGGAATGATGTAGGTAACTTGTCCTTAAACAACAATTTATTCATGTCCATAAAATATAGTATAGTGTAAATGCACAGCCTAAATTAGAATGTGTGTTTGTATAATACTGTGTGCTATGAATTGTGAATGACAAAACTAGTGTTGCAGGTTGTTGTGATTATCCTGTGAACAAATAGAATAGAGGATCTGACCACATAAATATTGTCAGCATTCCTTAGTCATAAACTAGGCCAGAGGGCAGGATAAAAAGTAGTGTATCCTACTATCGGGTCTGACTAATCAACATCACAGTCTAGGGGTCACTCACTGCCCAATTCGGTACTACACGGGCTAGGACGCTGGTTCATCAGTATTTGTGGTAGAGGGCTACCGCTTGAGCACAGGGTGCCGGAGTTCAGTAACTGTGTAGAGACGACCTAGTAGTCAGAAAGACCATTGATTATTCCTAGCAACACCTCATTTTGTCACAATCTTCTGAATATTCTTCAAGTTCTTTCATCCTTATATCACTATCAACATCACATTTGTACTAGATCATTAGTATCATTATTAGAACTGCATCTTACTACCCATTCGGGTTAGAAGCACTAAAAACCTTACAAATCAATTCTAACATCAATCACGAACCCACACAGGCATATACAATCACTTCCGCCTATCCTCGGCCATAGCCTGACAAAGATTAGCCCCACGATTTAAGTGTAGAGAGGGGGTGGTGACAATAGCTTAAATTTTAAATATTTTTATTCAATATATTACTTGATCAAATACAGAAATTTAAAAGTGTTTTCATATTTTTTTTGTAAAATCTTAGTTCCATTTTTCCTTTATTCAACAGTTATTAGCTAGAATGGTGTTTCTAACAAAATAGATGTCTATGCGCTTCAATAAATATTCAATAATAGAAAACACTTGTACCGCGCAGTTTTCATAGGAAGGGACCAGGCCCAACAAGTGCTTAAACATGGCCAGGTAACAGGGAACGAGTGAGAGCCCCCTCTCTTTGTTCTACTCAACTTCAGTGGTGACAAGACCCTATTCATTTATTGGGATAAGTTAGATTAGCAAATAAGAAGGGGTTTTGACCCAAAAGACAAAGGAGGGGCCTTTCTCAGCAAATGTTTTAAAATACTTCTCAAAAGATATTTGGAGTAGTCCTCGTCTGAATTTATAAAAAAAAATATTTTATTATACTTATCTATGAGCTATTTAGAGTGGTCCTCCCCTCTAAGCCTTTTGAGATTTGGATACCTCTAGAAGCTATATGCACAGGTCCTCACATTGAATTTTTTTGAAAATCTAATGCCTCAAAAAAAAAGCTATTTATGTGGACCTCTTCCAGCAAATTTTGAGAAATTGGATGATTTTAGAAGTTATTTGAACTTGTCTTAGCCCGGAAATTTTAATGATTGGGTGCCTATAGAAGTTATTTGAATTGGTTCTCCCCTGGAAATATTTACCTATTTGCCTCTAGAAGCTATTTAGAGTGATTTTCACCTGTATTTTTTAAAAAATCCTCATTACTATTTTGAGTAGTCCTAGGAAAGTTTTGAAAATTGAATGCCTCTAAGAACTATTTGGAATTTGATACAAGACCATTTTTCAGCTTTATATTATAAAATATCATAGGGAGTTTAGATAAATTTAGAGAGGGTCATGTTTATTCCAGAAGAGAAGGCGAGTTTATTTCAATCAGAATGAGGGGGGACAAATTCTCTCCAAGGGGGTTATACCACTACTAGATTTTTAAATCTTTGTCACTTTTACAAAACAAAAGCAATGGATGCAAATTATCTGTAATTGATCATTGAAATATTACTTACATTTAAATTGATTCACTACCCAATTATCTTCATGCGCTAAATTTAATCTAAGTACAAATATAGACTTCATGAAACTCAAACATTTTTAAACAAGGGGTGAAAAATGCCACCGAGTTCCTCAAGAGGAAACCCCAGAGTGTGGTATGGGAATGTCCCATTCTTTGGTATGAATGGGCACCTTGTTGCTTATCAAATCTACAAGATATTTCTTTTTAATTTATTACTCCAGATCTTAGACCCAATATTAACTAGTAGAATTTCCCCAGTCTCCTCTCCATCTTCTTCTTTAAATATTGTCAACGGCAGCCAGTGGATTCCGTAGAGCTAAGTTCCTCAAGAAGAAACCTCAGATGTGCCATTCTTTGGTATGAATGGGCATTTTATTGCTTATCAAATTTACATTTTTTTTAAATTTGTTACTCTAGATCTTAGACCCAATATTAAATAGTAGAATTTCTCCAGTCTCCTCTCCATCTTCTTCTTTAAATATTGTCAACAGCAGCCAGTGGATTCCGTAGAGCTAAGTTCCTCAAGAAGAAACCTCAGATGTGCCATTCTTTGGTATGAATGGGCATTTTATTGCTTATCAAATTTACATTTTTTTTAAATTTGTTACTCTAGATCTTAGACCCAATATTAAATAGTAGAATTTCTCCAGTCTCCTCTCCATCTTCTTCTTTAAATATTGTCAACAGCAGCCAGTGGATTCCGTAGAGCTAAGTTCCTCAAGAAGAAACCTCAGATGTGCCATTCTTTGGTATGAATGGGCATTTTATTGCTTATCAAATTTACATTTTTTTTAAATTTGTTACTCTAGATCTTAGACCCAATATTAAATAGTAGAATTTCTCCAGTCTCCTCTCCATCTTCTTCTTTAAATATTGTCAACAGCAGCCAGTGGATTCCGTAGAGCTAAGTTCCTCAAGAAGAAACCTCAGATGTGCCATTCTTTGGTATGAATGGGCATTTTATTGCTTATCAAATTTACATTTTTTTTAAATTTGTTACTCTAGATCTTAGACCCAATATTAAATAGTAGAATTTCTCCAGTCTCCTCTCCATCTTCTTCTTTAAATATTGTCAACAGCAGCCAGTGGATTCCGTAGAGCTAAGTTCCTCAAGAAGAAACCTCAGATGTGCCATTCTTTGGTATGAATGGGCATTTTATTGCTTATCAAATTTACATTTTTTTTAAATTTGTTACTCTAGATCTTAGACCCAATATTAAATAGTAGAATTTCTCCAGTCTCCTCTCCATCTTCTTCTTTAAATATTGTCAACAGCAGCCAGTGGATTCCGTAGAGCTTTTCGGAGTTAATTGATTAATGGTGGGAGTGGAGAACATAGCCAATTAAATAAGTTTAAATTTATTAAATAGATGCTGAAATTTTATTCTAGATAAACATTAATAGACATTATAAACCACTGGTTGTATAATGAAAAGAAAACAAATTACTTAATACATGAAGATAGATCAAAAAAAAATTAGCACCGCGTCTTACTACCCGTTCGGCTTATACGCTTTAAGTACTAATTACGCTAATGGATTAGGAATTGGGAAGGTTGAATTAGAGGAAGTGAACCCGCATTTTCGCGGAGTGAAAGTGGAAAACCATTTAGGAAAAACCACCCCCAGTTCACTCGACCGAGATTAGAACCTCGATCTCCCCGTCCTCAGCAGTCGAGCTCAACACGACTAGCGCGTTAGCCAACTACGCCACCGAGGTGGGTGATAAATTGTTAATGTGAACATTTAGCCACATGGTCTTCATCTTCTCCCACTCATCTCTAAACCCTCCTTGGCCAACCTAAATAGAACGAGAATATCCATACTTCTTATTATAGGTTTTATCAGCAAGCATGCTAACAGGTAAGTGTGTCACGTCTAATGCTTCCCTTACACATAGTGTCAAACAAAGATGATAAATCAGATGTGCTGATTGGCTAGCTGTTTGCACCAAACCTCACCCTTTCCACTGTGAATAAACATGTGCATCTCGCAGCTTCCAGGTGCATATAGAATAAAATAGCACGATGCTTGGAAGTGAAAGGTAAAAGTAATAAATGTATAAGACACTAAGATTCCAAAAAAACTTTACAAGAATGAAAACTACTAGATTTAAAAATGATATATAAAATGTTACTAAATGTCTTTTGAGTATTATAAATATTGGGCACTTAATACTTGAAAGTAAATCTAATAAAGGTCTAGCTGTCAGATATGGGCCTTCCTATGGAAAATGGACTGTATCAAGTTATGAGGAATGAACCTGATCTTCCAAAGCAAGCTTAAATTATATTATTTCAACCCATGCATAGATAAAATTGTTAACATTTGACAAAAAGTTCAAGAATGAACTAGTTTTAGATGTACATTTGAGAACCCCTGACAATACGACAGCCATCTACAAACTGTACAACAACAAAGGTCAGAAACTCTCACCTGTTCCAGTAAAAACTCCGGACTGATTCCATCTTTCTGGGGGGCAGCAGGGACATACCACAAGCAAGCATGAGACAAACCACTCAAATCTCATTTGCATATAGTAATGTATTGTTCTAAAATGCTGCAAGCCATTTTTTGTGTTAACGTTTTCAAAATCAAGGAAACAATTTGTTTTATGTATAAGAAATGTGTATAGTATGACTCCTACCTAAATAGGTTACTGAAAAAAGACGAATTGCATGAATAATCAAAAACACATAGACCGATTTATTAATATCAGAGATGACAACTTCCTTGACAAACCAGTTAATTTATAAAAATTGTTTGTGATGTTTGCCTGACTATTAGGTTATCCTTGACCCTCCATAATTTCACAATTTTCTTGAAAGGCTTGTTTAAACATTGTCGAAAAAGGTAGAAAATTCACAAATGGGTGCATGAATGAATAACAGGCGCACAAATAATCAGGAGTTTACATACTTTATTTAAAGATATATATCAGTTTTAATACTTTCTTCAGTAAATATAATTCAGTGTATTTTGTATTTTAACTCCAAGCTTAATCAATACGACCTACTAACTAAATTTACAACAAAAGTAAAACTTACAGTTTGTTGCCCTTGCATGCTTCTAGCTTTTCGTAGACGATTCTTACAGGCATCTAAGTCCAGTCTGTAAAATGAATTCAAATGAGTTTTAATTTGATAACATATTTCAGTAGTTGTACACAATACATTTGAAATAAAGTACATTAAGGTGGGGATGTAGGGGACGTGAGAAAATAACATTGTTTTTGCAGTTTTTATGATAATTTATTTTAGATAAATAAAATATTGCTTCAATAGAAAAATAGGCGAGAGTTGAATTTTATTCACATGGTGATATCAACAGGTGTTGGTTGAATATCTGTGAAGGGTGTCCTGGAATTTAATGGAAACTTTTTATCTTCATTTAAAAAGTTTTTTATCTAATACCTCTACACTCATAACAGATATACAACAACTGTTGGTATCATCATGTGAAGAAAACTAAACTATGTTTCTACGGGAACAATATTTTATTCATATAGACCAAAAAAGTTTTGATATAAAAAGTGCAAAATCATTTACCTTTTCTCACATCCCCTAGATCCCCACCTTAAGCATGTATGTAAACTATGACTATGATAAATATATACAGTGAAATCAGCCTTAAACAAGCCCTTTATTTAATAATAATTAGCACCACGTCTTACTACCCATTCGGGTTATATGCTTTAAGTGCTAATTACACTAATGGATTAGGAATTAGGAGGGTTGAATTAGAGGAAGTGAACCCACATTTGTGTGGAGGGAGAGTGGAAAACCATTTAGGAAAAACCGCCCCCAGTTCACCCGACCGAGATTCGAACCTCGATCTCCCCGTCCTACAGCAGTCAAGCTCAACACGACTCGTGCGTTAGCCAAAAGCCCTTTATTAAACGGAAATTTGTCTTAAAGGGAAATATTTTTCGGTCCCGTTACTTTAGGGCTGTGAAGCATGTTAAATTCCCTTTATTAGATGGAAACTGTCTAACGTGGAAGCAGAAATCAAAATAAGCATTTATACAGAAAATTAACAATGTTCAGAAGTGCATTGCTTATAAAAATTCTAGGCATTCTATATATTCTACAGAATTTTGTTTTCTCCAACTTTTTTGTTATTTTAAAAGTAGTTGAAATGTGAAGTAGGGTATATTTCCTTTCTCCTTGTGACCTTAACTTTTGTACTGTAATTGCTTCTTGATTGTCATCTCCGTTCTTCCCAGTTTCTCTGCTAACCACTAGTCAATCACGTTTGGAATTCAGCTTTTAACTGTACAGCACTACATTATTTAGTACTTACATTAATTTGTTCGCCCCTTCCAGAAATCTTACTTAATAAGGACACATTATAGAGTGAGTAAATAAATGAAAGTGCCATACAGTATTTTTATCTTATCCCAATTACATGCAAGTTCATTAAACAGAAACCTGGCTTTAACGGAAAAATATCCTGGACCCTTGCGATTCCGTTTGAGACAGGTTTCACTGTATGATAAAATTGTAGGAAATGAGGCACAAATGAAAGTAAAAAAATACTCTCTAAAAAATTGTAGGAAATGAAGCACAAATTAAAGTAAGAAAATACTATCAAAAAAATTGTAGGAAATGAAATAAAAATTAAAGTAAGAAATACTAACTAAAACAATCAAGTATTTCAATGCTGTTTACATAGCATATTCCTCAGGAAGCAGTAATATTTGTATACAGTGACCATGTCATTTAAGAAGGTCAAAATTAAATTTTGTTCAAAAAAGTGTATTTTTTTGACAAATAAAAAGTGAATAGGTTCTAGTATTCTAAAACTTGTGGAGTGAGAAAAATGTGGGACAATAAAAAATAAGCCTAACTTGATAAAATGTGAGCATAATTTACTATTACAAATATTTTTCACTTTTCTTGTTAAAAATATCAGTTCAGCACTTTTGAAAAAACATTCTCACACAAAGCCAGTTAAAAACTAACGTATTGTGATTGTAAAGGTAGAATGTATTTAGCCAATATCCAGTCATTTCTGTGTGTGACATGTCTAGCAAGATATACACAGAACATATTTTTAACCAGAAATGTAACCCAGGTTTTTGTTGAAACTACGAAATATATAAAAATATGTTATTGTTGGCATCTCTTTCTTTACCTAGTATAGCGCGACAAGCTAATATTCTAAAATTAGAAAGATGCTTCACATCACCTTTTGCTCTCAAGAAGACTTCGTTCTTTGATGATTGTTTTCATCTCGCCATCTAAGAACTTGCGTAGAGGCTGAATATAACAATGACTGGCTGAACCAATGAAGTCACGCTCCGTTTGTCCTAGCCTCTGTTCACTTTGGCCGACCTTTATAAGGGCACTACCTATACACACCCAAACAATGTTAAGCTATAGAATTGTTTCCTTAAAATAAACATGTAAAATGAAAGCAGAACTATTAGGGCTAGTCCAATAACTATCAGGTGTAAAAATGTGAAAAAATCATAGCTATCAAAGCATTATGGAAGGTCAGTTAATTTTGTCAAATCATATTTATTATGAATTTCAGGTGCTTTATATAAAAGTTTGGGTTGATAGGAATGACATTTTTTTAACCAAAGTGGCAAATTTAAGTACTGCAAAGTAAAAGGACGTTTAATACACAAATGTTTGTTGAAATCATGGAAGATGAGCAAAATTCTACAGTTTAAGTGTACGTTCAAGATAGCATTTTAGTAATAAATGGATTAAGTTTCCAAACACAAAACAAAATTCATAATAAAAGCCACAAATAGTTAACTTTTATAGATGTATATTTAAAAGTTGAAATATCTTTATTAGATGTTCTTTTCTACGTGGTGTACTGATCGCCTCATTGAGAGGTGTCCAGTAACACTTATTAAGTTTAATAAAAGGTATATCTGCTGCTAAGACTGAAAGAGAGCATAAGTAGAAAATTAGCATAGTAATTAGGTAAGTAATCAATAAAAAAGAAGGTTAAGATACTTATTCAAAATACGTGGATTCCACGTGCTTAATTTTAAATCACAACCCAATTACTAAAGGACTGTATTATTTATTAAACAAAAAGTAATAAAAAAACATAATAAAAGATTAAGATGATAAAAAGATAATAAAAGATTAACAAAGATTCATTTAAAATAAAAGAGAACATTTATATTTACTACATTACCGATTTGTTTAAGGTATAAAAAAGATATCTCCTGCAGAACAGAGAAAACCAAAAATAAAATTAATTAATACAAAGATAATCATCTTCAAACATTATATTTAATCCCCTGTTCTATTAAACTTTAAAATGCGTGGTTTATAAGATGTCGATTGATGCAAAACCATATTATAAAAGGAACCAGGCCACATGGTTGACAATCTCTACATTACATTAGAATTCCACAAAAATGCATAATAATACTAAATCTAAAAGTTAATAATTAAACAAAAAATATACACGGAAACTTTACCTCATAATCCCAAAAAAGAAATAAACAAAAATAAAAGACTACATGTTAATTTAGAAAAGATTTTAGACTCAAATTTAAAAAAAAAGAAAGGAACAAAAAAATTACGTCTCACTCTAATAGGATCCAAACAGAGAATGAACGAGACAAAAGGAAAAATCTCTGAACGGGGAATCCTGAGATTAGTTTAGCCAATCAGAGATAAGTTCATTTTCACGATAACAAAAGGACCAATAATAATATTTGAAGATTTAACATTTTTAAAATAAAAGATATAAAAGAAACATTAAAGTAAAATTACATATTTAAAAAAGGTACAAAGAGATTTAATTACTTAACACATATTGAAATAATAGTTTATAAAAGATTATTAAAACTTCCATTCTCCTAAATTCTTCATTTAAGTCGCCATGTTGTGGAATTACTCCTAATTTAAAGTTTGTCCGCTATACTTCGCCACTCACCGTTTCCAGTAATGTCAAGGTCGATAGATCTTAGGTCCGTTCATCATTAACAGTACAGTGGCCTGTCATTCACTAACTTACAGTCCATTTGCCATAGGAGTGGTGGCAGCCAGTAAAAGTTACCAAATCTACTAGTCATGTAGCCATTCACAAACCATTTAATCTGCAAGACCATGATATGTTGATTTGTTGTTACTTTTGGCAGTTAAAACTTTCCCAACATATTATTTGTGTTTAACTCTGTCTTTCTTTTAACTGTTTTTATGTATGAAATAAAGTGCATTGAGCAAAAACCATTGGTAATAAATATAATTATAGTATATTAGGAAAATTGTAGAGCACAAATAAAAGTAAAAAACAATAACACATATTTACACACACATCAAGCAGTCTTCTACTACTACTTCCTGTGGAAGATGTTATAATAGCATCAAAATATTGATGTGTGTGTAAATATATGTTAGTGTTTTTACTTTTATTTGTGCTCTACCATTTTCCTAATATTTTAACTGTTTTTATAGCTTTTGCTAGCTGTCAGCTACCCCCACTCCTATGGTGAATGGGCTCTACTTGATCTATTAAGTGATTATTTCTCCTTTTAAGAAACTATGTTGCACTATCTTGGACAAAAGAAAAAATACTTGTGGATGGTTCAGTGCAGTTGAAGAACTCTAATGGTTTTGTAGAAATACCCTGGTGTGGTCCATATAAATGTTAGGAAAATATTGACTAAAGGCTTGTGTTAAGGTCAAAGTCCAGTTTCTTGTTAAATGTCTTGTACATATGTAGTCATACTTCTGCAATAAAGAGGGACTTGTTTAGAATCACCATGGTGATTCTCTTATTAGCTGGAAGGTCCATTAAACCTTGGTTGATCTTGATACTTGAAAAGCTCTTCATTATTAGTTAGGTTTTGGTGCCTAGGTAAATACAGTATTTAGGATAGGACGGTTATGATACATTGACTAAACTACGATATGTGTGATGACTTGCTCAAAAGAGTGCTCTAAGGGTAGTGGAAGGTGGGAAGGGGCCAGGTATGAAATGGGGGGTATTAGCTTGAGGGTGGGCTTTAGTACTGGGTCTGCAACTTTGTCTTGTTTGGGATTAAATCGATTGTGTAAAAAAGTAAATATTCAGTCAGGTTTCTTACAAAGGTGGTATATCACACTCTTAAACATTATTTAAAAGTGGCCAAAAAAACTTAGAACTACAAACTTCTTTTTTTTATTGCTAGCGGGAATGTTATGGAAGATGAGTCAAATGATTGTTGTGTTTCTGTTCTATGTAAATATTTTCTTATGTTGAGAGAATACATGTGGCCAGTCTTTGTAGATCAGGAATTGGGTAGGTGTGGGTATGTCAAAAAGAGAAGTAGGGTTAGATTTATCTCCAAACATGGTGACTGTTTTATGAGTAAGTTATCCACTGTCCAGTGTTGTGGGTGGTCTTTTGTAAGAATATAACCTGAACGGGTAGTAAGACGCGGTGATTAAAAAAATAGTTATACTATTCAAAACTGTAGGCTATAAACAAAAATAAAAATGTAACGATACCTTCTTTTCTAGATTCAGCGTTTCGATTCCGATTATTAAGTTCAACCTCGATTCTTGAACATATCCTATTTTATTATTTTTCAAAGCATCCAAGGTCATATAAATTCATATTTATTCAACTTCATAGAATAGCAAAAAAACTAAAAATTGTAAATAATACAAAAGTTCATTTTTTAACAACAAAAACATCTGTCTACTAAATATGAGGGGGTATCAAATAGTTTCAGAACTGATTCTGTAAAATGGAAATAAATTACTCGAGTTAAATTTGGCCGCTATCGCCTTCAAAATAATTCTCTTGTGTAGTGATACAATGATCACAGTGCCTTTTCCACTTTTGGAAAGCTCCCTGGAAGTCCTTTTCTCGAAGCATGCACAACACCACCTGTGATCTATGCTTGATTTCATTCATGGTGTCAAAACGGTAACCCATGTGCTATAACTTAATCTTTGGGAAGAGGAAGAAGTCACAGGGGGCCAAATCCAGCGAGTATGGTGGGTGAGGAGTGATGATCATGTTGATGTGCCTGATAAACTCACACATTTTCATCACTGTGCGTGGGGGTGCGTTGTCATGGGTGAACATCCAATTGCCTGCACACCACAGTTCTAGTCTTTTCCACCGAATTTCCTCCCTCAGGACATTACGTGAACGGACGTGAGGATTGTCTGCACTGATCCGTATGACACATTCAAGATGTCAGAACTGTCCTTAGTAGTCATGCAGCAATCCTTATGCACAAGTTGTCTAACTGTCCACAATTTCCAGGTTTGTGCTCATAGAAGGTCTGCCTGACCTCTTTTCTACTTTCATTGACATTATATTGCTCCTGAAGAATAAGTGCCAATCAAAACACACTAGATGGCTCACAGCTTCATTGCTGTAAACCTGCTGCATCATTTGGAAGGTCTCAGTTCCAGATTTTCCGAGTAAGACGCAGAATGTTATGTTCACTCTCTGCTCGAGTTTGTGGCCCATAATAAAATCGCAAATGCACCCATGCACATAGTAAAATAAATTTATGTAACACAGCCACTGGTCTACACAGGATTCCACTTGCCATACTGACAGATCAAGCTCACAGCTCACCACACCAGCGCATGCATCCCCATACTGCTCTCTGTTTTCATTTTACAGAACCAGTCTTGAAACTTTTTGATACCCCCTCGTATTAACGCATATTTTACAAAATTAATACAATAATTGGGAATTACAATAGAAAGCATGTATTTTTACCTTAAAGCAAAGCCTCACCAAGTCAAATAATTAAAAGCAGCTATAACAAACAACTGTTAGAAGTAGGCCTACAAGTCTTTTAAATTCACCAAATAGAGTTGTTAACTGAACCAAAATATAATATCAAACATAATATGTAAAACTTTTAAAATATGTACAGTACAGCAGAAACCTTTGCTCTACGTCTAAATCACTAAAATAAAGAAGAGTACACAAAAACAATATCTACTCTACTGTTAACAAAAAGTGTTCAGTTACGCCTTTTTTTTTAAAATCAGTCACTCGTTTTTGCTTCTTGCCTTGGAAACAAACACCTTTTTTTATTCTAGATTGTACTTTCCTTAACATGAGTTTTTCTACCAGATGTGCGTCATTGTTTTATTTCTCTAAATATTGAAGCAATCTGTCTATGTGCTGCAAAGCTTTCACTTTCACTTTTTTCTTCTTCGTTCTTGTTCACCCTCATTGCTTTGTTCGTTATCCCTAAGTTAGACAATCGTTCAAACCCCGGCTCACTTGTGTCGCATTCCAGCCACTCTTCTATGTTCTCTTTGTCGACATTCTCACCTCTTGGAATGGATGTCACTAGGTCAACAATTGTAGCAGTCAGTATGACTTCATTCTCTTCTTCCCAAATGTTTTGGTTGACATTTGTTTTGATACTCGAAAAGAGTTTTCTCCACGATTTAATGAGGGTTGAGGGTTTGGTATAATTCCATGCAGGCACAATATTGTAAATGCTATCCAAAATTGTATAATTTTTCTTAAATTCTTTGAGATCGCAGCCGTTTTCGATTTTTGATAGTAACAACTTTGCTATGTATGTTCTCTTCATGGTTGCAATGACTCCCTGGTCCATAGGTTGTATCAGCGCAGTAATATTTGGGGGCAAAAACTTTGCAAAGATTTTCCCGTCAGAAGATTTAAGCACACTTCTAGCTGGGTGTGAAGGCGCGTTGTCATTTAACAAAACAGCCTTCTTTGGCCAAATTTTTGAGGCACAAAAATCTATTCAAACTATTCTTGAAAAATCTGCTGGTTCATTCAACCTTTTTTTGTTGTTGAAATAATCAACTGACATATTTTCTGCTTTAGCCCCCTTAAAAGACCTCAGTTTCTTAGATTTACGAATTACAAGAAACCTAAGCTTATGACTACCCACAGCGTTGCTGCATGGCAAGATTGTAATTCTTTCCTTTCTACTTTTGTAACCTGCTGCTTGATGTTTACTTTCAAATGCTAAAGTATGAGAGGGAAGACACTTCCAAAAAAACCCCGATTCATCAGCGTTATAAATTTGTTCATATGACAAATCTTCAGACAACACAAACTCTTCAAAATCACGTTGAAAATCATCAGCTGATTGTTGATCACCACTCAACTTTTCTCCATGTAGACCAATCTCTCTAATTCCATGACGTTTCTTAAAACAATGTAACCTACCGAACGACGCATCAAAAATTCCTTCCAGGCCTATCAGATTTAAAAAAAATTGCTTTAGCTGCAATGATAGGACCAGACACGGGGGTGCCATCACTTCGCACCTGAGCTAACCATTCCGCTAATGCTGAGTCAAGTTCATTATAGGTGGATTTCTTCATTGTTTTTCGTTTTTTCATCCCAGAAGCACTGTCTGACACTGATGAAAAGGCCAACAGTTTGTCTTTAAGCTTTAAAACATCTCGCACTGTTGTTTCCCCGATACTGTAATCCAAACACATCTGCTTCCTTGAAGTGCAATTTTCTATTTTAGAAATCATTTCAAGTTTTTGTGCAATCGTTAACATGACCTTCTTTAGTTTTTCAGCCATTATTAATTTCAGGAATTAATAAAACACTAAACTTGAGCACTGACAAAGAAACATAAAACCTGACTGATCACTAAGCATGCTTACTAACAACTGACACCACTGGAGGCCTGCTCGGGTCGTCAAGGTAAGTGGTCAGAGAATGTGAAAGCCATGACCAAAACAAAAGAGCAAGAGCCTAACACTCATCCATAAATTCCAAGAAGACCTATAGGATTGTGATGCACAATAAACTTGTCAGTAATTTTCGACCTTCGCATTGTAGGGCCTATTGTATTTTCCCTGTTGTTGGCTTGGATTGAAATTGGTTTTTTTGAGGCTTGTAATTTTAAAAAAAAATTGCGGATAATCGAGGCTTTACTGTACTTTCAATGAGAGCTGAGAATCAAATTATAGAGAATCGTAATTTTAAGATCGATTCTTGATTCTTTTGATATCAGTAAGAATCCAGAATATTGAAGTATCAAAGAATCGAGTTTGACATCAATAAAAAATAGCTATAAAATTATGAGGAACTGAAAAAAGAACATCTTTGATTTTCACCCAAAATCTATTTGGGACTAGGCATACCTGTCAAACATTAAGTAAATGAAAATTCCCAGATGATTTCTCTAAAGGTACACCTCCAAACAGATTTTGATAACAGAAACTAATATTAGGAATCTGATAGTATTTGGAATGTGTCAAGGTCAGAAACTGAGTAAACTAGTATTATTATTATTATTATTATTGTCTTTATTTATATGGAGAAGTTAAGGCATAAACCTTCTCTTACATTTAGCCATGTCTAAAGTTAACATTACACTGCATTTATCAATTATTATCATTAAATAAAACCCAGGAGACAAGTATTTGAGGAAAGCATACACAAGAACATAAAACATATAAAATATTGCAATGAGATAAACATGTAAAGAACCAGAAACCAAAACAGTAATCAACTTGCTCAGACCAGTAATGTATGGCCTTAAGATTTGTATTTAATTTATGTATAGCCGTTTCTATTTCCAACGGACGGAGATATAAATCTGCAAATCATCCGCATAGAGGTGATACTTACAATGAGAGATTCTGTCAGGTAAATCATTAATAAATAATGAGAATAAAAGTGGACCTAATATAGAGCCTTGGAGAACACCGGTTCTAGCCGGTAGCCACAAGGAAAAATTTCAATTAATGTTCACACACTGCTGCCTAACCATCAGATAAGACATCCATCGCATAACACTCAAAGAAAATCCACATGACTCAAACAATTTTCAAACAATTTACATAGAGTAGCATATTGTGATTAACACAGTTAAATACCTGCAAGAAGTCAAGTAAAGTGAGTATAGTAATATTCTTACCAACCATAGCGAGACAAATGTCATCAACTACATTTATTAATGCTGAATCCGTATTATGCTTAGGATGTAAACCAGATTGAAACTGCTTTAGCAAAGCATGCTTGTTAATGAAGTACAAACTAGTTGTTGAATGGGAAGTATGAAGAGTAAATAAAGAAGAAATAGAAAAAGCATTTCTCTGTAGGGCTGTTAAAGCATATATATGCTTAGTGCAAGACAGTAGCAAGTACAGCTTAATGCAAAAGTGTAGGCCTACTATGATCATCTTAAAAAATCATTAATGCTGTAACTTTCCTCTCTGGTAGGTCAGCACCAAGAGTACAACTGCCCTACTCTCGGTTTTGTTGAATTGTATCAAAAATAATGTTTTGATTACTATTACAGTATATTTAAAAGTTAATTCTATAATTTACTATGACGAGTTTTTTTTATTATTTAAAAAAGTTTAAAACACATTTTATTTTAAATACATACATCTCCTTTTTATTTAACCTAAACTCGAGATTGACCCAATACTCGAGGGATTTATGAAAAGCTCACTCAAGGACTCAAATTAATAAACGTTGAAATATTAAGATAAAATGTTATATTAAATTAAACACTAGTTTGAAAATTAAGTTCAATGTCTTGAAAGTAAATGTTAAATACTCACATAAAGGAAAATATATAAATCTGTAACTCAAGAAAACCACCATACTTAAAAAAACATACAAATATTAAATATTTCATACATACTGTAAATGTGTTTTATTACAATTATAGTTCAGAGGCCCGTCGACACAATGAGATCATTAGAGCCTTGAACTATATAAAAACAGTAAGATCCCTAGCGGGGAGAAATATTTTTTTTAAATGGAATAACTTACCATAGGCAGTTCCTGGACCAAAATCATTTCCAGCCTCTATCATATCAAGACCTAGATATTCTTGATTAGTTAATCGGTTTGGACGTTTCTTCTCTATCTTCTCAAACAAAAAATCTTCAACCCGGTTTCCTGGAAAGATTAAATAATGTTATTATAACCAATTTAGGTAGTTATATATGTAGGCTATGCAGGGTTAGATTATTACTATACTTTTATTTGAGCTTGAAACACATGAATACACAGATTATATTGCTCAGTCAAAACAATTTAAAATATGAATAACTATAACAATTGACCTAGGACTAAATGATTAGTAAAATATCTTTTCCACTGTACAATGGGTTGCCAATGACAAATATACTAGAGGTTTGAATCCCGGTCAGGTGTAATTAATGGAGGGTGGTTTTTATGTAATGGTTTCTCAACCTTCCTGAGAGCTTTGCCATCATCGGCAGAATTGAACCAGAACAGGCTTAATATGATCTAGCTCCAAGCTCACAATCATATAAATAAATTTGGGGTTGGAAAGTGCACGTGAGATTAGGACTAAAGAACCCAATCAGTTTTTATTTAGATAAAACATAACTTAGTTTAGATCGCCAAAAATTTTTTTAAAATAAAAGTAGAATTTATGTTAATATGGCATTTAGTGTGATTTTTCTCTAGGTCAAGATATAAAAACACAAGACTTGACCTATTAATCTGTGGAATCAGTGAACACACACAAACACACACACACTGAACATCAAATTTAATAAAGTTTGCTAGTTACAAAATCAAGTTTTGAATCCTGACAGTGTAGAGATAGCTCTTTTCTATCATCCCTTCATGCAAATGTGGGTTCATTTTCCCAAATTGTATCTTCACTAGCCCTAGCCCAATAGTGTAATTAAATTGTGTGTATCCCAGAGACGTGGTAAGATGTGCTGGGGGGAAAAAAACTTAACCAAGCAGGAAAAGTTGATAATAAGAAATGAAGCATGGACAACTTCATAGAAAATATGAATGTGATAACTGATAAACCACTTTCAGTTCATAAAATCGTGTTTCAAATTAATTTGTCTTTACCTTTCTTAGGTCAAAGTCAAGAGTTAAATCACTCTATGATAGTGTCTCAGTGTCAGCTTTCTTCTATTTCAAAAGGTGGAGTGATAAATTATGGTTGTTAAATGGAATTTATTTTGTGTGATATCTTAAATTTCGAAATAAAAATCAAACCAGGATTTGGTGTGAGCACAGCCTCCGTGTCTCGTAATATTTTTTCTGTCCATAATTTTGTAGTATCTGAGCGTTCTGCAAGATTTTCAAAATGAGCATCAAGTTCTGTTTTCTCAGATGTTCCAAGTTTTTCTTCAGTTAACTGTTAATCAATCACAAGAATAAATATTGTTAGGCTGTAAAAGAATCACATCTATACACAGGGCTTTAACTTAAAACTTTACTATAATAGACTAACACTTTTGTTTGTTTAGCTCGGAAACAAGCATGACAAAGCCCACTTGAACTTTAAAACTTTATAACATGTTTAAATAAATAACGAATAAAATCTGTAACAGCTAAAGAACAAGATTATGACATAAATAATATATTCTAACATCAAGTATAAAGAAGTGTCAAAAACATTCAAATTTCTCACAAAGGTCAATGATATGTGATCACTTCATTTTTAATTCAATCATAATGATGACATTTCAAACTGAAACTAATTTAAAAAATGTTTTAACACTAAGAACACTTACTTGCACTACTCGACTAAGCGCTGTTCCAGCATCTCTAACCAACTTTTTTACATTGAAATCCATTTTTGACAAGTGCAAATTGAAACTTGTCAAGTGTATTGATCGCTATTGTAACAAAAATCCGTGTGGTGTCTCTCGAGTCGAGTCAAATGATAATCCAAAGATTGTAAACGCATAGCTAAAGCACTTATGTAAATATATAATATATTTTATTATGTATATAATATAATATATTATTAAATATAATATATATTTACTAATTTAATTAAAGTTATAAATATTTTGGGAATCTTATTATTTGGGAACCATGCTCATTAACGTTTAAATATAGTTATTTTATTGTTTAATAGTTTTACTGTTGAGATAACAATTTTGTACAATTTGTTGTTACTTAATTCTTACTCAAGTCAATGAGCATAGTCTCACGAAAATAATAGTGCAATAAATGATACTAATGATATTATGATTTATGTTAATGTGAATAACCCGAACGGTTATATGACACAGTGACAATAAAACACTGTTTAAAATTTAGTTCTGCAATAATTATAATTGATAATCCCATCAAGTTAACGATGACGCTAAGAATCCTTTTTCTTCAATATTTTGTAAACAGACCTATAGATTTAAAATATTCCTAGTTTCATGAAAAACTATATATGACAAACGAGTAAATACATTAAACATTAGGTTGAAGTTCAAAGATTGTTCTATTAAATCCAGTTCAAGGTTCATTTGAGTCATAATTATTTTGAGTTGCAAATTCACGATAATAAACAACATGCTGCACAGTGTACACATGCAATTATTTGACTAGATGTACCGGTATTCTATAACATTATAAATATTATACAGTATTTTGAAATTTGAAATCCATTGATACAAACTTGTCGAAGTCTTTCTTGATATAGGCGTGAATATATTTTCATCCTTGATTTCATTAATATTTAATGACATTTTAAGGAATCTAGATTAAAAATAGTTGTAGAATCTTTAAATCTTGGAATTTCTACCATTTAATTGAATGGTATTTTATGTAAAAAAAAATAAATGGTATTTTATGTAAAAAAAAAATAGGGGACATTCATGAATGGTTTCTAGAAAATAATAATGTAAATTTTCAGAATATTTATTAAAGTTGTTTTTTTCAAAAATTAAAATTCAACCATTTTTAATGGAGATCGATATTTTCAATTAATTTAAAATTTAATACAAAAGAGTTTATAATTGGCACCAAAATGTAAGATCGGAACTGAAATTCAAGTGGAGTATCTTTCAATTGCTTTAATAAGAAAGACGCCCAAGAAGATTCTGATTGGTGTAAAAATGATATGACGTCATCTACTTGTCATTGGCTACTTGCTTGTAGGCGGCAGATACCGCGAAATTTGTCAACGCGACCAGTTGTGATTCATTAGTCAGTAATGGTTATTGCTAGTGGTTTTGTGAGAAACCTTTTTACATTAGTCACGAATCAAACACCATAGAGTGAACACGTATGTGTACTTTGCTGAGACAGACATCTATCGTGGAAACTAACGACAACGGTTTAGCCAAAAAGCTTTTTATTATTAATTACGTATGGCATGAAAGCTAAAGAAGTAATGTGGAGAATGATAGAAAGAATAAAATATTGGGTAAGTTTTTGAAAAGTATTGTTGCATCTATTTTATAAATTAATTTTTAGAAGGTAATTTGTAAAAACTTTTTTTTTAATTTGCATATATATCTCTCTCTCTCACCGTGCATTTAATAACAGTAATGGAATAGGAATGAGGGAGGTAGAATGTGGAAGAATACTACCCGAATTTATGTAAAGGGAGAGTGTAAAACAATTTAGGAAATGCCACACTCAAAACACACAACGGGATTCGAATCCCTCCCTACCTCTTCATCACCTCCAAACCAGACTGAACGAAGTTTTAATTTTATTCCATGAAACCACCCATGGGGCTTCATTTGTATGGTTTTATTAATTCAGAACAAAAAAATAATTTTCCTAGGAAATATCACAGACGCATTATGTAGAAGTTATTTTAGAATAATTTTAAAATAAAATTTTATGTTTCACTTTGAATGTTTAAAGGCGATTATAGAATATAATAATAATAATATTTAGCACCGCATCTCACTACCCGTTCGGGTTATACGCTTTAAGAATTAATTACTCTAATGGATTAGGAATTGGGAGGTTTAATTAGAGAAAGTGAACCCGCATTTGCGTGGAGGGAGAGTGGAAAACCATTTAGGAAAAACCCCCCCCAGTTCACCCGACCGAGATTCGAAAAGGAAAAACCACCCCCAGTTCACCCGACCGAGATTCGAACCTCGATCTCCCCGTCCTCAGCGGTCGAGCTCAACACAAGCGCGTTAGCCAACTACGCCACCGAGGCGGGTGATTATAGAAGGAAATCGGAATTTAAAACCCCTTCACATCATTTTCAATTCTAGAATAAATCTTATTTTTTAAGATTTAAATTGATATTTAACTTTGTATAGGTCAGTCCCGCTTCCACTAGACAAATGTCATCGGTCACGTATGTATCATCAATACATGCTTGTATTCTCTCAAGGGAGTGAAAAGTCCAGGAATCAGGTCGAAGTCCATATTCAAAGTCTTCTGAATGATAGCTTTAGGAAACAGTGTCTCAACTAAAATCTTGGAATATTCCCAGTGCAGCGCTAAAACAGTTGTAAGGGGATTATATACATTCATTGAAACAGGGACGGCCCTAAAAAACAGATAGTCCAAGAGCTCAGGTGACTCAGATAACATTCCATTCCGATCACTTAAGGAAAATATGTCCGGTTGGACAAGTAGGTCAAGAGAAGCACTCTTTAGAAATAAACGGTTAATACTGCTTACCTTTTCATAAAAAAAAATAATACGAGGCTATTTTTAAATTTTATTCATACAACCCATCAGGGCTATCTATATTTAATAACACTAAAAAGTAAGGATTAGTAAAGCATAAGTTAGAAAAAATGAACCCACATTTATGTGGTGGTAGAGTGTAAAATTATTTAGAAAAAATTCGAAATTCAAACCCAGATCTCGCTGCCACCACCAAACCAGAATATATTAGCTTGACGTTGTTATTAATTAATGTTGTTATTAATCAATTTTGACCAACATCCCACTTATATTATTCTCATTAAATATTGTATAAGATTAGATTGAAAACAAAAGATTCTTCTGCGTGACTCCCTCCTCTTTAGCTGTGTGAAGAAAAAAAATCTATATTGATTTCTTAAATTCACTATAGTTTATTTATATACCACCAAATAAACTAGTTTTCAAAGCTTTTTTATTCTCTTTAGTTTCTGAATTTGCTTCAAAGCTAGTTAAAAAAACTCCAAGAGAGCTATAGACTACCAACCAAGTGTCCTCTCTATGTTAGCGATGATAGTGCCAACATTTGGGGATATAGGGTATCATGTTGTCAGCACAACAAACCCTCAGTCAGGTAATCTCAGTTTATTAGACCGGGGCCGCTACTTATTTATCCAAGTGATTCCTCATTTGTCTTCAAGAGGCTGAGTTGGACCCCGTTTTAGACCCACAGCTTCACAGAAAAATATGGATGCAACCCCTCCTTTGGCACTATTAAAAGTAACAGAAATTGTTTCCTGTCGTTGCTTTCACTACTAGGAACTTAGGATAACTGCAGGCCTACGATGCACAAATAAATGTGGCGCAATATTTGATAACAAAATTAAGAGAGAATTATTTGGCTAGTTATTGTTATCAGCCACAAGAACCAAATGGTTTTATGTATGATCTACTCACTACTGTAAGACACACAACGCCATTGTTGTTTAAAAAAGTATTTTGGTAGAAAGAACAGGTTAGAATATAGACACTTTTTTTTTTGTCAAGGGTGACTTGGTGGTCTAGGGGTAAGGTGTCGGACTTCTGCGTGGGAGTCCGGGGTTCAATCCTAGGTCCCGGTACAGATTTATCTGATTACCAAACCCTTCCTTCACCTCTGACAAGACGTGTATTAAATCACAACTTGTGAATGTGGGGGATGCCTCCTCCGTGGTTCGGATTCCACGTAAACTGTAGGTCCTCCATTTCATCTCACAACCACCCTACCATTACACATTAGCATAAATGCGTATAACCCGAACGGTCAGTAAGACGCGGTGCTAATAATCATTTTTTGTCAACTTTGCTAACATTTACTATAATATTATGATTAATATCAATTTATAGTTATTGATATTATATATCAAACGTTACAGCTGTAGCTCATATGACTTGACGTATGAATAAATTAAAATTGTGCGAGTAACTTTTGTAGCTGTCAGATAAAGTTATTCCTACTAGAATTTAACTTTAATTAGGTAGGACCCGCTTCGTTGGCCGCATGATCTAACGAGCTACTCTTACAGTATATTAGACTGCCGATAACGGAGAGATCGGGGTTCGAGTTGGTCAGGTGTACTGAAGTTATTTTTTCAAAATGGTTTTCCACTCTAATGCGGCTACATTTCTTCTAAAATACAAGCTTGCTAATCTCTAAAACCATTATCATAATTAGTATATAAACGTATAACCCGAACTTGGCTCTAAAAAAAATAATGGGTGGGTTGTCTTCGGTCGCCTCTTCTTAATGTCTGTGACTCAAAGCTATGACGCGCGTCTCTTTGTGGAGATCGTCAGCATCGGTAGTTTTTCTTGTGAAATGTCATAATACGTGGAGTTGTTGCAGTAATTAATATTCTCTTTTAGGGCCAGTGCTTGCTGTATCGTGAGTCTGATGTACAATCCGGTTTGGACGGTGGTCATGAAGCAGGGGGTCTCGGGAACGATCCCCGGGAATTACCTCGACCGAAAAGATCGGCCTTTAATATCTCCACCTCAATAGGTAAGAACAAATTTAAGATGGGTTTTATTTTGGTTGGTTGAGGGTTTAAAAATTATATTTCATGAACTCAAGGTTGTCTCAACATTTGGATTTAGAAACTTACTTAAGGCTAAGAGAGTAGTGGCGTATGTAGACAAAATTACAATAGGAGCCCCATAAAATAAATTATTTTATTATTATTATTATTATTATTATTATTAAGCACCGCTTCTTACTACCCGTTCGGGTTATACGCACTTACGCTAATGTATAATGGTAGTGTGATTGTGAGATGAAATGAAGGACCTACAATTTAACGTGGAATCCGAACCACGGTGAAGGCCTGGCATTCCCCACATTGACAAGATGTCTTGTCAGAGGTGAAGGAAGGGTTTGGTAACCAGATAAATCTGTGCCGGAACCGAGGAAATAAATTATTAAATTGCTACCATTCATCCTTCTTTAAAAAATATATATTTTTATATGTAGATTAATTTTAAATTATGTATAAATCTAGATTATATAAAAGCAAGTAAGTTCGCTGCTTCTCAGTTTAATGAAAAGGAACATTTTGATTCATAAAATTACAAATATGTGGGGCAGGACGAGTGTTTTGAGATAGATCACACATGTTTGTAAAAATATATATATATTGTTGAGCTGTGGTTATTAAATTAGCAGTAGGTGACCTGGCGGTCTAGGGGTAAGGTGTCAGACTTCTACGCTGGCGGCCGGGGTTCGATCCTCGGTCCCGGCAAAGATTTATCTGATTACCAAACCCTTCCTTCACCTCTGACAAGACATCTTGTGAATGTGAGGAATGCCAGGCCTCCACCGTGGTTCGGATTCCACGTTAAACTGTAGGTCCTTCATTTCATCTCACAATCACCCTACCATTACACATTAGCGTAAGTGCGTATAACCCGAACGGGTAGTAAGACGCGGTGCTAATAATAATA
>CABFOV010000112.1:107389-236540 GCA_902141375.1 Timema poppense
ATAACAATTATTCATAGTTTTTTTTTTAAATATACTGTATATATATATATATATGTTCAATATATTGAAAAGATGTATTCTACTTTTAATTATATATAGTGTTTTATTATGATTATTATTATTACTTGTATGGTACTTGTGTACTTTTCAGTACTGGCCTGTCACGACTGTTGGCCAGCACTATAATAAATGAAATTGAAATAATAATGATGATTATTATTAATAGCACCGCGTCTCCGTTCGTGTTATACCCTTATGTACTAATTACGCCAATGGTTTTAGGAAGGTTTTGTTTAGAGGAAAAGTAACCGCATTGGCGTGGAGGAAGAGTGTAAAACTATTTTTGAGAAACCACCCTCTTTACATCCGACCGAGATTAGAACCTCGATCTCTCCGTAATCGGCAGTGTAGTCCAATGCGAGAGTAGCGCGTTAGACCATAGGGCCACTGATGCGGGTTAAGTGTTTGGGGGGTTAAGCTCCTTGGTCCCTCATTGGCTACGTGCCTGCAATAATTAATAGATATCAGGCTATTATATAATTTAAGATTAATTGGTCATATTATCAAACATAACAAAACCGTTTTAATTTAAATTTGTTTCCATTTTTTAATATTGCAGAGTATATTTTATTCGGATGGTTTTACGTTTTTATATTAATTTTTGTTTTAGATCTTTTAAGAATAACCTTTAAATCTACATATGCCTTATTTTTCACATCCATGTCATTGTCATTTCACTTAGTTGAGGTATTTAACGTGCACTTTCTAAACCGACTGATTAGATCAGCACACGACTTATAAACTAGCTTAAATCTATAACAGACAAAGCGTCCAGCCGTTAATTCACCACTGTGGAAGGGGAATCCCACATTTCAACAATAGAAGATTTTTCGGCCATCTCAGGAGTTGAACCCGGAACTTCTATCTCAGTAGACAGACACGCTACCGACTGAGTCAAGGCGTCGGACGTGAAATTGTCGAGTTGAGCTGTTTCACTCACCGTACGAAGTGTGAAGCCCGTAGTCTGCCCTTCAAATTTTGCAGTGAAACCTATTTTTAATTCATGGAAGGCTTTAAAAGAATTGTCAGGTAAAAAATAAATTAATTAAAAATAGAAAATATATTTCCGTTAAATTGTCTTGTGGTCTACGCTTTAAGCTCTTTAAGTGCTTTAAGGGGCTTTCAAGTAAACATTGCGGCACAATATAATCAAAATACAATTTTGCGCGGGCCGCGGCTAGCTTTCTCTTTCTTTTAATTTTAGGCGTGTTACAAAACTATGTGACCGAAGACTTTTTTTACGTCCTAATTTACTGAAAACAACTGGCGGCGTTTGATTGTTATTAGCTGAACAAAACCGTCAACTTTTCTGATTGGAAAAACCTTCTAAATTCACCCTACACTGTTCAAATGTGTTTCAATATCGTCTATCGAAATTAACCGTTGCCGACTTCAAACTCCAATTTAACTGTCTGATTCAGTTACTTTGACACACATATCATTTTAAACAAAGAACATACTGTGGTAAGACTGATAAGTCGGTGGGTAAACGGTTAAACAATTATTTCGAGTCACGTTAGTTCCGGTGATTCGTCAAAAGATAGTGCAACGCTGTAATTTTTGTGTGAGCTCTTACGTGTTGGCGGTTTGTCGGAAACATGATGACACGGAATTATTCCGTGAACTCAACCATCCCACTTTTATTCACCAAACAAGGACGTGCTTTCCCACATTACCTTATGCAGCCGTTTATTTACTAACGGTGGTGAACGCATGCGTAATTAGGTTTCAATACATATTTATAAGAGTGTGACTTCAAATTTGACCTTCTCAGACTAAGTTGTATCGAATAGAACTATTTGATCAATTTGATTAGATATGTACACCGTACGGGTAGTCAGATTAGTGTGAGTCTTAATAATAATAATAATAATAATAATAATAATAATACTAATAATAATAATATTTAGCACCACGTCTTACTACCCGTTCGGGTTATACGCTTTAAATACTAATTACGCTAGTGGAATAGGAATTGGGAAGGGTGAATTAGAGGAAGTGAACCCGCATTTGCGTGGAGGTAGAGTGGAAAACCATTTAGGAGAAACTATCCCCAGTTCACCCGACCGAGATTCGAACCTCGATCTCCCAGTCCTCAGCAGTCGAGCTCAACACGACCAGCGCGTTAGCCAACTACGACACTGAGGCGGGTAGTGTGAGTCTTAGAGCAGGGTTCATAAACTTAGGGCCGCATCCGGGCCGCGAAACACGTCTGATCGGTCGGTTTGTTTGTCAGTTTGCAGTCTTAAATGCACACCATAAATAATAGCTTTTAGTTTATTTCTTGTTGTTTCAAAGCAAGAGTTCAGTGACCATTTTACTGTTTAGTTGAGTGTTGCAAAGCTACCTTTTTTTTATAAATACGTATTTATTTAAAGGGGGAAAGTCAGTTGTAATTGCGTGACTATTGATTGACAGCTGCTAACAAACATATTTAATATAGCTATTTCAGACAGTATCATACTTTTCTAAGAGTGGGTTTCATTATCTAAAAGGTGACCTGGCGGTCTAGGGGTAAGGTGTCAGACTTATATGCTGGCGGCCGGGGTTCAAGCCTAGGTCCCGGCAAAGATTTATCTGATTACCAAACCCTTCCTTCACCTCTGACAAGACATCTTGTGAATGTGAGGAATGCCAGGCCTCCACCGTGGTTCGGATTCCACGTTAAACTGTAGGTCCTTCATTTCATCTCACAATCACCCTACCATTACACATTAGCGTAAGTGCGTATAACCCGAACGGGTAGTAAGACGNATCACCCTACCATTACACATTAGCGTAAGTGCGTATAACCCGAACGGGTAGTAAGACGTGGTGCTAATAATAATAATTATTATTATCTAAAAGTGTAATCGGAATAAAATTTTAAATATATAGCGTGCGAAAAAATGTCCGGCTCGTCCGGCTGGGTTTGCCGGTGGAGAGGAAACTGGGGTTACACTCCTGACCGAACACAGTTAGGATGATAATTCTAAATAGTTTCCCATCCTACCTTATTATAAACGCAGGTACATTTATTCTCAAGTCTACAAGCCTTATCCCGTACCCACTAACGGGATTTCAATGTATATAGTCAGTAATTTAGTAAAATGGTGTACATTCAAAAAAACTGGTTTATATGGCCCGCAGTATGCTCAGAGTTTGTGAATCTGGCCATTCGAATAATTTGATTTTGAGACCACGGCTCTAGAGGCCGTTGTTTGAATCCTGGCACATAAGCTGGAGCCCTCGTATAAATGTTTACACTCATATTAAGAAAATTCAATAAGGAGAGTTAAATTTTACAAATATAAAAGTATGAAACAAGCGGAAAACATCACATGTTCTGACTGTGTATTTGGCAAATGTCCCTTATTAAGATTTAAAAAAAATGGCAATACTAATTACGGATGTTATTTCATAGCGGGAAAACTAATAAAGAATATTCTAAATTTTTCTCACGTAGCCTGAGATAGCACAGTTTGAAAAACGCTTCTCTAGAGGTCTGAGACGTTTTCACATAATGATAGACGCGTAGGAACTAGGAATCAATTTCTTCCCAAGCATTTCCCCTCGTGATAATATATTTGTAGTCCTTGGATTAATATTATGCAAAAATTAGGTTATTATATCATTCAGACAAATTTATCAACCTATATTTTCGTCAAGACAATGGTGTTCTAATGTCTCCTGCTCCACAACAATCATATTAATTTAAACACTAGAGTCCCATTTCCCCACACATTAATTACAATAGACATTGACTGATGTTTTTTTTATACATCCAGCAAAATATAAACAATGGCGGGAAAATACTTCTCCTTGATTGGTTCGCCAATACTATTATTATTATTAGCACCGCGTCTTACTACCCGTTCGGGTTATACGCACTTACGCTAATGTGTAATGGTAGGGTGATTGTGGGGTGAAAGAAGGACATACAGTTTAACGTGGAATCCGAACCACGGTGGAGGCCTGGCATTCCCCACATTCACAAGATGTCTTGTCAGAGGTGAAGGAAGGGTTTGGTAATCAGATAAATCTGTGCCGGGACCTAGGATTGAACCCCGGCCGCCAGCACAGAAGTCTGACACCTTACCCCTAGACCGCCAGGTCACCGGTTCGCCAATAAACTATGACTTTATACTACCAACATTACTAATTTGTATAGTTAAAACTTTCTGTGCTTAGAATTCTTAAAGTCACACACTAAAGTGAAATCTTAATGCATACTAAATTTAAAAGTTTCTTAATTGTGTGCCTCCTTTTCTATTTAAAACACAGGTTCTTAAACTGTGAGTCACGACTCCTGAGGCCAATATTGACAGTTAATTGCATTTAAATACTATACAATTATTGAAATTATAGCAACCTACAAACTTTTATTCTATATAAGTTTGAGTTAAAAAAATTTAAAGTTTATTGTAGAAATTTTAGTAAGCATGCGTATAATTAACTAAGATAAACTAATGCTTTTCATTGGGTATATAATGTTGTGTGTGTGTGTATATATATATTATAAAAGCTAATCATATCAAATATAACTGAATATATAATTTTTTTGCGATAAATTTGTTTATTATTTTTATTTCTCATTTGATCTAAAACTGCTCAAAGCTTACATTTGAGTATAAGGCACCCAACTCAACCCGAGTTTTCTAGTAATTTTGTCTTATGAACAAGCGTCACGATTAGAAAATGTTTAAGAACCTGATTTAGAGAGGGGGAAGGTATTAACGTTTGTTTGATAATTCATTAACATCCACTTTATAAGATATAGTTATATTCAAACATAGGAAAATAAAATACGGTATACACTAAGCTGTAGCGTCAGGAATTTTAGTATTTGGGCAAGCATACAAGTAGCTAGCATCAAACCCGTACTCCCCTAACTTGTAGAGGGCCATTTTCAATCATCTTTGACATAGTTTATTATTATTTGTGGTAAAAATAAGGAAAATTGAGAACACAGAAGTGTATGGAATAGTGATTTATCAATAACCTGCAGAGGTACCTAGCGTTTCCCGGGGTAACCACGCAATGCATTTCGTGGTTGCCCCGAGCAACGCTTTGATTTGCTTCAAACAGACAGAACAAATATGTCTTCATTTTATTGCTCCAGACCCGGGTTTTAATAAGTAATAAAAATAATTGTAAAATTCCTGCTTTCGTGCACAGGAGCTTCTAATTTTTAAATGTCAGCCCTCTACATCCTGTATGTATCGCGCAATGCTCATGGCAGACAGATAGACAAACAAACTCTTCATTTTATTAGTACAGATTGAAATACTATAAAACGTAACCAACGTAATAAACCGAAAACAAGATACTGAGAATCACATTTGAGAAGAAAGTATGCAGATCTCAATGGTCTTTGAGTAAAGTGCTCGCCTCAGGACCCGATGATCGTGGGTTCAAACTCAGCAGGGCCGGATTTTTCTTGAGCGTTAAAAATCTTTATCAAGTAAGGCTGTCGGTACCATGTCGATTGTGGCATGTAAAAGAAGCCTAGAAGATAAATGAAAATACCTTTCCTGGCAAAATTGGTAGGCCCTTTCGCTCTCGCGCATAGACATTCTTGTGCGCTGATGGAATCAGTCGGTTCAGAAAGTGCACGTTTAACACCTTAAATAAATAAATAGATATAAGAAAATATCTAATCTTTGTAAAATATTTTTACATCATAATTATTTTTTAACTTCACTATTTAAACAATAATTTTATCTTTCTCACGAGCCCTCGGTGAGGTGAAGTTTTATGATCGTTGATCGAAAAAAATAAAATAAAAATCCAAGAATATAGACTTTTTTTCCGATGTCTGTGTTTTTCTCTCAGGCTAGAGCCGAAACCACTCCACCGATCTGGCGAAAACATGGTATCTAGTATTTTATTAAGGTTCCCCAAAAGGGTTTATGGAATTAGATATATAAACCCCAAATTTAAGGGCAGTTTACTTATGGACGAACAGAGGAAAAATCGAATTTCTCAAATCGGCTCTAAAGATTTTGATTAAAATTCGTATCTAAGTACTAAATTTATAATTACAAAGAAAGTGGGGCAACTAATTTTCCTAGGAAAATGACCTAAGAGGACAGTTTAGCCGCGGACCTACACAGAATCCTAAATGAAAATAAAAGACAATTGTTCGCGTAAGGAGTGGGTGCTCGTAAAAGAGTGTGGAGATTATCTTTCCTTTTTTCTCTTCCTTCCGAGGGGAGGTCAATCCCATATTATCTTGACATTTTTTCTCGTGACTTTTTAACTTTTAATAGCCTTCGCTGCCTACATTTTGGTGAAAGCCATATTTTAAAATATCAGACCACTTCTTAAATACCGCGTGATTTCTAGACTTTTGCAATTTATCTTGGTGCTCTACTTGGCCATGGGTACTTTACATAAGCATGTGTCTACAATTTTGACTTTATATCCGCTCTTATATATACTCTTATATATATATATATTCTTTGAGATACGAAATGAATTATCATTGTATAGCTGTCGTACTATTAAACATTTGTAACTTTTATTTGAAATATTTCTTTATAAAACCAATAGTTTCGGAGCTATAAGGAAATACGTTTTTAAATGGGGGGGGGAGGCTGAGAAATGGGAAGTTAATTGTTAGTGTTCTTTGGTTGACCGAGATGTTTTTCTCAATTTGGTTCTGTAACAGTGTATTATTTCATTTTATGCTCTTATTTTCATTAGGTTTTTACAACAATGTAGCCTATGTATTATTCCATTTCACACATCAAGTTTTAAGCAACTACTTACCTTTTTAGAATTTTAGGCGAAGGAGCAAGAAAGTATATGCGGTGCACCGTACCAGTTATTTGATACGGATTTGGGATTTCTGCTTTTAAAATCCCTTTTATTGTTTGCTCCGCGTCTTATTGTCTTCCCGGGTTGCGTATACGTATTTAATTATTTAATTTAGCGTCACGTCTTACTATCTGTTCAAGTTATACGCTTTTGTACTAATTACGCTAATGAATTAGAGGAAATGAAGTTTTAATTAAGAGCAACTGTACCCGCATTTGCGTGGAAAAACCCCCCTTAGTACATCTAACCTAGATGGGAACCTCGTTCTCTTTGTCATCAACAGTATAGTCTTAACACGAGGGGGATGCCTTTGACCATGCGGTCAACCAAGCAGGTTTTATTTAACTATACCAGAGGGCAACTAGGGATGAGTAAGGTAGAATTTAGACGAAATGTACCCATAAATGCTTGTAAAGAGAGTGAGAAACCATTTAAGTAAAAAAAAGACACCTTGTAGGCATACACCTGGCTGGGATTTGAACCCCGACCTCCATATCACCGGTAAACCAGACCAAATGAGCTTGAAATATAGTCCACGTGACCAACAGTTTTGTCCATTTTGAACCAATTTCTGACCCGCTTCAGTGGCTGAATGGTCTGAGGCGTCACTCTCATGTTGGACTGGCCTACTGATGACGGGGAGATCGGGGTTCGAATCCGGGTCGGGTTTACTGAGGATAATTTTCCCTAAATAGCCCCACTTTCCTTCCATGCAAATCCGGGTATATTACCTCCTAAATGCTTTCTTCCTCTTCCCTACCTCAGTAGAGTAATTTTCATATGCATATAACCTGAGCAGTTAGTAAGACGCTGTGATAAGAAATATCTAATCAAATTAATATGAGACAGTGAAATGTATTTATTGAAATTAACCCTTAACCCTTCTGCCTTGGATGTGTTTATAATTGAAAGGATGAATATGCCATAATACGTGTTGACTGTTGAACATTTGGAAAGGGGGGTAGGGGGAATTAATGCAAATTGCAAACGTTAGGGAAAGCGTACTTTCTTTTGTTTCTAAAATTAAAAATAAATTAATCTTTTAGTCATATTCACGAATTTTTTACTAGATTATTGCATATGCTATTTTAAAACGAAGTGCGTCAATGATTATCCTATGTCTGGTTAGATAAACACGTGTGTAAGTTTCCTCGCCGCGCTAGTATGTAACGCATCATGCAGTACACACATGCATCAATCTTTGCATAAACATTCAGCGTATTCCTTGAAATTCATAGTCCTAGTCATCATCAACAGCTGTTTCCAGCCGGTGGGGTGTCAGTTTAGTAAAATGCCCCCATATTTCTCCATCCTTCCACCATTCTTCTTCTCTCACTTGCACTCTTTCTGTTATCTGCTACTCTCTTATCTTTGTAGGCCTCCCTAGCGGTCTTTTCCTTACATACCTCCTTAATTTTCTTTGGCATCCTCTCTTTTTACATTCTTATTACATGTCCATACAATCTCATTCTTGCTTCCTCTACCATCTCATGTACTCTCTGTACCCCCACTCTTTCCCGAATAACTTCAATCCTAATATTGTTTCTCCTCGTGATAGCTAACATGCTCCTCATAGACTTCATTCCCGTGGCCTCTATTTTCCTAGTCCCTTTTAGATTCAATATTCATGTTTCTGCTAAGTATGCGACAGTGAAATTGCAGTGATGAAATAGCAAATTGTCACTGTTTCAGGAATACAATGGCACATTTACATAATTAATATATTTAAATATTTTACTAGTGATGTTTAGTAATTCTAATTTTAACTCAAAACTCACTTAAAACTATACTCACCAAAGGGTTAAGAAAATATTATATAAATAATACTCTGTAATAGTTTGAACATTAATATTTACAAATTTAATTTTGTTGTTCAAGTTTATACATTCCTAAATAATATGTCGCCGCAGAGGATTGCGTGTTTTTAGTTAGACATCTGTAAACACTAAGCAGTTAAGGCTGATGTCACCAGTATCAATAATTTCCGGTCAAGAGCTGTGTGTTATAATTCAGGAGATTCGGAAAAAAAATGGCAAACAGAGAGACTGATTGATATTAACCTAAATTACATGTATTAGTCCCAGAACTGGTTGATTATAGGCCACTTTAAAGTCATTAATCAAGTTTATGAGTAGCAAATGCATGGTAGAATTCATACTTTACTGCTGCTAGTCGGAATTTAACGCCATTATGTTATAATTATTACACAATTTTGTAAGAATTTTAACTAGGTGCTTAGTTATTAAGATCAATAAACCATCTGTGTCTTGAATTGAACCATGGACTCTTGTTCATAATACTGCTTAGCCATCCATGTCGGATGATTAAGTCAAGGGCTCTTGATCTTAAAATTGCTCATCTATCTATGTCCAAGATAGAAAAACGTGCCATTGTTCTTAAAATTGTTCGTATATAAATATGTGTGTGTGTTTGTGTGAGTGTTGTGTGTGTATGTTAAGCAGAACCACGGACTATTGTACTTTAGACTGCTTAATTATCTGTGACTAGGATATAATCGAGGGCTATTGTCCTTTTAGACTACTCAACTATATGTGTGTAGACCCCCTCAGTGGCATGGTTAGCTAACACGCTAATGTCCTGTTGAGCTAGACTGTCAAGGATTGGAGATCGATGTTCGAATCTTGGTTAGGTGAACCAAGGGGAGGGGGGTCCTAAATGGTTATCCACACTCCAATGCAAACGCGGGCTCACTTCCTCTAGATTCAACCTTCCCAATTCCTAACCCATTAGTGTAATTAGTACATAAGCGTATAACCCGAATGGGTAGTAAGACGCGGTGTCAAATAAAAATAAATAAAATATGTGTCTAGGATAGAACCACGGGCTATTGTTTTTTAAACTGCTAAATTATTTGTGTCTGGGATTGAACCATGGGCTCCTGCTCTTAGGCCTAATACTATCAACAGTGTGTCTATGATTCAACTACACTCTCTTGTTTTTAAGAGCGTTAAATTATCGTTATCTTGAATTAAACCCACAGACTTTTACATTAATTAGGTTTAAATATGTTTGTAAAAGTTTTACATACCGGTACGTCTTATGTTTACATTTATTTCAATAAAAATTTCTTAGGAATGGAATATTGGTTTGGATCATCGATTTAATTAATCATACTAATCATACAGTAATCATAATAATTACAATTTACTGTTAAATGTTCTAAAATTCACATGAATGTGAGTTATATTTACTCTCATTTCATCATTAAACATGCATAAGCTAATAGCAGGATATACTAAATTACAAAATCTTCAATATGAAATGGCAAGCGGGTAGTTAATCTTCAAGAGACAGTCAAACTTATAAATGACTTGAACTAGCCAATCCAAGCGTTGGGGGTAGGCCTACATCCAAGGGCGTAGATTGTAGCTTCTTTGTTTTAACTTGAAACCTTTTCCTGAAACTTAGATATAAATTCTCAATTTTTGACAGATATGTGTAGTTTCCCTGCCTAAATAGGATTATAGTTTTTATTTTTCCTCAAATGACTGCCACTGTTGTGAGAAAATATTTGTTTTGGGGGAGTGGGTGGGTTTGTTAGGTCATTGTCATTTCTTTCTTTTTTAAAAAAAAGTATTCTATACAGGTGTGGATTTACAACTCTGCCGCCCATAGGCATTAGATAATTTTCCACTCACTTTTCCCCTTAATTTCTAACCTTTTAAATCCCTGTTTTTCCTCTACGAGCGCGCACACACACACACACACACACACACACACACACATATATATATATATATATATATATATATATATATATATATAATATACACAAGTGTTATGAATAGAATGACAAATAAAAAAAGTGCTTATATTATTTGAATATTTATTACACTCACAACACACAAATCAAAATATTATTTAATTTAACAATATAAAGTTTGAATTAGTAGACTGTAGAACATGTTACTACAAATTAAATATTAGCATGTACACAATAATAAAATAGTCTATACTATCTATCGCCTTGGTTTTTGCTGAGTGAACTGGATGACGATGCCAGACAACCATTTTATCCAATAAGTGACCTTTAATTAAACGATTGTCAGTGAATAAAGGCAATTCTCTGTAATGTTGGTGCACAAATATGGAAAATCATAAAAATCACACACACGATGAGGCCACAAAATTATTTTAACTGGTAGAAAAAATTATGTATTTTATTTCGTCGTTCAAAATTTGCCGCCCCTAAAATCTGCCGCCATAGGCACGTGCCTACTAGGCCTATGCGTAAATCCGTCCCTGATTCTATAAAATGTCATTGTTGAGTAAATTTAATCGATGGGTTTAATAGACCCCTGGTAGGGGTTTACCTGTTATTCATGTGTGTTGGAAAATAGATTAACTATATTCCCACCAACCCCCCTTTTTCCTTAATAATATTTTCGTATGTTTCATGTTTAGTCTCTACTGTGGGTGTATCTGTAAACTGATGTTTGATTGGGTTCAGGAAAATTTTCCTTGATGTTATATATTCTCTGATTTGGTTTTTTGTACTTTGAATAAACTTTCTCTCATATTTCACTAACTTAATTTTTCCATCTTTATTTTAGCTTCTAAATATTCATAATTACTGTTGGTTATTTAAAATTAACTTTGTTACATCTAAACTCTTTTAGTGTAAAGGATTGAGTACCTTTCTTTTATGCCTAACTTATTTTTATCCAGTTTTTTTTAGTGAAAATCAACTCACAGGCTGCAAACAATTGTAATTACAGAACTCTCTCTATGGCGAGGACCACAATTCAATTAATTTAAACGAGAGATATAAATATAGAAAAAGTGGTATAGAGAGAGGTGTGTGTGTGTATATATATATATATATATATATATATATATATATATATATAGAGAGAGAGAGAGAGAGGTATATAGAGAGATACCTCCTGAGGGAGGTTCATCAAATTCTAGGAAGAATCCGCCTCTCTTCCTTTCTATGAGCTCTTAGGTACTTTTTTTCAAAGAAATTCACTGGGAAAAACAGAATACCAAAATGTGTGGGGGGGGTGAGAGGGAAGAGATTGTGGAATAAATCTTTCCAAGTTTAAGCCAGAAAGGGATCTATCTCATTTGAGTCAAATGTGGTTATACTCATTAGTGATTTTATATTTGTCCTTCTGTTCCAGTTAACAAACTGCTGGGGGAGTATGATATGATAGGCCACCTAGCACACCAGAAGGACTCAGATACACATCCTCAGTGTCTCAATTGTTCTGAGGTAGACACCATGGCCGACTGCGGAGTCTGTCTTGACCCTTTGCAAGGGGCTGGAATCTTCTCCTGCCTGATGTGTGGCAACAACACCTGTTGGCCCTGCAGTTTACAAGTGGATAAGTGTCCCTTCTGCAGGGCTGCATTGTTACCAGACTTCAGGGTAAGGAACCTGGGCATGGAGCGACTTCTAGCTAAACTAGCACTACCGTGTAAAAACTACAGGTAAAACATTTACATCAAATAGTAAGCAGACATGTCGATGCATTATACAACTACTCAGCTATGTTAACATTGCATGCAGAAAGGCACACATTGTCACCAGAATTTCAACTGCAGTGTTAGACTATAAGGTGCAAATTTAATGTAGTTGCTGGGGTATATCAAGAGGGGGTGGGGGGTACCTCCCCTTCCCCTCAAGAATTTTTTTAGTCAGTATTAACAATGGTAATTAAAAAAAATTAAACCGATAAAATCTATGCTATAGTCACTACCAGTTGTACTGTCACAAAATATTTCACACTAGCCAGTTGTTTTGTGTGTCAATCACTGTCATTAATTTATTTACATATTTAACACACAATTTAACTAATAAAAATTAACAATAAACATCTATAAGTGAAGAACATGCTTTTCTTTTTCAAACTTTCTAATTAATTTGTAAATTACTCTCAAATGTTGAAGGAATTTTTCGTCAGAAATTCCCGAGGGGGAATCTCCCCTGGCTCGGTTCAAAGAATCTTTTCATAAAGTTGCTGTTGGTCAAACCAGTACTGCTGAGTAATATAAATTTTGATAGACATTTACTCTAGAGAGCTGCAATGTTGTGTTGCTAAACTAAATAAAAACCTTCACAAGTATTTTCAAAACAATTCTTAAGTTTGGCTTAACATCAAATTTGTTTACACTCATTACTGTTTACAGCCTGTAGCCTGGGTGAGTTTTTTTCCAAGCCATATATATCCCATTACTGGCTTTCTAGTACTGTCAGCTTCATATACCTTATAATCCAATTTAAGACTAGGACAGGCACAACATACAGTTTCTGGCCGTTATTTAATCAATGTAATTGGGTAAACCCACATTTCACCAATGATAAATTTTTCGGCCATGACGGGAATCGAACTCGGGACTCTTAGCTCAGTAGGCAGACACGCTACCGACTGAGCTAAGGTATCAGATTATTAAATGATATAAAAACTAATATATACATAATGTGACAGCATGGACCACATTATTTTCTTAATATGGCACTAACATAATCAAACTCAATTAAAAGATTTTTTAAATCTTTCCGTACGTGTGTGTGTGTGTGTGTGTGTGTATATATATATATATAAAAAAATTAATTTACCCCTTTAATTGGGAATCAAAGTTTGGTAATTATTGATATTCTTCGGATGTTGTCAAATATTCCGGGGAATATTCTTACTTGATTTGTACATTGTGTCATAAAAAGATTAATTTTTTAATTAAATCTGTTAGTATTTGTAATACAGTACCTCATTTGAAATGTCACTCACTGCAGGGGCCATTCATCAACAGTCATTTTACGTAAGCTAAAAACATAACATACATATTATTGAATGACAATCATTTATAAGTCAAATCATAAGCCAACAATTAATAAAAACATTGGTTTACTGAGAATAATTAAAATATAGTGTAGAAGTGTGAATCAATTACAAATGAACACATTGAATGAAGCGATATACTATTATTGATCACTTATATTGAGTGAAGGTAAAAACTAAACATACAATACATAAATAGTTAAGTTTAAGAGGAGTTAAAATAAAGAAACGATTTAAAACACAAGTTAAAGGAGTTAATACAATTGATTTAGTTATATTCTTCTTTTCTCGCAATTTTATCTTAAATTTAACTTTTTTCGTATTTTATACCAAGTCTTTAATTTTAATTTCAGCTCCATGATTATGGTGCGTTAATACCAGCACCGAAACATGTCGGATAAATAGAGTTCCTTTAACTAACAGTAATACAGAAACACGGAAAAAAGGAGTAAAGGGACAAAAATTTCCGAATAATGCTTAGATAACTGTAAAAATACTAAGTTTGCTTTCGGAAACATCAATTTTATTAACTCCTTTAACTTGTGTTTTAAATCGTTTCTATATTTTAACTCCTTTTAAACTTAACTATTTATGTATTGTATGTTTAGTTTTTACCTTCACTCAAAATAAGTGATCAATAATCGTATATCATTTCATTCAATGTGTTCATTTGTAATTGATTCACACTTCTACAATATATTTTAATTATCTCAATAAACCAACGTTTTTATTAATTGTTGGCTTATTATTTGACTTATAAATGATTGTCATTCAATAATATGTATGTTATGTTTTTAGCTTACTCCATTAGACTCTTATTGTAGTATATGTTACAATTAATATGTATACCAAGCAACTTAACTTTTTATAAAGTTCAAACATAATTCATATATCACAATATCTTTAATTGTTTACTAATTTAAACCCATAAATTTCATTAAATTTTAATTATCTATATAATATCTAAGTCTTAACCTTTACTATATTCTACACTCCTTACGGAAGATTATTTTATAATGTTTTCTAAAATGTTATTTTATCTTATCTAATTCTGGCAAAGACAAATTAAAGAATTAAAGATTTTGGACTAGACAGAGCTGTACAGTCCAGGCTCAAGATATAGCGGCGCCAATATCAATAAAAAAAGGTAATTTGGGTGGTAGAGAAGGGGGAGGAATAGCTTTAAAGGAGGGGATAAAAGAGGGATTAAAATGAAGGGACACCCATTCAGACACCTTCTTGAAGTGCAGTGCATGTCCATCTTTACTTCCTAAGCTTTTCTAGGATATAGGTGAGTGATCACTTGAAGAGTCCCCTTACAACACTAGGTGTTTTTTTTTGGGGGGGGGGTCCCCCTGGAAGTAGAGGAAACACAGTAATTCTCATCTTCAGACTATATTTCCACAAACACTGTCAACAAGTCTACATCTTGTATTAGAATGTGAAAAGAATTGTAAATGTATGAAATAGAGTTTGAAGTGTCGTACTGTGCAAACAGTCCCTAGGCTGTTTCAGTACACTAACATATGTCTATCAGCAAGTGATACTTTCTTACTTTCTTACAAAAACTTGATGGCAAATATATCAACAAGATTTTATTTAAATTATCATTAAAATATATCAAAGAAATTAATTTCTTTTAAAAATTTAGCAATTACTCACAAATTTGGCATGCAAGCCGATTCTATTTTCTAAGGTTTTTTTAAATAGCTAATAGCTTAAAATAATAAATAAAATATCTATTTTATTTTGTTAAAATTTTCTCTCTTTTAATTTTGAATATTTATTTTTATCTTAGGCATTCATGAGTTATGGTCTGGTGTCATTTTACAATAATGTGATCTAAGCTAATGAGGTAGGTTAAGGTAAACAGTGAATGTACAGAGCTACTAAATATTATGAACCCAATTTGATGGAGATGTAAAACTTCACTTGTTATTACAATACAATAAAAGAGTTTGTTGGAGTCAACATAATTATCTTCAATGAATTGTAGGCTAGGATAATGTTTACTGAAAAAAAATGTTTAAAATAAAGTTAACATCAAATTGTATTTATTTCTTTTGAATTCTGAAATGTTAAAAAGTCTGGTCTACCAATGACAGCAATGTTGGGTCTTGATACCCAGTAAGATGAACAGATGTTTTTTTTCCTACATGGTTCTTCACTCTCTCCCTCTTTGCAGATGCAAGTATCAGCACAGATTTATCTGATAGCCAAACTCTTCCTTCACCTTTGACAAGACGTGTATTAATCATAACTAGTGAATGTGTGGAATGCCAGGTTTCCACCGTGGTTTGGATCCCACGTTAAACTGTAGGTCGTCCATTTCATCTCACAATCACCCTACCATTACACATTAGTGTAAGGGTGTACAACCCGAACGGATAGTAAGACGCGGTGCTAATAATAATAATAATATTTAAATTTTTAAAAATGCAAATGCAAGTGAATTTTATCTCAACTCTACCCTCCTAATCTCTACTCTATTAGTTCAATTAAATGCAGATTTCAGATAGCAGATATAAAAAAAATGTAAATCTTATTGTTATAGATGGGGTTGCAATAGACGCCTGGTCGAAAGTGAGCGCTCAAGTCATGAGGAGGAATGCTCCTTTTCCCCAGTCACCTGCCCCCTCCACCTGTGTAAGTGGCATGGGGAGAATGAACACTTTGTGGAGCATATGAAGCAATCTCACAGCATCTCACTACTGGTTGGAAATGGCATCACCATTGAGATATCTAAGTTCCGTACAAAGACCATTCTTAGTGATAAGAAAACTAGGAAATACATTGTATCTCTCTTCTGCCACTCAGCTATATTCACCTGTAAAGTGTTCTTGCATAAGAAGAAACTACGAATGGTGTTCCTGAAAGTGTGCAGTGCCGAGAGCTACAGTAAGAAACATTTTGGTGCATGGTTAGAGATCAGCAGCTCGTTTAGGACCTTAAAGGGTATAATGCCAATAGCACAGTGTAGTCAGAATGTTAAGGAGTTGGATATCTCTTGCCAAAGTCTTGTATCACCATGGAAGAAATCGGAAGAACAAGTAAAAATTACCATCACAATCAGACCGCTTTCTTAAGTTTTGGTCAGCAAGTTATATTCATGATTAAAACAACTCTGGGCGTTCTCTGTCATCTTGAAAAACATACCAAAAGTGTTGTGATTTGTGTACTATACCATATAGCTGAAACAATGGAAACTATCATATTTATTATCTTCTTGCTATATGAACAAAAATGTCCAAACAGATCATAAGTTTTCAAACAGTAAACTTACATTCCATTCTTATTACTTGTTTTCACACAAAAGCTTATTGTATTGTATGTGATGAGATAAGGAGCTACTAAACGAAGAACAAAAATCCAAGTTAGTTTATAATTTTGATGAAAAGTACCGGTAACCAGTTTATTTTATAAGATATGAATATTTTTCAGTGTGTGTCATATTTTGTTGTTTTATGGAACACAGTAGACCAGCTCAAATGGTTCTTATAATCTCTTTTTGCTTTTTTAATATGAATATGAAGAGACTTTGAATGAATGCTAAATCAAGTTTTCAAACCTCTCAACACACTCATAAATATTTAAGACCAAATATTTTGATAAAGAGCTGTGGCAAGTTTTGATAGTGAATGATTCTTTTAGAATGATGTGTCCATAATCAATATTTGGTCTCTCATGATAAAACTAATACCTATATAACAAATTATGTTACTTTGTTTATTTATTTTAGGGCATAAAACTGTGATATACGACCAAGTGATAAATACTTGTGTTTTTTTTAACTTGTAATACTGTTATGTTCATTCTTTTAAGCAATGAAAAACATGTTTGGCCATAACATATTTATTTATTAAATTATACTATTTAATGAAAGCTGCAAGATTTAATTTTTTACTACATATTTATTTCTAAATACCCTGCTAGAAGAATATTGTAAAGTGAAACTAAAAAAAATATTATTCATAGTTGATGTAAAGACAATTTTATCTGGCAAAATTAGAAAACTGGAAGGTAATATTCACTAATGTAAAAAGATCAGAAGGTAGACAAGATGGAGAAAGACATATACTTGGTTGAGCGCTTCACCTAGTACATGCATAAACCTATATAAAAGATTAACTAATTTGTTAAAAATCAGGTCATATTTTGGAACTTTAAATAATAAATAAACCCACAACAATGTCAGAGTAACATCATTACTATTCTTATTAAAAAAATACGCATGTGTGGTTGTCTTCATGTTAAAATATAACTGCTCTGTACTAGGTGACATAAGCAATGGCATACTCAAATTCCTTAGAGTGGCGCTACCTTTATATTCTCTTGACAATGCTATTCACAAGGTAATCATGTTATCTAACACAACCATACAAGTTTGTGAATAACAATACATCCTAATATTAAAAAAATGTATTGTTACAAAAAATTTCCTTGGCGATTCAGGCAAGTTTTAGTAAGAATTTTTAGTCTCAAACTGTATTTATAAAACAGACAAGGAATTGGAATGAGTTAGATAAATTAATATCGTGTTTATTTTTTAACTTCTAATGATCAAAGGGCAGTCTAGATCTTTTAATTAAAATGCAGTAGTAGGTTACTTAGTTTTACTTAATTCTGATTAGTTACGCCAACTGTATATTTATGTGAAATTTTTAAAATCGCAGCTTATAAAATTATAATTAGGATGTCCTGGTCAAGTTCAATAATTTTACTAGTCTAGAAAAAATTATAGATCAAAGATTAGTAAGAAGTGTCAATAATATAAAATAAGGATATGATTTCTTATAGTTTGTTAGAATATATTAAGCCTCAACAAACAAGTTGTAGATTAAATAGAAATTAAAAAAATATACAGTTGAAAAAAAAAGTGTACCTGTAAGAAAATAGAGCTAATACTTAAATATAATGTAATTGGTTATATTTAACAAATGTAAAGATGCACAAAATTCATCAAACTGAAACTTATGGAAAAGATAACATATAAGAAAGTGAAGCTAAAGTGTTAAACATTATTAGAGTGGAATCAAATAGTCGAAGCTATTATTTATGCTTTTTATTGAGGAATTATACATCTAGATATCATATTCATATTCGATTCCCATGTCCATGTGTCATTTTTCAATTTTCAAATTATTAGAGTGCTTAAAAATTGTATATGAATAAACATTTAAAGAAAAATTAACAACAAAACAAGAGCAAATATTTTGATGATAGAATTATTAAGGAAGTAGCAATTGTAAAGAAAGTGGAGGCTATAGAAATTATGTTTTTGAGGAGTATGCTAGCTGTCACAAACAGTGGTGTAGCTAGGTTTTTTTGGTACCAAAACAAATGAGAGGGTACAAAAAAAAACAACGAACAATAGTGTAGACCACTCCATAAAAGCACACAAAGCTAATTTTCTCCAACCACTTAAATTGAAATTAAATAGCATAAAATAATTTAAGGAAAGGTTTACTCCACTTGCTTTTATACATTTATTATGTACATTTAAAAAAATCATTTATACACTTATTTTCATTTAAGATAAAGCAACTCCAAACTTTGTTACTATTAGAAGCCAAGTAAATATAACATTATGTTCAAGGGGTGGAGTACTGTTCATGCTTTATTCGCTTTCTTTCCCCCTTTGTGTTAGGCGAATTGATTTCGAATACCATAGTAATGTTGATATTAAACCTTCATAGGAAAATATTTATCGTAACTATTTAAAATTAGACATTTTAAAATTCAATTTTTCTGGCCTTTATTGTTGAAAACTCTGTTAACATTGTAATCTAAAGAGGAAGCATTTACCATTGAAATCTAAAGAGGAAGCAATTACATGTTCAAATGAAAGTATCTCCAGATTTGATAATCTATCTTGAGACATATTTTTTAGTTGATTGTAGGTAAGACTTAATCAATCTATGTTTACTGAACAATCTTTCAAAAGATGCTACAGACACTGGTTTGATTAGAATTTTTTTAAATGCCATTAATAATGTTTTATTGGCTTCTAATCCCATTGAAGAAATATTTTGAAGCAATTCCTTAGGTGCAAAGATCAGTTCTTCACTGTTCTTTTTTGCCCTTTCAATATAATTATGAAGTAATTTAAGTAAATAAATGATTCTTCACTTTTGAAGTCATCTGGATACAATTTTGCAAGAAGTGTAGCCTACATTTAATGTTTATTTGGGGAAGCTGTTCCATATAAGAAATGTTAGCATCATTCATACGTCTCAAATTTACAAAGGAATCCAAAGCGTTTTTCTAGCTCTGATAGGATAGAAAAATGGTGTGAAATTTCAGTTAACAATTTGTACAAACTTTCTAATAGAATGTTACATTTCTTTCTGAGTACTTAATGCAGCATCATCAGCATTTCCACCTGGAATGGTGTGCTTCCTTCTAATTCTTTTTGTGGTACTAACACCCCATATATTAAATATCTACTCGGCCTTAGTAATGGCATTGTCCCACAGACAGCTCATTCTTCCACTTAATTTATTCATTAGCGGTTCCAGAAGTGTCAATACTTGATTAAAGTTGGTTCCTTTTTTGTCTGCAAGATTTTTTGGATTTTGTCGATAGAACAAAGACTATGCCTAGAAAAAGAGTAAAGTTACAAAATTAAATCATGTTTTTAGACAAAATAATACATATTCTTTGTCTACTCCGGCTATGGCGCCTGGGGCGGTTGCCCCCTTTACCCCCAGATATGCCACTGGTCACAAGGGGAAAAATGATTGGAACTTACGTTGTTTGGGCTAGAGTTGATATAGTAGGGAGGTGGTTTGGTCATGCAATGAGGATGGGGAAAAAAATTCCAAGGAGAATGAATATGAGGTATGTAGTAAAAAGACAATAAGGGAGACTATTAAAGAAGTGGGAAGGGGGAGGAGGAGATAATAGCAAGCGTGTTAGTGAGATGAGAATGGTAGATAGTAAGATGAATATGGAGGCTAAACTGACTGAGCCACAAAATGGTAAAAACTAATAGTGGTAATAAATGACTAAAGTTAATTATGTTTTTGGGAGAGTTATAATTGAGAACGTGTGTGAAATACTGTAGACAAGATTTGGGGTGTGCAGTGTGGTTTCACGCCAGGTAGGGGTTGCATGGACCAGATATTTGCATTGAAGCTAGTGAATGAGAAATTTATGGCAATAAGGAAAAATGTTTATTGTGCATTTGTTGATCTGGAGAAAGCATACAATCGGATGAATAGGAGTATGTTATGGAATGTTCTGAGAAAGTATGGTGTGGATTGGGATGCATGGTTAATAAATGTAATTATTGTGGTGTATGATTGAAGTAAAGCATGTATAAGGGTGGGTGGAGCTTTGAGCAAATGGTTTAACATTGAATAGTGTGTTAGACAAGCTTGTGCTATATATTCACGGATAAGTGTATGAGGGATGCTTTTGAGGACGGGATTGGTGTACATATGTACAATGTGAATATGAGAGAGCTGCTATATGTAGATGATGCCGCATTAATGGCGGAGAATGAAGGTGACTTACAGAATACATTAGATTGTTTGAATGTGGCGACAGGCAGAATGTATCCAAAACTTAGGTAATAGTTTTTGATAAGGACGAATCAGAAAAGGATTGACAGCTTAGTATAAATGGAAAATTATTGGGACAAGTGAATGATTTTATATATTTGGGCAGAATTTTCTGTAAAAATGGAAGGGTAGGTAGTGAAATCGACTGGCGGGTGATTGCATCGAGGAGAGTATTTGGATGTATGTGCATGCAACGATATATACAGATCAACTACATGGTTTGGTGATAATTTTGATTAAATAGTTTTAATAAGCATGGTTCTGATATGCAAAGTGTTTTGGTGATCACTCTTGATGCAGCCACAGATGATGAAAAGGATATTAAAATAAACAAAAGTGAAATGTGACTGCATAAAGCATCAATAGATTACTGATGGTACTTTTCACTATTCTTTGTGCATACACAATAGGTACATTAATCGAGATCAAATATTTATCTTTATGTTGTGACAATACTGCTATCTCACAATATCTGCTGTTGAGTTCATATGATGGTATGTATGTAGGTATTTTGTGTACTGCAGATAGAAGCACCATCATTTCGGTATTCGTTATTGAAATTATTATTAATTTTTTTTTGTCAAAGCGTCTGCGAGCAGATAAACCCATTTCGCGGGCGGTAGTTTGGAGACTCATGCTCAGAGTGATTGAGTTTGGTCAAGGCCTTAAGTAATATAATGACCTATAATAAAACTTCATCACATGTCAGCACCAAAGTTTGGCGTTGATGATAATGGGATAGTTCTTTATTCACAATATTACATACACCAATACTAGCTGTATTAAGGTAAAACAATATTTTTATCTGTTAGAATACTTATTGAAAGAAAACAATCAAGATAGTCTTTTATATCCTGTATACTATAAGTACTTCATATTTTGGACATATATATTTATTTAATATCAAACATAGCATTCTTTTATGTTTAATCAGTGACTCCTAAAAAAATGACCAAAACAAAGCGTTTGATGACGATACCTGTTGTGTGGCTTTCTGTGAACATCCCAGATGTTGGCAGGCTCTACACAGGTGGTTCAAAGGTGAAGTACAATTAGTGCCTGGGAAAACTCACACTTGTATCGAATACTAGAATATTTATGGAGATACAAGAAAACAATGTTTCATGCACCCCAGAGCCAAGAGTAAATAAGAAAAATGGTGAGTTATTAAATCAATTTAATATGTATTAATTAAATGTGAGCGTGTTGAAACAATAGGGTTGCTGGTCAGGTGGGTTTCTGATACATAGTTTGATCTGCATACATCATATTGTAGCTCTGCTTGTAAACAAATGCATACTACTTTTTCAATATACTATAGATATTAAGTATATTATAATCCCCATTTCATGAAAAGGGTATCAACAACCACAATAATTGAGTGATAAACTGAACCAAATTATTAATTTTATATTTAAGGTTTTGGTCTTTATAGATATATCATGTCTTTTTTTTTAAATACTACCTAAACAAAGCGAACGAAGTCAAAACATAAAACTTAGCAGGCCAGTTTTATACCAATCAACTTCCAATGATAATCTTGTACTGTAGGAAATTTATCACTCATCATTTAATCATTAGAGATTATGAGAAAAAACAACACAAAATGAAGCTTTTATTAGAATTACTTATTAAGCTTTAAGAAATAAAATGTACATTTTGGTTGCAGATGTGATGATAGGTGAAAAATTATACTCGCAAAAGAAACGCACAAAACTACATAACTCAAAGTATAGCCTACCTAATATATTATTATTATTATTATTATTATTATTATTATTATTATTAGCACCGTGTCTTACTACCCGTTCGGGTTATACGCACTTACACTAATGTGTAATGGTAGGGTGATTGTGAGATGAAATGAAGGACCTACAGTTTAACGTAGAATCCGAACCACGGTGGAGGCCTGGCATTCCTCACATTCACAAGATGTCTTGTCAGAGGTGAAGGAAGGGTTTGGTAATCAGATAAATCTTTGCCGGGACCTAGGATTGAACCCCGGCCGCCAGCATAGAAGTCTGACACCTTACCCCTGGACCGCCAGGTCACCCCTACCTAATATAACTGAGCATTTTGCACCGATTCATTGCAGACCCAAACTGAGTGAGTCACCTTTTCAAGGACAAGTCAAGTTGCAAATGAGAGAATACAATGAGTACTCAACCAAAATTAAAATTTAATAAGTAGCTTTCCAAACCTGTTAATGCAATGATATATGTTTAACTCAACTATGTGGTTTAGTGTTAATTTTGAGTAAAAAGTTTTAATAAGCATGGGTCTGATTTGCAAAGTTTGTATAGCTACAGGTGTTTGAAGTTTAATTGGTGATCACTCAAAATTACATTTACAAAGTTTTGAACCTTGATTATCAATGTACAGTTGGGCCCACTGTGTTGTTGAAGTTATAACTCTCATTACATGATTCATGATCTAAGCAGCGATATCCATTATTAAATTCAAAAGCTCTGACCTTATGGCATACACCTGGGACTTAATGTGACCACAGAGAAAGTAGTCCAAAGGCGAAAGATCTGGTGAAATGAGCCAATCCAACATTCTGGAAAGTGCCAATGGAGAAATGCACTTACCTCTCTACATAGGTATAGGGAAGGGTGGTGAGGAGTTTACGAGGTTCAACCCTCCACCTTCCTTTGAAATTTTCCAAAGTTTTTTAAATGAAACTTAAATATGTCTTTGTATTAAACTTCAAGTAACTTAGCATTCCCTTTTCCAAAAATTTCCAGCGAAGGACCCAACCATTGGGGGCCACTCCAAATAACTTATATATGTATATAATATTTTTTTAAATCTAAGCAAGGACCACTCCAACTAGTTTCTAAAAGCATTACATTTTTAAACATGTGTTGGGGGAAGACAACTTTCATTAGCTTCTAACCTGCTTCGGTGGGCGTATGGTCTAAAGCATCACTCTCGTTTTAGACTAGACTGCCAATGACAGGGAGATCAGGGTTCAAATCCTGGTTGGGTGTACTGAGGGTGGTTTTTCCAAAATGGTTTTCCACTATTCCTCCACATATTGCGAGCACACTTTCTTTAAATTCAACCTTCCTCGTCCCTAGCGCATTAGAGTAATTAATAGTACACAAGCGTATAACCTGAAGAGATAGCAAAAAAAGTGCTAAAAAAAACTTGTTAAGGTATTTAATTTAAAAAATAATCCAGGCATGGACCATTCCAAATAGCTTCTAAGGTCAGCCAATTTTACAAATGTGTTTGTGGAGGACCAATTTAAATAGTTTTAAAGGCATCTAATTTTTTTAAATAAAATCAGATGAAAAATATTATAAATATATTTTAAGGAATCTAAAAATATCTGGTGAACACTTCTTAAAATATCTTTTAGAAGGGTCTAAATCTTTAAAAACTGGCTGAAGGTGGACTACTCCAAATAACCTCCAGGACTATTCAAATTTCAAACAATGTTGTGTGTAACTCAATACTAAATAGCTGTTAAAAGAGAATTATTTTCAAAAATCCCCCAAACAAGGACCATTACAAAAATGGTTGTTTTTGTTACCTCAGCCCCTCCCCCCTCATTCCCCTGTATAAAATAACAATGTTCTTATTTTTTAGGTTTTAATAGTGAATATTAACATGTCATAAACTTACGATTTTGAACCCCCCTTTCCCAAAAATAAAATTAAATTCTCCCTAGCCTATTTATCAGAATGCGGAGATGCTCTAACTTGCTATAACCCTAAAAATTAAACTTCAAACATCCGAAGCTGGTAAATTGTTGGAAATCTGACCTCTATTTATTTAAAATCTTTGAATCAAAATAGTCTTTAAAACAAGTAGTTGAGCTATGGACATCTTGTAATGTATAATTAATGTAGAAAGTCATGGGTATAGTGCAATTAATTACGTACTGCATATTTTATACACTCAGATCTTTTTTAAAAGGAAATAAGACACAATATTAGTACTTGTCAGAATGGCTCAAAAGTTCATCAATATTTGTAATATTTTGGTAAAGGTTAGTGTTGTGGTGATGCTACTCTAGTTCAAATTATGTTCTAGTGTCAATTTTACTGGTACTGTCAGATTCTTCACAACCTTGGCTAGGCCAAAAGCGGAAAACGATGAGTGTAAGGCCGCCTTTAAGGGTGTGCAAACAGTGCGGCCGCATGGTTCCCCGCAACATTGGGCGGGACCCCATTGAACAAGTGAAGCGAGTTTTCCATTTTACCTCCACCAATTTGCATTTGTCTGTTTGTGGTGGATATGTCTCATGATAACTTTTGAACCCATCAACCGATTTAATTCAAACTTGACACAGTTGTTCTTTGAACCTTTATACAGATAAAGTTCATTGGGAAAGAAAGTCGAATGACGGGTTGGGGGGAAATCAACCCTTATATGTAAAAAAAACAAAGCTTAAGTAATAGCATTAATGTTTAAATGTATTTACCTTAAAGGGAATTTCCTGATACCTCTTGGCTTATAAGGCTGAAAATAGGTGTATAGGCGCAAACTATAGTAATAATATTAAACAAAAATTAAGTTTTTAACTGGTTTTTTTTGGCGGGATTAAGAGGAAGGTGAGGCAGGTAACGGGGGAGACTTGCAAACAAAATTTGCCCAGGGCCCAATGTCTACTAAAGGAAACCATGGATTGGAGTCTACATGTTGCATGAGAGCGTTTGAGATGGATGTCCTTGAAGCCTTTGTCTTGAATAGTTTGAACCAATCTCCTAATGAAAGTTAATAGCTATCACATTAAAAATAAAACAAAAATACTATTTTTAATAGGCCTAATTTTAATTTTAATCAAAGTGTTAGCATGATTTTCTAGACAACCAGATAAGATATAGTAAGGGGTTTAATTCAACATTTCTACTAGTTGTAATGCTTAATTCATATTAGAGATGGGGTTCTTGAAAATATAGAATCCTAAGGTATTCAGGAGCTTCAAAATTCCTAAGGATATCAAAAAAGTATCTCAAATACAAATGAAGAGATTGCCTTCAAAACTATGAAACCAAAGCTTAGTAAAATTTGGATTCGATTCAAAGTTTAAAATCTTAATTTTGGAAAGATTCTGATTTTTTCTTCACCGTGTATTACTACCGGTTTGGGTTATACTAATTACACTAATGGGTAAGGATTAGTAAGATTTAATTGAGAGGAAGAACACCCGCATTTGTGTGGAGGGAGAGTGGAAAACCTCTTAGTAAAAACCACCGTCGGTGCACCTGACCGGGATCAAACCCCAACCTCCCCTTTTCCGGCAGTCTAGTATAACATGAGAGTAGCCTGTTAGACCATGCGGCCACCAAAGTGGGTAGGATTCAAATTTGATTTACAATAAATCTTAGATTTGAATTTGATGGATATAGTTCAAAATTAAAATTAATAGTTCATAATTGCTTAACAAATTAATATAATAAGACTGGGTACCAGTTGCAGGGTATAGTGAATAGAGAAATTAACTTGAGTAACAGGTCATAACGGAATCGAGTAGGGGACAGTTGTTTGTCAAAGTGAATAGCTTGTATTTAAAAAAAAGTAACTACGCCCACCTTTTTATAAATATTGATCAACCTTTAAATTATGATTAAAAAATGGTGTGATCTTTATTCAATGTTTTACGTTTTGAGTTTAGGCATATTGTTTACAATATTGTTATTAGTGAATCTGAAATAAATACACATAATGTGTCTAATGTACACGATAAACAAAAGAGCATAGTGGCATCAAACCTTAAATAACTTTTTAAAATTAAATGTTAAATATTTTCACTTTGACTAAGATTATACATTTTTTAAGATTCAGAACCGATAAATATAAGTTTTGACCCATCTCTAATTGAAATTAATAATTTTGGTGCACTGGGATACAGACAGGTAGCACTCTGAGGAACAAATATTTCTATACAGACAATACCTTCCTGAGAACATTGTGGATTATCCTGTGTTTTTGGCTGAAAAAAAATAAAATTGGACCATCTTGCATGTTAATGGCTGCCCAAAAAACTAACAAAACAAGTTAGAATATTGCACACGAACTATCCTGCATACACTTGGCTGCCCAGTAATAAACAAAATGTTGCCAAAAAATATTGAACCCAGCAAAGATTTATATTTATTAGTTTATATGTAATATTATAACAGATAGAAATATTTTTATAACGGCCAGTAATGGTACTTGTATGTACAAATAAAGAAAAGTAATTATTTTATTGATTAAAAATATATTGCAAGATAGTGAGGAAGACTACATAGCTTGCACTTAAATTACTTTTTATTTATTTAAATAGGAGGATTATTTTTTTGACAGAATTTAACTAAAAGAATAATAGCATATATAATATCAATATCACATATTACTAGCTTGATAAAGGATGTATATCTTAGACTCCAACATTTTAAGCATTTAAAATTCAGTACAATTGAGTTTCATGGTGGACACACTGTATAATTGTACCATCCAAATAATGAATATCCATCACTGTTTCCAGTTTGTGGTCTGGGTCAGTTTTTTTTAATCGAACCATATATAATCTAACACAAGACTAGGAGAGGCACAACATCCAGTCACCGGCTGTTAATTCATCCCTGTGAAAAGATAAACCCACATTTCACCAATGATACATTTTTCAGCCATGCCAGGAATTTAATAATTTTATAACAGCTACAACGGAACCCATCCAAATTAACTTATTATTAATTGTATTATTAACTGATATGTGGATGTTGTCACAATTAGCAGTCCTGATACTAGAATAATATTCAATCAAGGTAAAAATGACAATTTGGGCATAGGGCCAGGTTTGATTCCCATCTCCAATGTCTAAGATGTCATTTTAAACTAAAATTGTTCCGGTAGGTAGGTATCATATTTATGCAATGATTATTAGTTTAAGGTATAACTATCAGATTCAGTTTTCAGTTATTTATACTTGGAAGCTAAGCTCACTTGTAAGGTAACATATCTTGTAATTTTACCAAAATATTTATACAATAATAAGCACAATAAGTCTACCTTAATTCATTGCAATGTCAATTAAGCTACTCACCATAATTCTAGGATAAATTCATGTTTGAATTATCTGAATATAATTTATTTATGGCGCCCATACCTATAGTATATTTTCAGATGAAACAGTGAGTGTCTGCAATGTAGCATCTTACCATGAAGAGGACAACATTCTTGAACACTCTCTTAGAGGCCCTGTAAAGTCTCCAAAAAGAATCCAGTCAATCAAATGGCTGCCAAAATTAAGTTTTAGCAACAAATACAAGTACTATAGTGGGGCAGATATACAGCCTAATTCATTCTACCAGTACAAAGACCCACAAAAACTACATAGTACACCTTTATTTGCAGCGAATACTGCCATCAAAATCATGGAACAAAAGAATATTGGGACAAAAAAGAAAATAATTGACTCATCTACACACTTTAAAACAGGAAAGGAAGAAAATGTTGCTAGCAGTTCAAAAATAAAACAAGAACAAAAAGATGTACCAGAGAAAAAAAATGTAGCTATTTCTAATAATGAGAAAAATATTCCCAAGGATAAATCAATGTCAAAAATAGGTATTGAACAAAAATATAGTAGGACCATTCAGTCACCTTCAAATTACAATGTGAAACAAACAACTTTAACAACAATAGTTTCAAAAGGCACACATTCTAATCATGAAATTGCACCAAAGAACAATCCCGAGAAAAAAATGTCAAAGATTTCATCAGTCTGTAAAGAAAAGAAGTTAAATCTTAAGAAAAAAGAAGAAAATGCAACCGCTGAATCCAAACCCACTCAGATATCGGTAATACAAATTAAAAATACAAAGTATTTTTAACTAAGATAATAGTTTTTTGAGAGTTAAGACTTAGATATGTTGATCTAGGAAATAACAAATTTAAGTTCAAAAGTTAAGTTATTAATAAACTCTAATAACAACTTAACTTTTGAACTTAGATAATATCTTGATCTAGAAAATAATAAATTTAAGTCTTAAAACTCTAAATTTAACTACTCCTTACTTAAAACTTGACCATTTAGAATGTTTTATAAAATGTTGTAATAATTTGCTGCTCACTAATCTTGACTTAAAATCGGCAATGTAAATTCAAATAATATATAAAATAAACAGAGCTATTTTGAAAGGGAAAAAATTTAGTTAAAGCCATTCTCAGTATACGCAGCTGGGATTAAAACCCATACCTCCCTGCCACCGATAAACCAGAATAAATAATCTTGACATTTAAATTGTGTGTCCACCAACGCGGGCTTCAAGACCAATTAAAAATAAACTTGTTAAAATGCTTTAAAACCAAAGAACCTTGAGTTAAAAGAGTAAATTAATATTTAATAGAACAGTTGCAGAAAATAAAATTGGAAATGTTATTTAATGTGTACAGATTCTTTCTATGCACAAGCAAACTACAGAGAGAGAAATAAGGCAAATATTGTCTCAAAACACTGATTTGAAAGTCTCCCGACCATCAAGAGTTCTGAATACCATAGAAGTGCCTAAAATATATGAACAAGATGTCGAAACAAATTGCAGAGAAGAAATTTTACAGGTATAACAACAAATATTTAGTGTCGAATTTATGTATTTGTATCTATTCAATTTTTATTGTGCACACTGTATCTCACTACCCATTCAGAATATTCACATATTTACACTGGTGATAAAAATGAACCCCAACATATATATCACTGGGAAACCATACAAGAATAGAGTAAAGTATCTGTCCATGTACCAATTGGTGAGGGTGAATGAAGCAATAAATCAGCATACATCTTACAAATTAAATTAAACTAATAAAACATATGTAGTTAGCCAAAAGTTATGTTATGATTTCTTTTGATAATAACTTTCGGGTAGTAGGAAAAATCAAATGAAAACTCTAATAAATTCCTTCAATTATGGAAATTTATTTATATTAGTTGTGAAAATTATATCCTTTAAATGGCTGCCTCCATAACGTCCAAATTTGTATATTCTTGCTCTTTCCAATGGATTTTCTATTACAGTCATAAACACTTTCATGTTTATATTGTTTTTCATGTATAGTAATATTTCAAGTCTTGCAGGGTTCGAGGTGTGTTTGACTAAATGCGACCTTTCATAAAACCCCACAAAAAAATGTATGGCAGTGACAAATCAGGTAATGAATCGCGAAATAAGACAGCCTGGGAAAATACCTTATAAAAAAGATACAATGTTTATCATGCAAGATGAGCTGTTGCTGAAACCATAACATCTTACTAATTAAACTGTCATAATTTTATTATGAAAAAGTGTTTTATCATTGTCCTGTAACATTTTGCAGTAACAGTAAAAACACGTTCTTCACAGTCTTAAAAAAATAAATAAAAATAAGGTCCAATAATTTTAAATGTGACAATTCCATAATAAAAGGTAACATAGTGTGAATGCAGTGGACTTTCAATAATAATTTGAGGATTACCCCCCCCCCCTGAGAATTTGATTTTTTTCTGTGAACAAAACTGTATGGATTAAAAATGAGCTTTAAAACTCACCATTAAATTATTTATTAAGTTATTGGGGTTTTTAGCACCCTATATGACTATTTCTTTAACTTATACATATATGTACTAATTATTTCAATGAGTTGAGGAGAAGAAAGGTTGAATTTAAAGGAAGTGTACCCACAATTGTGTGGAGGGAGAGTGGAAAACCATTTTCCATTTTGGAAAAAAAACTAAGTACACCCAACCAGGATTCAAACCCTGATCTCTCTGTTGTCAACAGTCTAGTCTAACACGAGAGTGATGCCATAGACCATGTGGCCACCAAAGTAGGTTAGTGGGTTGTTCCATGAAATTAATATCGTGAACATTAGTTGTTACAAAAACTTAAGTATCAATGTTAAAATATGCAAATATTGTTTAATAATTTTTCCAAGAGGAGTTCTTTAAATTAATAAATGTGCAGTATTTCACCACGTCACAGTTTCAGAGTTCGTTTGTGAGTAGATCTCTGTAGTAGGCCTACTTGAAAATATAACGCTCACATTTACATAGCTGAATAATAGCTTCATTTAAATAAATAATTTAGTTACTGTACATGTTTATATTTTTTTGATGCAACAAAATATATCAAAAACTATTTTTGGCGGGCTAGAAATATTACAGACCCAGAAACTATGCCCAAACATTCAAACTGGGTAAGTTTGAAGTATGTTGATTTTAAGATAAAATACTCTTGGAAGTATTTAACACTAGGGTCATCAAATTTAAGTATTTAAGTAACAATAACCTTCTTGAATCTATTACCTACTCAAGGCATTTCAGGAAGTTTAATTACTTTTTTTGGAACAAGTGTATAAAGTTAATATATTGGGGCATTTTTCAATATCATAAAGCAAAATATGATATGCAAATGGCTAAGGCCTAAAAATAACAATTTTGCTATTTAGTATACTTCAATGACATAGCATTTTTAGTTATATTTATGAAGAATGGTGCATTCAAATGAAGGCAAATTAGACCTAATCCTGAAAAAAGTGGTTCTCATCAAGGTTGTAGAAAATACTTTATATATGGTACATATACTTTATATATATATATATATATAAAAGGTAGTAGAAAATATTTTATATATAAAGTAATTTATATATATAAGGTTGTAGAAAATATTTTTTTTATATATATATATATATATAAAGTATTTTCTACAACCTTGATGAGAACCACTTTTTTCAGGATTAGGTCTAATTTGCCTGCATTTGAATGCATCATTCTTCATAAATATAACTAAAAATGCTGTCACTGAAGTATACTAAATAGCAAAATTATTATATATATATATGTGTGTGTGTATGTGTGGACACTCCTATTGGGAGTACATCAAATTCCATTAGGGGTTCGGTCCTCCCCTCTCTTTGACTCTGGACTTAATAAGGCCTTGCTATTTATAATGGAAAGCACTGCCTAAATATCCAATTTTTGCAAGCCATTTTTTAAAGGGTTTGAATTTAAAACATAATAGTCGTATGTGAACTACTTATAAATCAATTATTTTCTCAGAAAATAACAAGGTGTCCAGCCAAACTATATTTAAAAATTCCCTGACTTTTCCAACTTTTCCAGTCACTATATGGGTCATTCTCAAATTGAGGGACAAATAGGAAATTCAAAACTAGAAAAGTAAACATATCAGCAAAAGTATTATTCATTGTCTGATTATACAAAATTTATTAAAGAAGTAATAAAACCAGTAGAGCTTGATTTTACAACCTTTTCTTGTTTTTTTAATTTAGTTTTACCAAAGTGGCTACCCATAATCCATCACAATGCTAACGCACATAAATATGTTATACTCTTTAAAATCCAAAAGTCCTTAGTTTTACAATACCATATTAAATGTAAGTAAATAAAAACATTTGAAATGTTGACAGAAATAATTTTACAACCGGAAGTTTTACAGGTTGCATCTTGAAGATGAATATTAAAATATTAACTAGTATTTGGTTGATAACATATACAATTAAAACTGTAGTAAAGTACAAAATTATAACAAGTTTTTTTTATGTATTGGTAGAACTCCCTTAAAAGGGGGTTCAACAAATTCCAGGGGTTTCTAGACCCCCCTGTATCCGCCTCTTTCTCCACCCTTCGTTCTCTCATATCTTGATTTATAATCTTAAAAGATGATAAACTAAACAATAAACTTATACTTAGGCAAAAATAATAAAATTATTTCAAAACATTATAGAATTCCCACTCATAGCTTTGGATATTTCCAAGCTATTTACTAAAACTTTATCATAGCTTTAATATACTCAGGAACATAATTTGGGCTAGTTTGAATAATTGTTAAGACCGATAAACACCTATATGTTACAACATAAGCTAATGTTCCAATTTAAAGGTGATTGAACCCCACCTGAACACGCCAGAGGAAGAAAATGAGGGAACAATTGCCCCATTGTTCATTATGTTCCCTCAATTGAATAACTCTACACTAATTCCCAGCATCCAAAATAGGACAGCTTCTACTAGTGAGCTTACCCGCCATCTTGTAGCTGCAGGAGCCAAAGCAGATTTCTCACTAATGAAACCAGCCTCGAGACTTATACCTCCACGAAAGGTATATCCTTACAATGATGCATATAACATAAAAAGACAACTATCATTGAAGTGTTAGTTTTTCAAATAATTACAAGTGTATCTTGAAGCATTTTCATATTTGTCCTTACCATCATTTTCTTCAAGGCTTGTACCAGCTGTTATATCTTCTGCAATTACCTCATTACATAGTGTTCAAGATTCCCCTCATCTTCTTCCAGCCAGTCTAAAATTTGTTCTGCAGATGTACCCATTTCCCCTTCCATCAACAATCATTCTTCAAAAATTTGTTGATCCAATCCTTTCCATATCAATTTCATCATTATTGTCTAAGAGAATATTTTTTCATGTAACAAAAACTCCTACCCATACATAATCCATCCTAATTAACTTTATCCACTTTTCCCTATCCTTGCATTCTCCCTTCTCTTCAACAACATCCATACACTGAGTCGTGCATGCTCTTTTATTCTTAAAACTCTATTAGTTTTTCTCTTTTTCCCACATTCATCTAAAACAATCAACCACATCTTTCATGGCCTACCCTTTCCTTTTGATCCACACACTCTAACTTAATATATTTGCTCCGTCACTTGATCCACACTTATCCTCTCAACATGCCCAAACCAACTTAAGACACTTTTTTCACATTTACCGACTGGTTTCCCATTCAAGCTTTACTCCTTCAGCACCCATTCACTACCTATACCCATTCACTGTCTATAAGAGTCTAAATACATTTCTTAGATATCTCATTCCAACCGCATAAGCTTGCGCTTGTGTTTCTCCTGAAAAAACCCACACTTAACATACATAAAACAATTTTGGGGTTAAAATTCTTTTATATACTTCCATCTTTGGATCTTTCAATACTAACTACTTCATTATTTGCAACAGTAAAAATAAATTCATGCACATTACACTTATCAAACAAATTAAGGATTTTGTGCTGTTAATACAACTTAATAATTCTAATAACCAAACAGATATTTTATTTATAGATCTGGTTGGAATCCTTAGCTGAAGTTTCTTCTGAGCAAGAAAGAAGAGAAGAAGGTTCTGTTTCAAATTTAGCTAGTTCCGAAGAAGAAATGTCAAATACCTACAAAACCTAGTTTTATGTTAGCAAAAGAAAATTTTGTAGTAAACCTTTAAAAAATGTATTAGGAGGTAATTACTGGTAGTTCGGATTATTTGAAAATTTGATGATACATATTTAATCATCTAAGTCATCAACATTAATGAGTTTTTAGCTGATATTAAAGTTTTACACTAGCAGTATTCAAATTTCTGCTATTTTAAAATTATTAATGCCAATAATTGGAAATATGTTAGATTTCTTTTACTAGTAAAATTTTCAAATATAATTATTTTGGCCTGAATGATGAGTGTGCAATGTTTGGAAAAAATGAAATCTAGAAATATTTATGCCATTCATCCTATTGACTACAACATTATTAAAGGGGTCTAGTTGGGAACACTTTGAAATAAAGGAATGCTACCATAATGATGTTATATTATCATGATTTAAAACAATATTATTATATTTAGATGAACAAATTAAACCCAACAAGGCCTTGTGTTGCCTTCTATCATATGGAAGCACGACAACCTTCCACACAAAAAGAAAGCATTTCCTCTATATTTAATTCTTTTTCATCATTCATGTGTTTAAAATGCAGATAGTCAATACCCCAACTATTGGCTGTAGATCTTCATTCCTAATCCTATATCTTCTGGTGACAGATAGCATGCTCCTCATAAACTTCATTCCCATGACCTCCACTTTTCTTGTTTCTCTTACATCCAAAGTCCACGTTTCTGCTGCATACATAACTATGTGTGTGAAGTATGCTCTATACAACACTTACTTACACTTCAAGGCACTTCTCTTTTACATAGTAGGTCTCTTACAGGCTTGTAGAAAACCGCTCCCCGCTGCCCTCATCTCACTACCGGTATATCTTTTCTGCTGGCATCCTTTCACTCAATCACACTTCCAAGATACTTAAGTCCTTGATTATTTCAAATTACTCCATCCAGTTCTATCAACATTTTCGGTATGGATCTTTGCCTTGTCATCACCATCACTTTACTTTTCACCATACTAAATTTAATTCCACTCTCTTTCACTTCCTATACTTCTCTTCCTTATCCCACATACCATCAAGTCATCAGCAAACAACATTGCTTTCATTTTCTCCTCACAGAGTTTCCTTGCCACTCTATTCATAATCATTTCCATCTCCAATACAAATAGTAATGATGCGAGGGAACTCCCCTGCTTGACTCCATTTTTTAATTGGAACCTCTCCACCCACACCTTTTCTGTCTTTACACAAATATTATTATTATTATTATTATATCCACACTATCATTTGCTTTTACTACATCCATAAATTTGTATATAGTATTGGCCGGAATATAATATGGCCTTGCATATAATACAACCCTAATATTTTGAAGGTGTTGTACATGAAAAATAAAAGGTCTAGAATATAGCACAAGGTAAAAACTTTCATTTGACACAGTTTTATTAGGCCCTCTGAATGCTTGTCTTGATTTGCAGGCACTCCTAAACTTTCTTAATGCTACAGAAGGAAAACCTCGCACTATATTAGGGACAGTAAGGTAGTTTTTATGGTTGGTTGGGCCAATCAGCCTTTTTGCTGACTAGGCCTATGTCAATCTTGCTGATCACTGATGCCAATTAATTGATTAATTTTTTCTAAAATATTACAAGGTAGTATGCAAAACAACACACAATTTTTTGACCATTAAATTCTTAGTAAAAAATTAATAAACATAAAAAATAATATTAATTAAAAACTTAACTAGGCTTGACAACTATTTGAAAAAGGAGCGGGAAATACATGGTGGTTAGGGGTTTCAGACGGTTTGGTATTATTCAAAATGTTCAACTGTGAGTCTACATTTTTAATCACTTATAATAATTATTTCAAAACCAGCGAAGATTTTTTTTAAAGGCTAAGATTTTGTTCATGTTTTCATTTTTCACATAAGTAACTAACAATTATTTATATTTTAAATAATATACTTTAGCAAACAATAGAAGAAAAAATAAATATTTTGAAGTCATTAAATATAGTAATGAATTAATCTTTAGTGATGAGTTGACCCTCTAGCAATATATTTCTCTCACTCAGTCTTTCTCACTTGAAAGCCACCATCTACGAGTCACTAAGGGCTGTCCTTCCAAACATTTGTTTCTCTCTAACCAGTAAACCCTCATTCCCCCCTTCTACAATCCCTTCCTTGTCACCAAGTGATAGAATAGAAAAAAGGACAAGGTTGTTGGTTACTCAGCTTAAAATTGATGCATCATAATCAGCTGATGATCAAATCAATTGGCAATCATCTGCCCAACCCTATTTTATTGTGTATTGTCAAAATAGATAATATTTAACACTACCAACTCTTATTTACTTTGGTAGTATAAACAAGATTTAAGGTATTTCTTATTTGTCTGAGCATCTATTTTTCTGACTACCCACGGCCACAATATTTTAATTGAGTACCATATTGCTTTATTAGACTGAAATTATCTCGTAACATTTTTTTAAAAGTTGATATGATACATTAAAACACATGAAGAAATTATTTTACTACTATAGCAGAAGAGAGCGCTTGAAACTTTTCCACAGTGTCTGGAGTGTTAGTTAGTAATAAGAAACTCTAGGGCACTCTTTAACAAAAAAAACACTGAGTAAACTTGATTACTTACTGAATTATTTTAAAAAATCAACAAAGTTTTGGTTGTTTAAAGCGGTGAAAAATAATTATATTCCTTAACATAACATTTCTTTATATTTGGGCATAAATAAATAGAATGATTTTGGTAGGAAGAACTGTAGAAGTTATTTACTGAAGTTACTAAAACAATTTTAATATATATTATCAATATATATATAAAATAACACAAATAATCAAGTAAAGTGTCATTAATGTTGGTCGCAAAGAAATATACTTGAATTTTCTCTGCTGTTCTTCCAACTAAAATAAGAGTATAGTAACAAAAACTATGAGTGGCAGCACATAACCTGAACTTGTTAAAAATGCCCTTCTCACAACACAACATGGTTATTAGATGATAAATTTAACTAAAAATAATAATTAAATATTATTCAGTCTACTATAGCCTCAGGATTAATATATAAATAAAAAGACAACATTATCCTGCTTTGCCCTATTTATCAATTAGAAGAAAATCAATAAGAAAAATGATTTAAGAGGAATATGTGCAGTGGTGTTTTAAATTAAACAATTTACAGGAGTAATATTAACATTGTGTAATAAATCAACCACTAAGCCACCTTTAAAGGGCACATGCACACTAGCCAGCCCTGGGAATATATATAGTCCCTTTTAACACCAAGTCAAGTTACTTGGTGGTTTGTGAATGTGTGGGCTATTATTGTATTATGATTTTCGAGAAATAATCAAGTTTCAGACATGAGATTCTTGAAAAGTGCATAGGATTGAATAGGAAAAGGAATGAAGTCAAATGAACTAAAGCAATTAGGAAGGTACACAGATGAATTGTTTACAATGAATTGAAGGCACATTACTAGACACATTTTTAAGTGCTGACAAATAGAAAGTGAATTAAAGAAGAGCAAGGCGAAGTTGCTCAGAAGCTTATAAAGATTGAACGGGTATTTTTAATGTGTCTAGTTTAGTGCTTCTAAAAGTATAGTAGAACAATCATTTAATGAATTAGACACAAAACCAAGTTATTCTGTAAAACCAAAATTTTATTAAAAACAAACAACACACACTAATATAACTAATGTAGACAAACAGTTTTTTTTCCTATACAAGTTTAAAATATTTGTGCGTTTCCAATCTTCACTAAAGACCATACATATTTTACAGGGTCAAATACACATAGAGGAAATACAATATTTACAGTATCTTCATCCATCAAAGAACAGTATGAATTTTTAAAGCATTAGTAAATATTTCTAATAATGTGTATATTTATTTGGTAAGGAGTAATAACAATTGATAGTAAAATATAATATAATATAAATAAAATAGGGAAAAGGGAATAAAAAAGAAGATATAACCTTACTATAAATTATTAGTAAATATTTAAACAAAAAGTTTATGAAGTTATTATTAGTAGAGCTGTGCGGGATCCCAAACTTTGGGAAATTGGATGTTCCCGAAACTTGAGCGGAAAAAAATATTTCTCCAGATTTTACAGGGAAAATAAATAAATAAGTTACTTTAACGACCGTTAATCAATGTCATGTTTGTAGTTAATTTTTGTTAAAAATATTATCAATATATTAAATTTAAATTAACCTTATCTACCATTAAGTAGATAAATACCTGAAACTTCAGTTGCTTTTATTAAATATCTTACAACACAGCTTAGCACCATTAAATAACATAACCTCTCTACATATAATTGAGGGAATATCAATCCTTGAAAAGATTTAAGGCAGGAAATCATATTTATAACGCAAAATAATGATTAAAGTGTATTTTATATATCAAATGATGCACGAAACACATCTTCACCACACTTATTTGCATAAAGACAAGTCTATTTTTTAAGTAAATGTTATTATTTGGAGCTTTACTTTACTAGAGTTCAAAACTGAAATATCAGATTTCTAAAGAAAATGTTTAATATCTCAAAATTGTTAAAAGGAGATGGGCCTACAATTTTTCACTCAATATTTTGGTTTGATATAAATATATCAGGCAAGTAGATTGTATCAACTGTAAATAAAGTAGTCTTTGTATTATTTGGGTAATTAAAGGCAAGAGTAGGACCAATATTTAAAAAACATGAATACTCCAATTAGATGGTAGTCTGTTTACCATGAAAAGTAGCAGTCTTTCTTTAACAGAGGATACTTTGGCCCTAAGCTTTGTCATAGTTATAACATGCAAGGTATGCTTACAGGGCAAGTTGGGTGTCCATTTAATCTTTATTCCCATCTCAAACTAACACATCCTTTACAAACAGGTTTATTTAGAAAAATAATTTGTGGTGTTTTCCAGACTACAAAATCAACAATGACTCTTAAAAATTGTTTACAATTTGCTCAGAGGTCCAGTTCACAGCCAAATAATCATAAAAAAAATTCTTAGATGTATGTATGGCTAAGCTGCATGAATAGTCGAGAGTTTACTGGCAAATTAAACTCAAAAATATTTCCAAGGTTATTCTGAATATTATAGTAAAATTGTGTACACTTTCTAGACTCACCAGCAAAATCAAGAACAAATGCCACATTTAAAGATGCTACAATATGTTCACATATCTTACTCTGGGAAAGTGTGTTAATATACTTTCCTATTCACAAACAGAAATATAAGTTTCAAAAAATATTATAGTAAAATTGTCAACATCATTCTATGTTGTTTTTTTTTTGTGTGGTTAAACTATAGATTATTTGATACATACAGTGGACCAATACACAAAATACATTTTATTTAATCTTGCATAACAAGATTAGTTTTCACAGTTCAAGCGCTACATATTTTCTACTAACCAAACTTACAAACCAACATATATTTTAAGAAAGTTACAAAACACTAGGCATACATACAGTGCAATGCCTTTAATAGCCAATTTTTTTTAAGAACACACATTTTAATTTGATTGATTTTTAATAAAATAACAGATTTCTCCAAGGTGTAAAAATGGTTAAAAACAAAACAAGAAAAAGTATTGTATCAATGATAATAACAACAACACAGACACACACGCAAAATCAATGATAAATATCCACCGACATAAACCGCCTAGTATAGTTTTATATAATACACAGTTATGAAACAATGACCTCCAAATGTATAACTAACTAAATTATTAATCCCTAACTACCAAATGAAATTCACTCAATAAATTACTTATAAAATTATGTTATATAGTTACAAGTCTGGCATCACCATAACTAACAATGTTTTGAGTATATATATTTATGCATCATTGAGCAAATTGATTTCCATTTAATGTCTTTGAACAATGACATTTTGATTGAATGGAAAAACATTCACAGAACAATTCTACACACAAGTTTATCTTAGTGAAAGCTGCCCTACAGCACTTAACTATATCATTATGGTAACAAAGCAATGCAGTCAGAAAAATTACATTTCATAATTTCTTCAGCAATAGGTACACTTTTGTTTACAGTTTTAGAAAAAGTGTTTTTATTCATATTTTATTTAACTACTTATTTGTACATTAGATCACTCTCACCTAATTTCAAAAATGCAAAGAAATTTGAAATAAAAATATTGTGTGAATCAACTAATTAGAAATAAAATTATACAAGCCTACATATTTCCAGAGATTGTAAATAACTTTTTAGCGCCGCGTCCTACTATTCGTTCAAGTTATATGGCTGTAAATAAATTTAAAAATAGAATGTACCAATAAAAACAAAATATTTACTCATAAGAGACAGGTGAATCAGTGTATGTTAAGGCTTATCTAACTGCATTAGTGCACTTAAAATGTATCTAACTTACCAAATTAACTTTTTTTTACAGCTAAAATCTTCTGCACAAGAAACAAACATTAATATTGTCTGTTCTAAGATAGATTAGTTGGCATGTAGAAAAATATGTTTTTCAAGTTATCAAACACAGTTACAAGTACTAAAGACCACTAGCATTACACCACCCAAAATCTAAGACACATAACACAGAGTAGCTACATATTAGAGTGATTAATACAACATGCCAAACAGGAACATCATCTGAAGACACAAATATACATCCCACAACTATGCCTGAAAAAAAAACTATCCCTAAAAATATATTAGCTAATCTAAATAAAAAAATATAATCCTAGACTCATATTTTCAATTAATTTATGACTGCAATCAATCACACTATTTAATAAGTCAAAATCTCAATAAAACTTTTAACAATTGCAAGTTTTACCAACAAGTACTTCAAATAAATATTTTGAGTTATATTGTGGCAAGTTGTACATTTATAAAAAAAAACTACTAAAAGGTGAATTATCATATTCATATCTCTCTACCCCTTCTTTTGTAACCTGATGATAAAGAACTGGGATGCAAGGTCTGGTAAGGGGTATAGGAACGAGGGAAGTCCTTAAAAGCTGGCAGCAATCGAGATGGTGCCCTTGATTCTTTAGTTTAGATCAAAGCCATTTCAAATCAATTTGGCTTGTACAGGTGTTAAGGGCATCATATTTTAATATATTCGGGGAACAAGGATAAACTTTGATAATGAGGCTGCCACAAGTTCATTTTGGTCCAAGGTTGCCCCCAATCCCAACAAAAAACTTAAACCAGAAAGAGTTCCTATGCCCCTGGATCTAGGCATGAAAAGCAAACCTAGTTTAAACATTTGAGCTAACCAGGTTCTAACAAGCCAAAATCTATAGGAAGCAGACACCCAATAGTGGGAAACTGATAAGAAAAATGAGATATTGTAAAAAAAACTACTTGTTTTAATGGGAACTAAGAAATATAGATGTAATAAATTTCAATCATTAATAAGATTTAGTTTGAAGAGTTATTATACCATGGTAGCAATTAATATTAAGATAAATTACTTCTTTGAAAAATAACAAAATAATTCTTAACAGAAATCATTTAATTGATTTTCGGCTTTTTTGTCTCATATTTGCGCCTATGACAGACTATGTCAAAACTTGAAATTTAGCAATGATGTGAAGTTGGCCATAATTGATAACCCATTTGTGAGTGTGAAATGATTGAATAAGGTTAAAATAGTGAATCTGGGATATATAGAGAAAGAAAATTATTTCACACTGAATGATTGTCAAAATCAGGCCTTAGCCATAGTCCAGTGAAGGCAAGAAATATTTTAAACAATTTTCATCTCTAATTCTTACAGTGAAGTGAGCATCCCAGTAAATTTAACACTAGATGTTATAAAATGTATGGGAATGAAATCAGTACATACGTTTAATACAAATTAAAAAATACTTAACAAGATATTCAGATTTTTTTTAAATATATCTAAAAAAATCTACATGAATTAAAATAAACATCAATAAGAGCAGGCATGAATAAATGAGTAAATAATGTAAAAATCCAACATGGGATATAAAATTCAACAATTATCTGTACAATATTCATACAAATTTCTTACAAATCAAGATACCTCAGTTTAAAATATTCCCAACAAGAGCTGCTCATTCTTTAGAAAATAATATTCATGTAAAAATCTTCTTAACAAGTGCATTTCTCCCCTTATCTGCTGGCAGGTTTCCTCATTACTAAGACTAAAAACTAATAACACCACTTAGCTTGTAACAATCTACCAACAACAAGCAAGCAAAACATACTTTACATTGAAGATTGAATCAAATATACAAAATATGAGTTTAAATTAGATGATTAATTTAAAATTAACATATAATAGTAATCAATTCAAACAAATATTCATATTTTTTGTAGTTTAAAGACATGTTTTTTGTTTTCTTTAGAGCAAAAAAGTTTTATTTTTACTTTTAGTTTATTGGACCAGCATAAAAAACAAATTTTAGTAAGAAGGCAGTAGAAAAAAAAATTACTATGTGATATGGAAAAAAGTTTGGGGGATAAAAATTATTTTTATATTACAGATATAGCTGCATAATTAACATATGTGTAAAGTGAAAAATGTTATTCGCTCTCAATTGCAATGATCTTTGTACTCGGCAGGATAAAGTTGACACTCAAACCGCCAGGTGGCTGTGGTATCAACAATAGTGGTTTTCGTATGTCCATTACTGACTCTGCCTTTTAATGAGTGATAATAGCCCAAAGCACAGAAATAATCCTGGATAGTTCAGTGGTAGAGCATTGGTGTGCTAAGCCAAGGGTCCTGGCTTTGATTCCTATGTGCAGATGTCATTTTTCAATTCACAGATCCAAATACCATTTAATATTGACATCTCATCTCATATTCATCAACTGTTTCCAGCCTGTGGCCGGGTCAGTTTAGTAAAATGCCTCCATCTTCCTCCAACCTTACACCACTCTTCCTCCTTTAATTTCTTACATTCTTCTCATAATAGTTACATGAAATTCTAAAACAACTTTGCCAAAAAAATATGTTTAGTCATGTGAAATTGTGAAATGCAGCAGTCACTTTAGATAGATGGTGAAATATCTATAAAATAATACTGAAATATATAATAAGATGTTATCACTGTTATAAACAACAAAAAGTTTGCATTTTCTAAACTAACTTTCCTACTGCGTTCTTACTGTACTTTTCAAAATTTTCTTTGGTAAGCAAATAGTAATAAGGCTTTTTTTAATTTTTGTTAGTCATATTGGTGTGGTATAAAATGTTTCATAAATCTACAAGCTTAAATGTGCTTTAGATTTTGAACTCTAAGATTGCAGCTGGACTCCCCATTCGCAGTAAAATTAAGTCGGATGAAATAATACAGCTACAAAGTGGAGGAAAATGTAGGCACTTCATATCGGTTTAATAACATAGTAATTGTAGTGTTGTATAAGTTATTTACAGTAATATTTAATCTTGTCAGTATTTTCACTTGTGCTATATTATAATTCAAAGCAACAAATTTGTATTTCAGTGAAATAAACAAAATTTGTCAAAATTAGTTAGTGCTAGCTACATTCATATATTTCATTATGTAAAATGTAGCAAAAAGTTGACCTGTATCACTGAAATAGAATCATAACATCACATTCAAAAGTTAAACTGCTAAGTTGGTTCTTCACAAAGTTTAGACATGTTGGTTTAGACAAGTGTCTATACTATCTCAAAGGAGAAATTAATGTATCATATATTTTATGAAGAAAAGTAATTTTGTTAAAGAGGATATTTTATATTATGGATTTGGAAGCAAGAAAATCAAAATATACAATTAGATGCTTTCATATAGCCTTGTTACACAAACTAGCAACACGAAATAAGTAAATTTATTTCCCCCTGGTAATTTATCGTCATTTTAGAGGGACACACATAAATGCATACACAGGCGCACATACACAAATATATACACAAAGTGTGATAGTTTGATTTGCTAGTTTTTACCATGATTAAATAGACTTACAGTAGCTCCATGGCTTCTTTGGTACTGACTGACAGCTCACAGCTGACTTCTGACAGTCAAAATTTAGGTATATACCTAAATTTTGACTGTCAAAAGTGACAGTTGCTAAACACATATTTTTTCAGATCATCTGGTTTGGCATAGGGATACGTAATTTAGTCTGGTAACTTTTTAAAGCTGTCAGTCAGCACCAAAGAAGCCATGGGGCTCCTGTAGTAAAACTAAGTATTTGAATAACTTAACTAATGGAAGGGTGAGAGCTTATCACCAGAATCGGTTTGTCTTTGTTCCTAAGTGACCAAATTAATTTACAAACTAGGTCAGTGGTTTCCAACCTTTTGCAGGGTTTGAAACAAATTTTTATCTCTGAGACCCTCATAACCCTGATAACTTACAAGCTAAATCAGAGATAGTAAATTATATTTTAACTGAGTCTTACTACCCGTTTATTTGGACTCTCCACATTTTACTACACAAGTGGGGTAAGTATAATTAAAAAGGAAATGAACCCTTATTTGCATGGAGGAAAAGGGGGAAATTCTTTAGGAAAAATTAACCCCGTACACCTGATCAGAATTCAATCTTGACTTTCCTGTCACCGACAAATCAAACCAAAAGAGCACAATGTTAAAGCTGTGTAGCCACCAATGTTTGTTTTGATTATTAAAAATTACTTGTTTGACTAAATTAACGTGAATAAGATGTCATAAAAAAGAATCAACAAGGCCAGGAAATAGTTTTGGATACTTTGCTAGCAGTCACAGTACACTAAGTTAGCAATAAACTTATTAGAGTGAGATGGCCAAAAGGAACCTAAGCTTTAACTTGACAATTTTTACCATTTTAGTCACTTAAAATTTTATTTGAATTTCGCACCTTCCTAATATCATTAAAATTATTTGAAAAAGCCAATTTAAAACTAAAGCCTCAATAAGCACTGTGATCCCACCCAAAAGACGCTACAATTGTCAGGTTGGAAATTGCTGAAAAAGTGGTTGTCTGATTTCCTTAGAGTGAATCTTTAGTGGTGTCTTGTTAGTTATCGTGTCTAGATTATAATAATTGGATGGGGCAGTCAGTAATTGACTCATTCATGTGCTATGTGTAATGTTAACAAGCTTTAATGTGTTTATTTTGACCATATGTGAACTACAGTTTACATAGCAGCCTGTGGGTATGCAAGGCTAGTCGGTTTCAGGAGCACCAATAAGTCACACAGGATAAGCTGGTGTTGGTTAGGTTTTTACTGTGCAGAGAACAGCAGGAGCAGTGATGAGGTTTGGAGAAGTTGCTAGTCTAGAATGGCAAGTTGGACTAGAAGGATAAGGCCCATTTTGGGGGCAAATGTGTGGCTGTTTGAGGAGGATCGATTTGAGAAAAGGAATAATTATTGTACTGTACAATCATGGGTTTGCTAGGATAGAAGGTTAATATGGCACATGAGGTGTGGGTAAGGATACCGCAAGAGTGGTTGCTTTGAAAGGAAGTTTGTCAGATGGATAAACTTAAGGTCCTAATGTCTAGTAAAAAAATAAAGACCACCAATAGAGAAAATCAAGAAAACTAAGAAAATTGATTGTAATAATCGATTGCAAGAAGTCAAGCTTTATTTAGTAATTTGTAGATTAGGGAAGCATTATTATTTGAAGCAGTGTTACCCAAAAAGTTCATATTTGTCATGAACTGTGGTGATTTCCATGATTATCCTCAATGTAAGATAAATTGCATTTTTAGTAAGATAATTATTAAAGTGGCTTATTCAAATATAAAGTTCTTACATATGTTTCTGATTATATTACATGAAAATGTTGCTGTAAACTCATCACAACTAAATGTTGTTAGTGCTATCCTTTTGAGTTCTAAAAAAGATTAATAAAAAAAAAAGTTGATGGTTTAAATTGAGGAGGGATAGACAGAACATTTACCTTGGTGATACTGGAATATAAATTGTTTATATAGAACACACAAACACATTTTTAAGGACAAGCTTATACTGTCATAACTTCATCAGGTCAAGGGGGAAATTGTACTCTCTTGACCTGATGAAGCTGTCTGTGACAGCAAAAGATTGGCCTTAAAAATAATGTGTTTTTTAGTGTTCTTTTTAAACAATTTCTAATCTAGTATCACCAGGGTAAATGTGCTGGCTATCCCTCTTAATTTAAACCACGATTTAGCCTACTGCTCTATTCCAAATAACCTAAAAAAAAAGTTGAGTCATTTTAACCATCTCTCTTTTGTATGGATTAAAAATATATATTAATAAAATGAAGAGTTTGTTTGTCAGTTTGTCATGAACAATGCACGATATCTACCACATGCAGATGTCTGCAATTCAAAAATTAGTAGCTGATGTGCAAAAACATGTGCACCATGAAGATGAAATTTTTAAGTTTCAATTTGATTTTTTTTATTGATTAAAAACTGGGTTGAAAGAACTAAAACTTGTAGAACATATACTATCTGCACAAACATATTTTCTTCAGCTTTTATAAATTTGTATTAATTAGTGGTTAGGTATAATTATGTATAGGAATATAAATTATACCCACCAGGGAGAAGAGAAGTTCCCTTGAAATGTAAGAAAGTGCCATATAGGGTGTACTTTGTACCCAGTGTCACACATGCAGCAGAAACATGGACAGTGAAAGTAAAAGAGACCAGGAAAAAGGAGGCCATGGGAATGAAGTTTGTGAGGAGCATGTTAGCTGTCACACAGACACACATAATTAGGAATTAAGTTGTCTGGGAAAGAGTGGGGGTACAGGGAGTAAATGAGATAGTAGAGGAAGCAAGATTGAAATGATATGTGCATGTAATGAGTATGGAAAAAGAGTCAGAGTGGATGCCAAAGAAAATTATGGAGATGAAGTATGTTGATAAGAGACCAGAAGGGAGACAAATGAAGAGATGGGAGGAGCAGATAACAAAAAGTGTGCTTATGAGGAGAGAAGAATAGAAGTGATTAAAGGGGGAAGCATGGTGGAAGGATAAAGGAAGATGGAGGCATTTTACTAAACTGACCTGGCCACAGGGGAAACAGTTGATGATGAAAAATGATGATTATATTTTGTCTGATTTTCAAGCCTCATGAACTTTCACATGGCAAGCTAGGTGTCTGCTCTTTTAATTTCCAATCATCCCAAAAACTTTATTTCTGTAATGCTACCTGAACATTATTCATTTTGTTCAAGAGAGTGTTTTGTAAATACTGTTAAATTCAGTAGTTTTGAATCCATTTCAGTGTTTGTGCACAGAAACTTGTTTGCTACTACTTCTACCAATAAAATATATTACAATAGCATTAGTTACAGAAGACATAAGCTGGTCTAATGAGAGTCAATAATTATTGCTGACAGAGATTTGCGAGTAGTACTAAATATATCTTATTTTATCATTCTTAACAATAATTGTTACCAAATGCAATATTACAACATACATGTGTTTAAATCACATTATTGATGAGTAAAAAGCTTTATATTCATGGAATTTTTTTATATTAAAATCAAGAAAATACCAATATTCTAAAAAATTATAGTTCTTTAAGACATAGAATGATCAAGGTATATTTTACTGGGGAAAAATAAATACATTAACATTTATACATTTTCAATCAAACTTAAATTCACAGGGTTCCCACTACAAAAATGTTCCTTTTTCTAACATACATTTCTAAACAAAGTGTTAGCATTCCATTGTGAAATGTTTTGAAGTATGTTTCTTAGATCAGTGGTGTTCAACCTTTTCTCACATACCACCAGATAGCCCCAAAGTTGTTGGTGCATAATGCAAATAATACATATTATATCATTCACATCTACAAGAGAAAGGGATCCCAGATCACATGCCCAAGTTGCTCACGGATAACCCTAATTTTGGCCCAAACTATTCAGTGTTTGTCATAAAATAACAATGCCACAGTATCTCCTAAGATGCCTTTGTGTGGCCCAGGTTGAATCCCACTGTCTTTGATAATTTAATACTAGTATGTTCCTATTACCCACTCAAGAGCAGGGTTAAAAATGGGGGTTTCTTCAAAATATTTAAAGGTGGAGAGGTTTGAGGTACACAAAGTCATTTTCAACAACCCAATTAAACTAATATAAACTTCCAAGTTTCTCATGAATATATGCGGGAAAAAATGAAACTCAAGACCAGCATTTATCCTCAAATGTTTCAACATATTAGAACTGCAATGTACTTATGAACACCAGAATAACAATTATTGACATCCAAGTCTCAATTTATTATTACTCGTTCCACTATACAAACTGGTTTAAAAGTTACTATAGTACAAAAAGTGCAACTATTGTGTCTCCATGATAGAATGGGTAGTACTTTAGTGTCAGGGTAGTACCATGTGGCCGCCCAGTCGGCAGTTGCCGGTTCCCTGGTGTACAAACACTGTGAATTATGTAGACTATTTAAGGTATTTTAAGAAATTTACCCATAACAATGGCTGATAAGAAGAGGAAGCGAATTAGTGGTAAGCCAGTGTCAGGGAAGAAGTGTGATATTACCCTGTAAACAAAGGTGGATATAATTAAATAATCTGAGAAGGAAGAGATACCATCACAGATCACACATGTGCAATTGTGTATTGCGTAAACTGATACACGATTCTCACTATTATCGAGTACCATCCATAAAATCTACAACCACAGCAAAGAAACATTGTTGGGATCTACGACATTGAAAATCTGCTTACAGCATGAATTTGAGACAAGAATTGGCATAAAAATCACAACAGACAGATTCTCATGTGGGAGAAAGCATGAAATCTTAGTAGGCATTTAAAGAAGTTAGGTGCAATTGCAAGTGATGATACATTTGTGGCAAGTTGTGGGTGGTTTAATAGATTTAAGTTTAGGGTGACTATACACAACCTTAAATTGAGTGACTAAACTGCGCTTTTGATAAAGAAGAAGCTGAACAGTTGAAGTTGAATTAAAAAAAAGGCTTGCCCTAACCTAAAGAAGTTCAGGAAACGTTTAGAACATCTAAAAATATGAAAAACACGGATAAATGCAGACAGCCTTTACATACAATTTTTCTTCTTCCTGCATTGAGATGCTAGTCCTTACTTACTCTATGGCATACAGAACTCAAAAGTCCATTGCCACACTTACAAAAGTAGGCCACCTATTCCTATCTTGAGCTAGTTATATCCAGTCAACCTCATTACACCCCATCCCTTTCAGTCCTACATATAAGTAGATAAAGTTTGAAAACTGTCATTTTTCATTAGACCCAGTCTCAAATGTTCTCAAACATAATTTCAAAGTGTGGGAAAACTAGGTTCAAAACAACTATTTTTAAAAGTACTAAGAGTATTTAAGAAAATGAATAGGCTTTTGCATATGAAATACTGATTTTTACTTAAGTTTTGTTATATTTTATTATTTTTTCTGAAAAATCTTTACAAAAACAAGAATGTTTTTACTCTTTTAGAGTTCTAATTTAAATTTTATTTGCCTTTTCATTTAATAGGGATAGTATTTTTTCTATTTTCCAAACCATTAGCTAAATGCTTTCAATTTATTATGGTTTTCTAGGTATGTGAGAACCCTGAAAAAGTTACTTTTAAATAAAACGGAAGTTACTAAAAGGTTGTGTTGACATACAAACCAGGGGGAAAACAATAGATAACATGCTGCTTTACACAATCAAACATTCATAAAATACACAAAATTGACAAGACCTTATAAATATGAGTAATTTGAATGTTAATAATATATACTAAAATCCAAGTCATGGATATAAGAATAAAGTCTAGATCACAGGTTCTTAAACAGTGGGTCACAACCCCTCCAGGGTCAAGAAAAATATGTGGGCCATAGGAAACATTGATAAATGGGAGTAAATTACATATTTTTTATTAGAGAACTATTTAAATTATTTCATTCTATAATTGTTTAGTTTATTGCATAAATGAACACCATCCGGCATAATTACATGAATACAACTATAATAATCACCAGCATAGTTAACTAAAATAAAAAATAATGGTTGCCAATGGTTATCTTCATATATATATATATATAAAGTTTATAAATTATTAAGAATTAATCAATAATATTTAATATAATCGCATGTTTGCATTTTTTTACAATAAATATGTTTATTATTTGTATTTCTCATTTGATCCAAAACTGCTTAAAATCATAAGATAGAGTATAAAAATCTCAACTTAACCATCAATGCCTAATAATTTTGTCTAATGAAAAAAGCGCATAAATAAAAAAGTTTAAGAATCTGTGGACTAGATGACACATTGTATTTGCTTGTCCCCCATAAGTTTCAATGTCCTAATGAAACCGAGTGAAAATATCATGAATATATAGCAGAACATTTTTCAGAATTACTATTAAATGTCATGCACAAGCATGATTTAGTAACACGTAGAAAACTTACTTTTTAACTACCAGTGTCGTATGATTTGCCGCTGTCGAAGTAGATTTAACAAATTTTTGAGCACAGCTAAGAGGTTTGCTGAATCACAAGTTAATGCTGCCGCAAACTAAGTCAATACTACAAACAATTACAAGCTTTTAAGCACTAACCTTTTATCAGAAATTAAATAAGAGCATACCTCAATAGTACACTATGATGTTATAAGGTCAATTCACAAATGCTTATATTTTTTTATCAAATTCAGCTACATCTGAATAACACTGTAACACACCCTTGCTTGTAATAAAGATTCAATAGTTCTCAATGGATTGAAACAAAATACCCATAAAGTATAGTCTTTTAGTTTAAGCATTTTGATGAGTTCCTCCTTATTAAAAACTGTAATAATTTAAGCTACATAAACTTGTTTTGCTTCAAACTTAAGCAGCTTTCAGGTTAGATGCCAAGTTCTTAGAAAATAACAAAGAGACCATTCAAAAATATGGGGACATAGAGCAAAAATACAAAAAATTTGAATTGTTGACAGCTTAGAATAGATTGTAGACTAATTTTAAATAGCATATTATGGTATTTAATAGATTTTTTCAGTTTAAATAATATAAATGAAAACTGTATGTTGAAACTTAAGTTAATGATGTATATAGTGATTTATTTGCAATTTAATATTTGTCAGCAATCCAATTAAGTTACAAGTAAGTGTGCCCACACTTTGGGCAATTATAACTAAGATTCCCGACCGCACCTCTGCAGGCAGATCAAAAGGGAAACATACTCATTACCGAGGTACCACAAGGGGCCGTGGCCGTGGTGGTTGCATGTATTATCTTTTGCGTGCCCAGTAGAAATGCACAAGGCTATGAAGTAAACCATTGTCACCTAGCCCCAATAGCTGTCATTGTGACTTCATAGAAACTAGCTTGCGGCTGCGAGCACGGGCCTCCTGCCGAGAGTGTGTGTACTCAAACCAGAGTACATTAGGGATCAATGTCGTGTCCCGCAGAAGGAGAAACTCTGATATCCTCCTGTTGAGTCAAAATAGGATTTACCACAGAATCACACATTTGAATTTTAATTGACAACTTATGCATTATATTGGCATTACAGGACGCAAATCTAGTCCCTGTTTATAAATTTAGCAATGGCCCTTAAAACTCTGTAGCTTTTTAGAGAAATATATGCCTCAAACTATTAAACCCTTCATCCAGTCATCTGAGATCCTCTCCAACTTCCTATTACTCTAATCACTCGATACAGCCACTGTAATCCCTTCTCTCCTGCTGCTCTCACCATCTCAAAACCCACTTCATCCCCTCCTGGTGCCTTTACCTCCTATCTCATTTTATAATCTTCAATGCCTATTCTCACTTCCTTCAGGTTAGATCCCCCACATTTTCTTGGCTAATGTCTGCTCTATTTTCTTCTTCATCCTCCATGTTTGTGTTAGCATTCAGGAGATCTTGAAAATACTCTCTCTACGTTTCCTCGAGTTTTTCCTTTTCCACCCCAACATTCCCATTTTTGTTTACCATTTCAGCGAGCTGTAACTCTAAAGTTCAACTTATCTATACTTTATCTGCTCTTGCCTTAGATATTTGGCACAGGATAACCAATCAAATCTTAGAATCATCCCTCTCAAATCAGTTTGCATGCGCATGTGCTCTACAGCCAAAAGCTAGCAGACAGCTTCGTTGGCCGCTGTAAGGAGATTTGAAATAACCCATTATTCTAAAGTGTGCGAATTGGATTGTGCCACGACGTAGTCATATATTTTAGAACATTCTCACGATAGATGTTTTCAAATTGTGTTTATATACTAGAACATAAAATGTTGGTAATCAGCTGTTTTAAGTTAGCGTTGCAATGCATCATGAGTAAACATAGAGCATGTGAACTGCTGCACTATTGAGGCAGATTCTTCTTTCTATTTTCGGCAAATGTGTGAAACAAGCATTAATTTAACACTTTAATGAATGTGAATTTCCATTATATAAAAAAATTACAAATGTGTTACGGTATAACAACTAAGAAGTTTAAGTGAGCAAACTGAGAATTTAAAGAAAAGCTCATATGAAGATGAGAAATGCGTGACTATCATGTTTAATAAGATTTAGAATTAATAAGTAAAATAAATATATGGATTTGAGAAAGAGAAGATTTGACTTATTTCTATTTTTAATATATTAGTACTAATATACTAAAAACATATAGTATACACTTTCAAATAATAATAAATGAACAATGTCTGCAACACAGATATATTATTTCTCTTTCAGTGTAATTGCTTCAACCAAACATATTTAAAAAAAATATATATTAAATGCACCAGCCATTTCATTATTAGACTTATTATAAATATAGTAGGATTCTGGTAGGATTAACAATAAATAACAGTCACACACATTAGTCAAATTACTTTCATATATTACCTCAAGTAATGTGATTTGAATTTTTAACTTTTGATAGATATTATCAATACCAATAAAATAATATTAATAACTAGTATAAGTAAAATGCCATCAATGATGACCCCAAAAAAAATTAGTTATTTCTAAAACTGTTCTTCTTACCAGAATCATGGTGTTTATAGCTATTGACTAATCATGCCACACAAACATTCTAATCACCTTGAAATGTGTTTGTTAAATAAAGTATTGTGAAACACAACCCTTGGAATGTGGGTTGTTGTCATTTTTAAAAAGGGGCCCTTGATCTCAAAGAGGTTTGGAACTAATGTTTTATTATATTACACACTTTCAGTAGCAAATAAATGGGTTATTTTAACACAAAAGTTCCCAAAATCAACAGGACAATAGCATTTTTTTTTTATGAAATCAAACAATTTTAGGTTCACTTTAAAGTATTTAATTTCTCTCGCCCCAACCCTTTCCTCCAATTTCATGACGAACAAGGAGTTTAGAGAGGGTATTCATTATAAAAATAGTGTTGATGAGGTACACAGGTAAAGTTATGTTTGGATGACTTCCTAAAGAGAAGGTAGGCCTAGGGTTTCCAAGATGTACATTATCTTAAAATGTAAATATTTACTAAATCCATTTACCTTTTTAAAAGCTAAGATTCATAAACTTTTTTATATGCAAATAAATATGAAGCTATCATATGCATCTAAAAATCACATTTTCTAAAAAATAATAGCTTCATGTAATTTTAAAATTAAATGAAGAGAAAGTTATTTTTCAGAAAGGAATTTCTGCTCACTATTGAAGACCCGGTTATCATACTTTTGTAGGTCCACCATCATTTAAAATAAAAATAAAATATAAATTGTGGAAGGTGTTGTACTCACCATGATGCGATGAGTGGGAATAATGGAGTAAATATCAGGTAGGTTAGTGCAAACCAAAGAGAGCCAAAAAGAAACCCAACCAAGGCCCCACTCAACACCTGCTTCCATGTGTGGTATTGCAAGTACACCCTGAAAATATTCAGTCAGGTTTGAACTGTTCGAATAAACAACAGTTCCAGGGGTATTGTGTCAGTGAACCAATCAATTCTCTCTTACTAGTTACAAAGGTATTAGTGTCAAAGTAGAAAGTAGACTTATGGGAAGACCCACAAGAGGGTTTACTAAGAAATTATAACTTTTACTTGGAAATAACACATTCAATTGCATAAGTCCGATTTTCAGAGAACTTGGAGTGAACATGTTCAAAATTAAACAAAGTGACTAAATTTGAACTCTGTTTATTTTGCATATGAAGCTCAATTACTTTTTTTTGTTTATTTATAGTTCCTTTGCTGATCATCTTTGGTAAATGACAAACTTATATTTTATCAAGATTGTACAGTTCTGGGAAATACATTAGATATTGTTTTAGTGTTGCTGTATTATTTGGCATCAACAATATTACCAACACATCTCCAGCTTTTTTTTTGGCACCGCATCTTAATACCCCGTTTGGTTTATACGCTTATGTACTAATTACACAAATGGTTTTAGGTATTAGGTGGATTCTATTTAGATGAAGTGTACCCACATTTGTGTGGTTGGAGAGTGAAAAGCAATTTGGGGGGGAAAAAACCTTCAGTACACATGAAAGAGATTCAAATCTAGATCTCCCTGTCATCAACAGTCTAGCCGACTACAAGAGAAACACATTAGATCAAGCGGCCACTGAAGTGGGTAAATACATCTTATATGGTTTAATTTGTTTTGTATTCTTCGTTAATTTTTTTAGCGCTGCATTTGGGTTGTATGCATACATACTAATTCCACCAAAGTGTTAGGAATGAGGGTTGCATTTAGAGTTAGTGTACCTACATTTGTGTGGAGGAAGAGTAGGAAACCCATTTAGGAAAATCACCCTCAGTAACCTGATCAGAATTTGAACCTCACTCTCCCAATCATCGGCAGTTTAACCTATCGAAAGAGTGACATTTTAGACTATGCAGCCACTGAAGCCAGTTAGGGTGGATCTAATTTTGTCAATTTATTATTATTTTGTAGCTTGTACTGTAAAATAAGTACAAATAAGAAAGTGATACATGTTACATAGGCACATAAAAAGTTGACCCACTTTTTTACATTTCTTTTCTCCACTAAACGGGTAAATGAAGAAATAAAAAAATGAACTAAGGGACTGCATAATCATTTTTATACAAAATGTAACTATTATGGTGAAATTAATTTTATTTTAGGAGAGCTTAAAACATTAAAAAGTTCTTATTTTGGAAAATGATCTTGAACTAGTTCCTTATTTTTAGGAACTTACCAAGTACTAAGTTATAGCATTATATCTTGGAATGCTATTATAAGCATTTATAAACATACTACACTAGGTTAATACACAGCTAATAATCAAGTTAATATAATTTTATAGTAAGTACTAACTATTTTATTGGAACAGGCACAAATGTTTTGATTAAACTTTCAAAGCAATCAAGGCCAGTTTAGGAAATTATTTTCCTGTTCCCAAATAAACCTAAATATATTTCTCAGTTTCATGAAAAAGCAAGAATCTATCACAGCAAAATCCAAAATTAATAAATATCTTTTACTGAAACCTTAATTTTTTTTTCTCAAATATTCTCTAAAGAAATGTTTATAATATTAAAATTTATTTGGTTTCTTTGTGTGGTTATAGCTTAAAATAAATGGATTGAAGGTGACGAGCACCCCCCAGGAGAAAACAAAACTACTTTAGTATATTACTAAAAGAGTTGAATTCAGTGACTTCAATTGCAATTTTACTACTTTAGAACTTTTTACTTCTGGAGTGTTTTACTCCTAGAGTATTTGAAATTTCTCTTTGGAGTAATTGTAAGTAAGTGTGTACCAATATATAGAGTATGTTTGGAAGTATTCTAAATAAAGTGTCATTGTGACCAGTTGAGTGGACTTTATTGAGTGAAAAATAGATTATTTGGACTATGTGGACTATTTATTGACAGGACAAAATGAACGCGAACCAATAATAGCTATAGTTTGAGAAAGGAGAGACCCCTTTGAGTTTTATTCAGAGAGTGAGTTCAGAGAACTGTTTGGTTTTCTTAGGAATTCTGTGTTGTCTCTTCATGATATGGTTAGACCTTGAACATAATACAGACATAAACTCTGCATTATCACCAAGGGTCCCAGCTTCTTTGTGGACTACACATTTTCCGTACAGGTACTTATCAATTGGTTGCATGTGACTTAGTGAATGTTCATGGAATAAAAGCAGGTAGGGCATTCTATAATGTTGTTAACACCCGCCTTGGTGGCGTAGTTAGCTAACACGCTAGTTATGTTGAGCTCGACTACTGAGGACATGGAGATCGAGGTTCGATTCTCGGTCAGGTGAATTGGGGGTGGTTTTTCCTAAATGATTTTCTACTATCCCTCCACACAAATGCGGGTTCACTTCCTCTAAATTAAACCTTCCCAATCCCTAATCCATTAGTGTAATTAGTACTTAAACATATAACCCGAATGGGTAGTAAGACGCGGTGCTAAATAAATAAATGTTAACAGTTTATTGGCACTGAAACCTCTGTATATTTGCATTCTTATGAATGTGGAACAATGTTTTTTATTTTAAAGGGGCATGCTCTAGGCTAGGCTTGGTGGTTTCCCAAACACTCTAGGTTCTCTCACGTCAGAAAACTTTGTCCACCAGACTGTGATACTGAACTATTTAGAAATAGAAAAGGTTTTTTCTTGATTAATACTCAGCTCATTTGTGACACGGACATGAAAATAATGAATGTAGTTAGTTGCTGGCCGGATTCAACTCATGATGCTAGAATTTGGGATAATAGTAGTGTGACTGCCAGATTTGAAGCTAAGGCTTACGACGGCCTACTTTCAGGTGATAGTGGCTATGCATTGTCTAGCATTTCTGGGTGTGCCACTTTAGCCATCAGTCTGAAAACATACCTTATCACTCGTCACAGCAATATATATCACTTGTAAACAGGATTGAAGAGATGCTTCTGAAGTGTGGAGAGTACTATTTCATAAACAACTGGTTGAAGTGCCAGGTATTTATAAAAGGGTACAATTGTCAGAAATAGAGCACGCAGAGAAGGAAGAAAGGGGAAAAAGCATTCTATAGTTACAGCCACAAAAATATGGTTTCTAATTAAATACGAAGTCCAGAACTTGAGAAGATAATTGAATATGACCAAAAAAAAGTGTGTGCTACAATGGCTGGACCGTTAAGGAGATATTAAAAAAATCAAAATGCCAATAATGTATTTTTAACAATGAAAATGTTGTGGCATTTGCCTGAATCGTCTCACCCTAGTTATGCCTCGGGTTGCTATTCATAGAAACAAATTGAGATAATAATTGCCTATGTTGTCAATGTAATTGTGAAAGATAAAAAAAACTAAACAAAATTTAATTTTTTGCCACTTTATCCACCCTAATTATTTTTAAAATCACTGTTGTATTCACAAGATACAAAAGAAATCAATACTGTTATAAAAAGTGCTGCTATTTAATCCTATCACTGATAGCTAGGCTAAACAAATGACTGTCATTGAAAACAATACTGGGGAGAAAACTAAAAGAGTATCAACCCAAAACTACAATAGTTCAAACTAAAGAAGTATTTCATAATTGATCTCTCCAAACAAAACTCTAGAAGATAAATACTTCTTTAGTTTTAACTACAGTATAACCTCTCTAGTCCACCCTCGCCTAGTCCGACACTCCAGTTGATCCAACCACAACTCAAGATCATGCATGCACAAACTTGTTGATTACTGGTCAGCCATTGTTTACTAGTTAGTTGTTTTGCTGCCTCAGTGAGCCAGCATCTAGCGTCTAGTGCGTGGTAATTACTCGTCGTGCGTGGATTGTGTTTTGTGTACATAGTTTTTGCATTACATACAATATGTCAGGAGCCAAAAGTAAACACGTTACTGTTCCTTTAAATTAAAAATTAAAAGTGCCACAGAGACTGGACAAGGGAGAATCACTCCAAAAAATTGCTGAGGAACTCAATGTGGGAGTTACTACAATAAAGAAATGGAGTAAAAATAGAAAAGATATTGAATCTTTCACGATGATGGTAGATGGGGAAAAAGTACTGAAAAGATGTAAAACACTAAAAAAAAAGCCAAAACTGGAACTGTTAAGACAACGTGTTATGGATATGGTTTTGCCAAGAAAGGAAGAAAGAAACCCCGCTATCTGGGCCTATTAAAAAAAAAGGCATTAATTCTGCAGAAAAAGTTGGAAGTTGAAGGTGAGTTCACAGCTAGTGATGGTTGGTAAAATCGGTGGAAAACCCGTCATGGCGTTAGATATTGCGCAATATCAGGTGAAAAACTATAGCTGATGACGAGACATCAAAAGGGTTTTCTTTGTAATTAAAAAAAATTGTTGAAGAATATGAATTGGCACCTGACCAAGTCTATAATATAGATATAATTGGCCTAAACTATAAAATATTACCGACAAAAACACTTGCTACATCAAATGAGACTGTGATGGGATCAAAAGTTGCCAAAGACAGGCTAATTGTTGCTACTTACAGCGATGCTAACGGTACACACAAGCATCCGCTTTTTGTCTTTGGAAAGTCCAAAAAGCCACGGGCGTTCAAAAACATTAATTTATCATCGCTATCAGTTGATTATCGCAACCAATAATCAGCTTGGATTTACTGTAATATTTTAATGGTTTTTTGACAAATTTGTGCCTACTGTTGAAAAAAACTTAAAACCCAAAAACTTCCTGTTCACGCTCTGTTGTTGTTGGATAACGTTACTCAATGAAATGAAATGAAATGAAACCTGACACACTGCAAAAATCTTGGTGCAGACTTTGAACAGAAGTGATGATCGAGAGTGAACAAACTGGGAATGCGCAAGACATAAACATGCCAGAAATTGTCAACGGCTTACAAACTTTACATGATATCAAAGCAAATGATGTTGATGAGTGGCTTACTAAATGTGATGAAGATTATGAAACAAATTAAGAACTAAATGGCTATGAGATTGTTGCCGCTGTTTTGCAAGTTCATGAAGAAACCGTAAATGAAGGCCCTGATGATGATGGCGACGACGAATCACCTGCCCGTGTATCACATAGGCAAGCTGAGAAAGCTTTTGATGTTGCTCTTCAGTACATCGAACAGAACGAAAGGATATGGATATCTTGTGAATCAAGAAATGGAGGCATTAACAATTTTTTTTCACTAAAAAAGTTGTTCCTGTTTAAGTTTTATTTTATTTTAGATTGTCGTATGCATATATGTAATACAGTGCTGTAAATATTTTGTTTTTTGCATTCCGACCATACTCCAGTCCCACAGGTGACAGATTAGCGAGGTTTTACTGTACAGTAGTATCACTTACTAATCTAGTAATTTCAACTGGTTTGGTGCTCATCGCCTTGAGAGTATTAATGTCAAGCAATTAAGAAAGAGTTATTTTATTTTGCTCCAAAATAGCCATAAGCTGTAAATGTGAAGTTAATTCTAAAGAATAAAATAGACTATTATATAACAGTTGTAAAAAGATGAATGCTATATTACGATTTACCTGCTGATCATGACTAAAGATGCCAAAAAAATACACGATATTGTAATAGCTGTCTTCCACACATTTTCCAGGAGTGTGTTGTTATTCATATGGTGTAACCTAATCCACAACAAAATAAACATGATTTATATTAGGAAAGTTTTTATTTATTTCCTTTGAGGAAATCAGAGTAATTTAACTACTGTACTGTATATGCAGACTAACATGTTAAGTTCATCTAGTTTTGTTAGTAAGTGACAGGGAGGTGAGGGTTTGAAAACCACTTGAGTACTTCATTTGTTTTTTTCCAACATGGTTTTCCGAACTATCCTACTATACAAATGCAAGTATATTTTCTCTGAACACTACTTTTATCATTCCTAGTTCAGTAGCCTAATGTATATATTGCAGATATCCTGAATGGGTAGTGAAATATGGTGAGAAAAAGGAGGACATTAAGATTTGCTTGGAAAAATGTAAAATAAAGTAGCTACTCCAATCCAGGTTGCCACTATTTTCTTATTGCCAAATTACCTGCGTTTTCCAAAATGAGTTCCTATTTTTACGAATTTAATTTTTCATAAAACTGACTAATGTGAAGTCATGTATTTATGTTTAAAATCCGATGATTATTTAAAATTGATGGGGAAATATTTCTGTTGCTTCATCATCCTTGTTTAATATTTTAAGATTTCAGTTAAATGTCTCAAATTAACAAATATTCCAGTATTTTTACCAGACTTTGCAAAATTGTTTATATTTTTCCATTTTCCCAGAATCCTGCCAATGCACTAAGTTAGAACAGCAAGCCTCTTAAGTCAATCCTGTCATCCTGGTGCACACTTAACTCTTTGTCAGTACCAAGATAGTAGCATTGCCTCTACTGGTTTGATTGATTTTAGGGTCATAATCATCTGCTTAAGGGTAGGTTATACTGAAGACCTGGTCGCCAAAACCCGAATGTAAGCCCCTATTGTTTGTATGAGTAGCTCAGAAATTTTCAATTTTGTGACCAGGTCACTAGGAAGGTGTTGATTTTATGGCTACCTTCATATTTAAGAAGGTTTGCATGCTGGTGTCCTGGTCATAGGAGTTGTGTTGTGACAACTAGGTTATGGCCTTTTGTAAAGTGGTTAGGAATTATCATCCCCTAGCTCTCTACCATTTCAGAGTACTGTGTTTAGTAATTATGTTTATTCTTACTAATCATCTAAATTAATTTTTTTTTTGTAATATACTTAAGTGCCATCAATATGTCAGAGTAAAGGACATTTGGAGAAGTTTATAAGTCTTTTTTTAATCAACTTTCTTCCCATCCTCTAAATCCTCAGTTTTTCAGTTAATAATGCATTCTCGTTGTCAGTACAGTTATAAGCCATCCTAATTCTTAGTCTATACATATAACTTAAATGTTTTTATTGTAAGAAAGTGTGTGACTAGATTCTATTTGTAGGATATATCTAGATGGTCATCAAAGTTCTAAGCGAGAGGGTTTAGCGTGAGGATGTGACCTCCCCTCCGACATTTTCCGTCCAAACAAAGAGTGCACAGGATTTTGTAAGTCAATCTCTGGGATCTTATTAACTTACGAATTTAAGATGGGGTTGATTTGAGAGACCTAAGTGGTATTTACTCTTAATTTCAAGTGGGAAGATTGACTATTTATGTTTTATTTTGTGTATTTTTTTTATAATTTTACTGATGATGACATTCAGGGTAGAGAATGAATAGGTATAAAATGTCACAAGAACGTGGGACCAAACAGCCTTAATATCGGGCATAGCGGTCAACTAGTTACACTTACTCTGCCAGTATCTCGTTTAATAGGATCGGCCACAACAAGTTGATCGGTTTTTTAACTTCTCTTATTAGCTTCCTAGTAAAATTAGAATTCAAGCATAAGCTACATAGAATCTGAGAGAAGCTGACAATAATAAGTAAATTAGTGCTCAGAATCAAATTTTGAATGGATTTAGAATGTACATATTTCAAAGGAATATTTGTTTGGGGAGAAAACAATAAGATTAAGTAGGCTACATAGAACCAGATATTTAAAATTTGTTGGCAGTTCATTAATCAGTAGTCTCCAAGTAAGATAGAAAACCAAAAATTTCTTAGCATTGGGAAAATTTTTACTACCATATAACTAACAATTACTGTAAAATTTGGCTTCCACTCGGGAAATAAGTAGGTAGACAAAATTAAATATTCTAGCATACCGGTACTCTAAAAAGATTTGTGTTTAAAAACCAGTTATCTAGCTTATATGCTTCAAAAATCAATCAATTAATAAATTAATTAAATAGATGGCACATAGTAACTCGCCAGGTAGATTTATGGTCACCATTGGCAACTATATTTGTGTTAAACTGAACATTAGAGGAAAAGTCAATACATATAAATTAGTAGTTCAACATTTTGTTCAATCGCTTAGATGAATTATATTATTACAAATTACATTAAATACTCACCTTATAAAAACAAAATAGACAACATATGTTGTGAAGAACCACATAAACTGAGAGTGTGAGGAAGGCATTCCATATTCAGTGTAGAGAGCATTTCTTTGAATTGGCCTTGCCTCACAGAAAGTGTGTTTTAAAATTAGGTTCAGAACTTCATTTATAGTCGTGCCAAGGAAAAATGATATCTGTAAAAACAATATACCAAAACAATCAATTTAGCAAATTTTCATTCACTTTTGTACTAAAGAAATTATTATAAAAATATCTGGAAATTCCAATGATTTTAAAATGTTTCTCGCCAAGTAGGGCCTATATAGTATATTCAAAAACTTAAAAATTGACACAGCCTATATTGATTGTTTTTATTTTATAATTTGTTTTAACATTTGGGGTAAATGAAGTTGCATAAAGTCTATCTATGTTGATTATTTTTAATTCCTCCAAGTTAAATAAATAAGTTTTTAATGATTGGTTCAAATAATATGGTTATTAATTACTTTTTTGTTTTTGATGGATTGATTTATTTAATTAAGATTTTGATGTATATTAAGTTAGGTATTTAAAGTATAGCTTGAATTTGGTTGTAAGAACAGTTTAGAAAATTCAAATATTAGGGGTCTGCAAGATTGGGTTTTTACATTTTAGTCTAACTTGAGTCAATTATTTCAAAAAGCTCCCAAGTTTGAGTTTCTCAATAATTTTAAAACATTAAAGATCGTAATATATTTGTTTATTTTAGAAGTAAGATATATTTAAAATGACCCCACTTTAAATAAAATGTAAATACCATATCTTTAAAACATGAGTTTTTAGAGTATATGAAAACAGCACATGTTCTTAAAATAAGAATGATACTAATTTTAATAAATTTAAATGCTTTTGTAATTTACAAGTAGTTTAAAAAATGGAAATATTGGTTTTTAAATTGTAAATAACACTTTCATCAAACATTATTATAAATAAGCACAACATTCTGATAGAAATACAGTAGAAACAATAATCAAAATGTTTTCAGCACTAATGTCTTTAGCAACATTAAAATTACCTACACTAACGACAAAAAAAGTTTAAAAAATTGACATTTTAATAAGTTAATATATCCCCAAAATAAAAATCTGTAACTTTAACTACCCTATAAGAAAATATTAAAATCACAAGAATTTTGAAATGTTTTTTTAATTAGTCAATGTAATAATAGCGCATAATCACTTCTTATATTACAATTCCATTCCTCTATGTGCAGTTGTGTGCTTTTTTAATTTGTCAATGTAATAATTGCGCACATTCACTAATTAGGTTACAGTTCCATTCCTCTATGTGCAGTTATGCAAGCTCCTTTATATGAGCTATCATAAAAAATTATCTTGCTCTGAAATTTATTTCAATTCAATTTTTAATGCTTACCTATAAAAGTTTTTTTGAATACACAAAAATGAAAAATAAGATGGTTAAAATAATATTTCTAGCAGACAATGTGTAATAGTAAATGCTTTTTTTATTTAAATGTGTTAAGTTTGGTAAAATATGTATTGCAATGTTTATCAAAACTGATTTTAGATAGGTTAACCAACATAATTCTATAGATAAAAAGTAACTAATATACTCATTTTGTATTATTCGAATATATGAATAACTGTTTTAAATATTTTAAGTTCGAAAACAATCAATATGTATTCTCAATGTTAAATATTTAATTTCCAAAACCATGTAAAAATAGTAAAAATAATAATTATTCATGTATTTAGTGGGCTATTTAGCTTATTTTATTTTCATTGCCTTGTCATGGCAATGCAACTTTAATCGAGGTTAATCCAAAATGGATGAAAATCTTGAATTAGTTTACCAGTCAAAAATAAAAGTTTTAGAGCTCTTTCAAGTTATTAATATGACCCGCTTCAGTGGTCACATGGTCTAACACTCTAATCTTGTGTTGGACTCGAATGACGATAACGGGGAGATTGGGGTTCAGTCACAGTAGGGTGCACTGAGCGGTATTTTCCCTAAATGTTTTTCCACTCTCCCTCTACACGAATGTGGGTGCATTTCCTCTTAATTAAGCCTTCCTAACCCATTAATACCTAGGCGTATAGCCTGAACAGGTAGTAAGAAGCAGTGCTAAAACAAGTTATTAATATGAAATTTGATATTAATTTCAACAATTTGTTGATTACTGAATGACTTATAAGTGAAACTGCTGATATCATCTAAATTAAATAACCTTTGCTTAACATAGCATTTTAAAAATTGATTTGTACATACAGCATGAGGGAGCTCAAAAATGACAAGACTACAACACTTTCAATCTTGGTCTCAAGCATTAATGATGAGCTAGGCTCGAAATCAGAGTATCTAGAGAGATACATTGATAACATTTTATTATACTATTATTGTTAATTTACAGGTATTGATAATATCTATCAAACGGGAGAGCTGCAGATAACATAACTTGATGTATGAATATAGTAAAATTGTTTTAATAGCTAACTACTTGAAACATTAAGAGGTTATTTATTGTTAAACCCAGCCAAAGCTAGAAAACACAAGTTTTAACACAACTAATGTTCCTTTGAACACTACCCTCATTTGTGTTAGTTAGTCTTTAGTTAATATATTTTTCCCCCTTTTACATAAGAACCAAGGTACACAAAAACTATTCAAGTAGACTGTACAGCCCAAGAGATAAATTAGAGAAGTTAGTGTAGCATGCAATGAAAAATATTAATTAGGAGTAGACCTATTTATCTAACTTCCTTACCGTATGCAAATCTCTTCTAAACAAAATCAGTGCTATGAACCCTGAGATAATACCCAATGGCATTAGGCTTGTGATAGCAAGCAATTTTCCCAACAAATCTCCTGGAAAACAGAGGTAAAACAAATGTTAACACAGCGAGAAACAAGACCTTCTCCCACTAAATGTGACACTTGATATTTTTAAAGGATAAACCAATAACATTTAAACATTTCATAATCCTAGAAGTGAGCTATTGCTCTTTGGATAATGTAAGTAATTTATTGAATTAATAATAATAATAAAAAAAAAGCAAATGAGAGTTCAAACTAAGCATACACTTTTAAATTGTAGCCCCTAATCAAAAAATTATTGGTTTTTTCAAAATATCTTGCGCTATGCTATATGTTTGGGTTATATGTTAAATACCTTAAATGAATGAAAATAAATGAAAATGATAAAAATAAATGATTAAACATATTGCATTGTGAGTTAAAATATATTACTACGGCATGGTTTTTTTCATCCCTCCCCCTTTCCGTGTCCCCTGCCTGTATATAACTGTACTACAAGCCAATATTAAATTTCGAGCAACATATCATTTGACAGGGTTAATGAGTTTAAATCTTTAGGAACCATTTTATCTAACAATAATGACATTGGAGTGTCAATTTGGAAAAAAATAGTTAGGAAATGCATGTTATTCCTTGGTCAGTAAGTTGTTTACATCTCACATGCTCTCAAGGACTGTAAAACTCAGAATATACAAAACAATAATGTTACTGGTTGTTATCAATGGTTGTGAAACATGGTATATTACCTTACATTACAAAAACAAATTTAGAGCGTTCAAAAACAAAGTTCTGAGGAAAATTATTGTTCTAAAAAGGAATGAGGTGACTGGGGAATGTAAGGGGTTACATAATGATGAGTTACATATTCTGTACTCATCACAAGACAATGTTAGGATAATGAAGTCTCACAGATTAAAGTGTGCAAGACATGAAGCACAAATGGGAAAGTCTAAAACCAAGTACAGAGTACCCATTGAATGGCAAATCCAATGGGAAGAGACAATTGGGAAGACCTTGATGCAAATGGGAGGATAACGTTAAAATGAAAGTGAAGGGGGATAGGGTGAAATGAGGTGGACTGGATAGAACTAGTTCAAGATCAGGATATGTGGCACCAATGAATTTCAAGTTCCCAATGCCGGAGAGTAAGTAAAATCTCGCATGATAACTTATTATTTTATTTATAGATATTGACACGCAGAGTAATTTATGTGCAATATAGCACAGTTAGGTCCAAACAAACTTTTGAAACATTCTAGTTTTATTTGTATTATCCGATTTTATTTCTTCTTAAGTATGAAATATTATTATATTATTTCTATGTCCTCTCATGTGAAATCAAAGAGAGCCTACTTCAAACCATCTATAAACAAAATACTTAACAAAAGTAAATTTCCAATGGTAAAAAAAATATTGTAAAATAATTCTAAGAAAGTCTATAGTCTAATTCATTTTAAGAAAGCTCACCTAAGTCAATCAAGAACATTTGATCATATTAGGTAACAATTTGCAGAACACCTGATTTTGATGTTAATCTACATAAACCTATCAATGTGTTTGAAACAAGCCCATTTCTTGTAAATGAATAGGTATTCTTTTAAGATTTTAATTAAAACACTTTGTACGCCTAATAATGAAACTAAGTTATTTTAAGTAAACTGTTACACATTTCACTCAAAACTGGAAGCTATCTCAATAGTACCGGAGATATTTAAGCGTGTAATATAAAATCTTGTGGTGCACAGTATTTAAAACGTTTGTAATTAAAACTACCACAAACTAGATTAACTAAATTGTTTAGAAAATATTTATGAGGGAATAGTGCACAGGACTGAAAATAGTGTCTTCATGAATCATACAGTTCTTATTTTAGTGCAAGATATTTAAGGATATCAGAATTTCATGAAAAATTATGTTGATGCCTGAAAGGTTAGGTTATGTTTGGTTGGGAAAGTTTATAATAGTAAAAGTGTCAACTATTGCGTACTAAAATACTTTTGGTGCCATGTCGTGAGATTATTTTGAATATTGACAGTCTTCTATGAAAGGTGAATTTACTTAAAAAATCTTTAACTAGCCTAAAGATTTATTTTACCATTTTTTATCACAGCTTAGGTTATAAGCATGATAATTACTCTAATGGCATGCAGAAAAAAAAGCATGTCAGAGGTAATCTACCCGCACTTGAGTGGAAAAAGAGTGGGAAGCCAACGAGGAAGAAAAAACACCCTACACCCTCAGTAGACTCGACCTGGATTCAAGCCCTGATATCTCCGCCATTTAACCATATTGATTTTGTAATTGTATTTATGGCAGCATAAAACCCTCACAAGTCAAAGGTGGTTGTGTTGTCTGATAGCTCATGATCTTAATTGATCATTCATCTGCGTAGTTGACGATTTTTGCCCATCCATCAAAGACTCTGCCTTAAAATATAAGTTAAGAATGACCATGGGCATGGGACAACTCCTGGATAGCACAGTGGGTAAAGCATTGACACACTAAGGAAAAGGTTCCAGGTTAGACTTTTGTGTGCAGGAGTCATTTTCCATTTAAAAAAGAATATGTTTAAATGCAGTGTAACAATTATATTATTATTATTACTACTCTTACTACTCGTTCGGGTTGTACGCACTAACACTAATGTGTGATGGTAGGGTGATTGTGAGATGAAATGGAGAACTTACAGTTTAACGTGGAATCCGAACCACGGTGGAGGCCTGGAATTCCTCACATTCACAAGTAGTGATTAATACACATCTTGTTGGAGGTGAAGGAAGGGCTTGGCAATCAAATAAATCTGTGCCGGGACTGAGGATTGAAGCCCGGACCACCAGCACAGAAGTTTGACACCTTACTCCTAGACCACCAGGTCACTTACGAGTACTATTCCCAAAATGTATATTAGGATTAATCCACTTTCTGGACCAATTTAGCGCATAAACCGAACGGGTAGTAAGACGCGGGGATAATAATAATAATAATAATGCACTACTTTATTTGTAAAAATGTTGTGAAAAAATATATATTCTTTCATGCTCTATAGCCTATAAATATAGTATTACACTATCCTCATAATAAATGTAGGTACCTACATTTGCATGTATGGATTGACATCAGTTAGGAAAAAACAATCAAAACACTTAGGTCAAATTGTAATTAAAGCCTTGACATCCCTGTCATCACAAACGACCAAATGAGAGACATTCAGAGTGTGTCCACCTTCACAAGTTAAACATTTCATATATGTGCCCATTAGGCTAATTGATCTGAATAATAGATTGCAAGGATGTAGAAAGATGGGGGTCGGCCCCTCCACCTTGGATCAACTGGACCCCCCCTCCCCCCTGAAGTTTGTTGGACTCGGGATCCACAAATCATATAAAAACCTAATACCGGTATTTAAGTTTTGTTTATGCTTATGAAAGCTTTAATTGTATATGTCAACATCCAAATATTAGTTAATGAATATTTTAATATTCACATTCAAGATACACCTTGTAAAACTTCTGATTGTAGAATTAGCAATGTCAACATTTCAAATACCTAATGTACTTCTTTTCTTATACATTCATTATTATACGGTAATGAAAAATAAAGGACGTTTCTTGGAATGAGCCAAGTCGGGTCTTAGAAAATGAGGCAAACATTTTTGCTATCACCTGTAAGATCTTACTTGAGTAATCACATTAAGGCTACGACCACGCTTGCAACCAGGTCGCAGTAGTGTCTTACAATGATTCTTACGAGGGTGACCACACTTGGCGACCAGCGACAGATTTTAAAACGCTTTTGTGAGCGTTTTCAGGTCGCAGCGACAAATATGCTCGCCTTTATTTCTTATGGAGGTGGCCACATTTGCGTTCGGATCGGAGCCTGTCGTGAGAACACTCGATACTTGTGTGGGTTTGCTTGCATCATCTTAGGTTAAAATGTCAATCGATAAGGTGCTCGGGACTACCACACTATCACTCCTCCTCTAAGAATTTTCACAAACTTTCTTGCAAACTACCCAGTGTTTCCTGCTGTCTGGAGTTTGACACTCGGTAGAGTACGGTACTTAGCAATGTTTGATACCGAGCTATTTATAAATGATCGCCACTGTGGAATTCGAAACATCGAGACTACGCAAACAGGGATGTTAAATCCAAGCTCTGGATAGAGATTTCACTTGCAACAGTGGAGGGTTGGAATGAATTAAACAATGAAGAAAGAAATTAACAATGTAAGAACTTCTTAATTAGCATACATAAAATCATACAATATACAGTATACAAACTAACAATAGATTGAAATGCTTGGCAAGGGCTTGGAGTGCAAAAGGTGTTTTCCAATCATAGTAATTAATTCCACTTTGTAAATAATATTTTTTTAAATACCGTGGACATAGCAATAAATTGCATTCTATACGTGACACCAAAAACATTATAATTAAATAGGGGTGTGTTCTCAGGTTTTTTACAAGTCTGTCCATAAGTACGTCTCTGCATATTAATGGGGTGGACACCATATTATATATATTTACGTTTATTCTTCATATAACTATATACTACTATGGCTAATAACACATATTCATTCCTCGGTGCCATGATAAATGGTCATCAAACGTGGCGACCAGGTCGCAAGTGTGGCCGTAGACTAAGAAAAAAGCAGAACTGTAAAAAGTGGGAGTTTGTAGCGAATGTAGTTAGGTTTACTGCCCTTTCCCTACCCATCATCTCAACATAGCTACTTACTCTACACATTATTTTCTAGCTATGAAAAGTTTAAAAGAAAGGGCAGGGTCGGGGGAGGGGGAGGTTCCCCTAGAAAACTGAGTTTTCTACACCCTTGATAGTGACAGGCAAGTTAGGCCTACCTAGTAAAAATTTAGCATGCTTAAGATATATTCTTTGGATTAATTAATGAGAATAAATATAATCTAACCTCCCATGTTGGATGCTTTCTTAAAAGTGGTAATCTAACCTCGCATACATTGGGCCTATCTGGCCGTAATTTAAATGACAGACTTTCTTGTACAACACACTCTAGTGATATTCTATAGAAGAGACACGATCCAATTTACAATGCGGTGAGGTCATTAGAACTTTAAATAAATAACGAAACCCAACCACGAAGGGCTAGTAAAAAAACAAAACAAAAAATAATAGCTTCCAATTTTAAAAATGGCTAGGCCCTATATTCAGAGAATTCAAGAAACTTTAATGTAATTATACATTAAAAAAAAGTAGAAAAGAATAATTCATCAACAAGATGTGACATCGCATAATTTTAATAATAAACAGAAAATATATAAACAACTTAAAATGTTAACCTGCATCATTGGAATCTCTGAATTAAAGCTTAATGTCTAGAATTTTATTGAAATACACCGGCAAATTTTTTGAATGAAATAAGATCAAGCTTACCTTGTGGATATTCAACTAATGTTATAGAGAGTGGAACCCATTCCAATCTTTCTTCACTAGAAAATTTTGGAGGATGTATAAAAGTGTTATCATCTATGGCTGCCATCTTTAAACTTAAGGTTTCCCTTATCTATGGGTTTCCCATAATGCACAATGTGCAGCTTCAAAATGTCAACATTTAATCAGAGAAAGCAAGCACTATCCTTTAAAATTTTAGCAAAATGTAACAAAAGTAAAGCTCGAGCTGGTGTCATGACATTACCACATCATGAAGTTAACACACCGGTATTTATGCCGGTTGGAACACAGGTACTGAGAATGAGATCAATAAATAAATTTTAAATTAACCTGCAAGTGTTGGCATGACGAAAGAATATTATGCCGCGTGTCATGTCATACCCCCTGAATTTTGAATTTGCAACGCCACAAAAATTTATTATTATATTGTATGGTGATAACATGTTTATTATTTGTTCCTTGAGTCCGATTTTAAATATTCTTCTCTTTAACTTTTTGACAAAATGTATGATATAACACATTTCCAACCTCTGAAATGGAATTGTAAGATGATGTGGGTGTCAGAGAACTACCCGTTCCCACCAAAAAATACGCATTTAACAGAGATTTTATCAATCACCATACATGAATGAAACTATCTTAGATTCTCGCTCGTTCGATTAAAAATTTATTTTCAATGCTGCGTTGTTTTCGAGATATTCAGGTGAAAATTTTCAAACGAAAAACTGTATTCATAGGCTACACACAGGATAGGCTGTGTGTTTTACTACTAATCTTGCCTATATACATTTTAAAAAATACATCATTTGGATACAGCTTATATATTATTATGGTGAATACGTAATTATCTAAATATTTTCATTGTACTAATTTTATAGAAGAATATTTTAGTATGTTGAACAAGATAGATGACCAAATTGAAAAAGTCTCCACTGGTTATTGGACACAACACACTGAAAATCTTGCTTACAATATTCAAGCCAGTTTATAAATTGTAAGGGCCCTACATACGATCAGGTCTGGTTGACCCGACAGTCATTTTGACCAAATCAGGTGTTATCTACAGATGACCTGAATTAGTGCCTGATTATATCAGGTTTTTTTTCTCTCTATGAAAGACATGCATCATGCCTCCTGTATTATCCAAACATCAAAAAGTTGGGATCGTGCTAATAGCATCATTAGAGATTAATTCCATAAAAAGAAAAATGTGGGCCAGAAAATGGCTGATTGAACAGAAAAAAATAAGTCATGTTATTACATATACAATAAGCCTACTACTCGCGCCCGTATTTGTAGTACAACTGACACACTGAATCACCCGACAATGCTACAGATGACACGATTTGATCAGATGGCCGTGCCGTTTGATGCGCCAGCCACCCGACATCACACCCGACATGAAATAGAAATTTTTCTCGGGCGACACACCTACACACGACCCAATATTGCGCCTGATCTGACCAAATGGGCCCGATCACCTGACCAAATCGTGTCTTCTGTATGGCCCTTAAGAAAGCTTGTGCAGTGCAGTTTACTCAAATATTGTCTGATTTGTTTTGGTTCATATTACCACTAAATCATGTGTTTTTGTTTAGGGAACATTGAAAGGTCTTTTACCCGATCAATTGGAAAATTTAAACTGCCAGATTATTCTTGGTAATACCTACCATCTTGGAACAAGACCAGTAAGTATCTTCAAGACCTTGATAATTTACATTGTAATATTATTAAATATTTTTTTGCTGCTCTTTTTTTTAAAAAAAAAACCTTTTAGGACACTACAGGTATGTTATTTTATAATTGTTATGTTATTGTTTTTTTTAAGGTTATTTACACCTTAGATCTCTTGTTTATGGTGAACACAGTTCATTTTATATCCTATCTGATAAATCTTCAATTAATATTTTGGCAAAAGAAAAAGAAACACAGACACCTAAAAGATATTAACACACTCAGCCATATGCATTCACAGGGCTTGTATTATTTAAGTGATTTATTTCTGTGCATTCACAGGGTGCAGCTCTAATCAAAAAAGCTGGAGGACTTCATAAATTTATGAGTTGGAAAAGAGCTCTATTAACTGACTCAGGTGGATTTCAAATGGTATCTTTATTGAAGTTGGCAGAAATCACTGAAAAAGGAGTGAAATTTCAATCACCATACAATGGTAATCTTTCTATAAAATCTTTGTACAGTAATACCTGTAATATGAATTGATTGAGATTAATGACACATTTAAAAATAATCAGTCATGTAAGTATGCCCTACTATAGGCTACCATTAGTAATTTTTAGCATGTTTATGTTTAATTCATGATAAGTTCTCACTATACATAAATTAAAATACTCAACTTTAGATGCCTATATAAATAAATCTGACTATTGCACCAGAATGCTAATTTAGAATTGAGCACCAAAGATAAATAAATAAATCATCAGAAGGCCAAATGCATGATGAATACACTATCATTATTATTAATAATAATATTATTATTATTATTATTATTATTACACCCCTAATACATATATTGACTGTGCACATGGTGATTACCTTAATCTCTACAATGACCTGGCTACTGCTGATTGGTCTTGTGTTTATTCTATTAAGGATGTTAATTTGGCTGTAGATAATCTTAACAAGTTAGTCCAAAGGAATATCAAAACGCATATTCCTCAAATTACCATTCTTAATTCATCCAAATATCCTAATTGGTTTTCTTCTACACTTAAATACTATATTAGGAAAAAAAAACAATTTTTTCAAAAAGTTTAAACAAACAAATAATAGTGTATTCTATTCTCATTTTTCTCACTTTCGTAAATTAGTTAAAACTACTTTGATTATAGACAGAGCCAACTGGATGAACTCAATTGAAAATAGTATTAAATGCAAATCTAAAGATTTTTGGAAATTTGCTAAAAATAATTGTATGAATAAAGTTTTCCCATCCGACCTAGAAATTGATGGCAAGTCTATAGCGGATCCTTTATTAATTGCTAATGAGTTTGGGACCTACTTTCATCCCGTTTATAATTCAGCTATTCCTGTCTTACCCTGCCCCGTTATTGAAACTAGTGCGCCCTTGTATCCATGCCACATAACACCCTTGGATGTTGCTAATGCTATAAAAAAATTGAGTTCTTCTAGATGTGCCGGGACAGATGGAATTCCAAGTTTTATTGTTAAAGGCTGTGCCAGCATTTTCAGCCCTTTGTTAGCCTATATTTTTAACATTAGCCTATCAAATGAAACTTTTCCTCTTACATGGAAACAATCTGTTGTCATACCTATCTATAAAAAAGGGGTAAGAACAAATGTTTGTAATTACAGACCAATTTCCCTCTTAAACACTTTCTCCAAAGTATTCGAGAAAATCATACATGAGCATACTTTCCACCACCTTAAAAATAAACTATCAGATAATCAACATGGCTTTATAAAAAATAAATCTACTGTCACGAATTTAGTAGAATTTCTTGGGCATGTTGCCCCTCAAGTCTCTGCCCAAGGTCAGGTTGATGCTATTTATTTTGACCAAAGTAAGGCATTTGATTTATGTCAGCATAATATTATTCTCTCTAAGCTTGGTAATTTTGGACTCTCTCACTCTTATGTAAATTGGTTTAGCAGTTATTTGCATGAAAGATCATTCATTATTAAAATTGATTCACATACCTCAAATACATTTTTAGCACCCTGTGGCATACCTCAGGGTTCTAATTTAGGTCCTCTTCTCTTTAATGTGTTTATTGATGACATTGGTAAATATTTGAACTCGTCTAGTTATTTACTCTTTGCTGATGATGTAAAATTATTTAAAACTATCAAATCAATAGCAGATTGTATAGATTTACAAAATGATGTAAATGGTATTTTACAATGGTCTTTGGAAAATGGAATGTCTATCAATAAATCTAAGACCAAATCTATATCTTTTACTAGGAAAACTAATCCTTTCTTTTTTACTTATAAATTGGGCAGTGATAACATAGTTCGTACACTTTGTATTAATGATCTTGGTGTCCTCCTGGATAACAAACTTTATTTCCACTATCATGTTGACCATGTCATTTCCCAGTCATCGAAATTACTTGGGCTTATTAAATTTATTACTTCATCATTTAAGAAATTTGACTGTTTTTTATGTCTGTATTACACCCTGGTTAGATCTAAGTTAGAATATGCTACTGTTGCTTGGAATTCCATGACCTTAACTGACACTCTTAGGTTAGAAAACGTTCAAAGAAAATTTGTTGATGCATGCTATGATAAATACTTTAGTAACCGGATTTATTATGATTATGACAGAATTCAAAACCTCTTAGGGCTCCAAACTCTCTCCTCGCGTAGACTTTATTGTGATGCCCTTTTTGTTTTTAATATTTTCAATAACAAAATTTATTGCAAATTTTCCCTTGATCATGTAGGCATTCATATCCCTTCTCGAACTTCTCGTAATCCTAAATTATTTTTTTTCGATAGCTCTTATAAGATGATCCCTATAGGTCGTTGTATCCATAGCGCCAATTCTAGATTTGTAGAATTCGACTTTTATCATAAAAGGAAAGCTAAACTCAGAGAATTATTTAAGGATATCCCATATCAATCATTTATCATGTAGAGGTTCTGCCTATATTATTTAAACTCACAATATTCTGATCTATTTTTTGCATAATGTCACTGCTTACTATTTAGTTATTTGTTTTTAATGTTTTTTTTATTCTTCTTATTATTAACTACCTTTTTATCTCATAACTATTCGTCAGTATATAACATTATTTAGCCATTTTTTGTCTATCATTTTTTCTTGTGTAAAAATTTTTGTATTGTAAGGTATGTACGTGCGTACTTTTCAGTTCTGGCCTGTTATAGGTCTTACGACTGTTGGCCAGCACTATAATAAAGGAAATTGAAGGAAATTATTATATTAAACTGCAAAAGAATAAACTACATGATGGCATTTTTTTTTCAATAAAACTCTTGTACATTATGAACAACTAAATTCAATTAAAATTTTCACTAAAGTCACATTAAATTATAAGTTTTCTTAATTGTTTTACACTAATTTGAACGACTCTTCACACTCTTTAAAAGCTCATTAAAGGGTATACACCTTAGGCTAGCTACCAATTTTTTTCAACGGTACTCGGGCAGTAGAGTTTTAAGATGATTTATGAAACAAATAACTTGATTAATCCGATTATGTAATGGTGACTACCGGTAGTAATAAAGTTTGTCTTTATCATTTATGAAACAAATAACTTGATTAATCCGATTATATGATAGTGACTACCGGTAATCATTAAAGTTTGTCTGTATCATTTATATGATTTATTTTCATACAAACATGGCAATTTCAAATGGCTTAGCTCTCGAATATTGATCTGGTACAACATGACTAGATTAACTATATTCCACCAAATTATAATAGATGGCCACCCCAAAGTGTGTCTAGATACAGTCTTTCACTGCACAAATTAACATCAATTAGGTAATAATCATTTCTCTTCTTCACTTTAAAGTTGTTTCTAAGTGAATATTACTTTATTTGGTGGCTTCACCTCAAAGTTAAATATGAAATAACTTAGCAGCATGCAAGGAGCATTTCATGTCTGATCAAGCTTCATTATCATACGCATATAATTTAGAGCTATATTAGATGCTCTATGAATTTTTTTGAGTGGATTTAAAAGGCATCTGGGATTTTTTGTAGTAGAGTCTATTTTGTTAAGCTTGAACACAAAGTTAGTTTCCATTTAAAACATATCTCTTGTTAAGTCAACAATATGAATTAAATAAAACAGATACATTAAACACACACACACAAATAAATATACACAGTGTGCATGTGTATAAAATAGACCTTGAGAAAGAAAAAAGTCAAGAAATGTTAACCACCTCAACATAGAGGTGAGTGAAAACTATGACAATGAAGATGCAGCATGTAATAATACTGTTTTGGACCCCCCTCATATATTCAAAGAGTCATGAATGAAGTATTTTTCTTTAAAGAACTGTATGTCAAGTTTCCTTTTAATACTTAATCCATGAAGAATTATGCTTTTTAAGAAGTAATTTCAATGATTGCATTTTAAAACTTTCTTTCTTATAAAGGCCAACTCTATTGTATTTGAAAAATCATGTGATATGCTGGCTCCCTCTACCCAATATGAAGCTAACCTTCACAACATCAGGTTGCCAGGAGTTCTCCTATTAGTTAGTTTTAACACTGGTGACAAGGGCTCCAAGAAGCAGGGGGTAGGTCATATATAAGCAGCTTGTGTGGATGAATCCACATAGAAAAATCGTAATCTGACAAAACATTATAATAACACTGAGAAACCTAGTATTATCACACAGAAAACAAAATTTTGAACAGCACTAACTCTGACTTTCAGCGACAGTTTGGAAATTAACAAAGAACTGTATCATTGTCGATTTTATAACCGTGAAAGTGTAATCAAATTAATAAATTGTGTACAAACATAAAATTATACTGATTTACATAAAATTACATAAAATCAGATTGTCATAGTCATGTGATGACAAGTGCGTAGTAAGGCATGCACACATCATCATAATAAAACCCTGTATAGTTATACTTACTGCTCATGGTAAGGCATACATGGGTCCACATTATAATTATAATCATCATCATTGATAAAATCCGGAATTGCTATAATTGATGCCCAATCACAGGTGAATATCGTTATAATTGGTGCCTAATTGTGGGGCAGATATCAGTATAAAATCAAATATCATAATAATTGATACCCAATTTTGGGGCAATAAAATCCCATATCATTATAAGAGTGCTGTTAATGGGTTTAATGAAGTTGCTGATATTTATTTTTGTGTCAGAGGAGTAAATAATGTGATTCCTCCAGTTGTTGAAATATAAACAATTAGCTTGTGTCTGTTGAGTGGAGGTGCAAGTTGTGCATCACTCCTGGACTACAGTTATTATTAGAACTTTCCATTATGTACTGTGCGAGAGCGGTTACAGATGACCTGAGGAAATTGTGGGAGAGAATGTTTAGGAGTAAACAGATAGCCTATTCAATTAATTAACACTTTCATGGTTTGAACTTGTTTGGTTAAGGATGGTATCAATACTGACAATTCCATACTAGGCAAGTTGCATAGAATATTAGCCTTATTTGTAGATTTACTATAGTTGTCAACCATGGCAGCATTTAAGCAAACCTGTGGTGCTATTATTTCACTAACATCCCTATGAATCTTTGACTCATTAAAGTTAATGCTGTAGGCCTATACCTTTTAAGGTCACTCTTTTATGACGCCTAATTTTGTTACTTGGTTTAGATCTTTTGTCTAGTTTGGGGTCGTGGAGTGTCTATGATTGTGCCAAAATATTTCCAGGCAATGTTCTTGAAGTTCATGTAAACATCAAGAGCGTATGAGGTGGTGTATATGTAAGGGTAATTTAAAGTGACGAGAGGGAAAACACTTTATTGAAAGAGGGTAGGGGCAGCGAAATTGCTCGCTGGTGCCAGAGGGGAAAGGGGGTAATGGTTGCCCTAATGGGACTTGGCACAGGGGAAAGGTTGGTTGAAAGAAGGGGAGAGCTGCCTTAATGGTTCTTGAGCGCTGTGAGATAACTACTTACTACTTGGAATATTATTATTATTATTATTTAGCACCGCATCTTACTACCCGTTCAGGCTATACACCTAAGTACTAATTACGCTAATAGATTGGGAAAGTTGATCTTACTACCCGTTCAGGCTATATACCTAAGTACTAATTACGCTAATAGATTGGGAAAGTTGAATTAAGTGGGAGTGAACCTACATTTGCGTGAAGGGAAAATGGAAAACCATTTAGGAAAAACCACCCCGAGTTCACCCAACCTAGATTTGAACCTTGATCTTCCCATCCTCAGCAGTGTAGCTCAACACCAAACTAGCGCGTTAGCCAACTACGCCTTCGGGGTGGGTTTGCTTGAAATAAATAAATCAGAGATTTCCTTGGTAATTGGGAGGTTGTTTATTTTGACTTAAAAATATTAGGTCTTCATTGGACGAATACCTACTATCAGTGGGAGGCTGTGTCCTATGATAGTTCACATAGTTTGGGAGGGATAGTTTCTCTAAATGTCTCAAAGATTGTTACCAAGCTGGCATGAATAGAGTTGCACAACTATGTTAAATAGAAATAATAATGTTAAATTTAAACCTGAAAGTAATCACCGTCATGTTAAATTTAAACCTGAAAGTAATCACCGTCAAGTATACATTAACATTGTTAGCACAATAATTGGCACTCTGCCAGCATGTTTGAATGCATGCCCCAGGAGGCCAAGACTTGAGTTAAATACCATGCTTGATGCACCAAAGGTGGTTTTTTCACTTAATTTTTTTTTACTATCTCTATATATTTTCGTGTAAATCTGTTTTATCCCTTAGTACCCAATCAAATTTTCATTGGGAGTGTGGTAATTGTATGACTAATGAACATTGAAGGACACAGTTTAAGGCAAAACATATTAGTATATTTTTTCTTTACAAAATCTCGAAACAAAATATTACTAAATGACTTTATTATCAGATAAAATTAGTTTGGCATTAACTATGTTCATTGAAAGTAACTATGTGTCCTACCAGTATCGTTCATACCGAACAATTTATTCTCAAATAATTTTTAAGAATCTTAAATTTCAGGATCAGAAGTTATGTTGACACCAGAGCATTCCATTGAAATTCAGAACAATATCGGTGCAGATATTGTTATGCAGTTGGACGATGTTGTTAGAACCACTATTACAGGTCCAAGAGTTGAAGAAGCAATGTATCGGTGAGTTAATTGATTGCGTCATATTTTCGCTCTCATGAATTTAACTTAATTTTTAGTTTTCTGTGTATGTACATGCGTGCAGGCACACAAAGATTTCCATTATTTCAAACCCACAAATAAAAGTTACATGATTTGTTAGTATTGATTATATTAAAGTGTTTTGCCGGTTCTATATTGAATATTTCTTGAAAAATGTATTCAAACTAATAATGTTGCTCTATTCCTCTGCTACAGAACCACAAGGTGGCTAGACCGTTGTCTGAAAGCTCATAAAAATCCAGAAACTCAGAACATTTTCCCAATAGTTCAAGGAGGACTGAATATTGAGCTTAGAACTCAAAGTGCTTTGCAACTTACAAAAAGAGAAGTGAATGGTTTTGCCATCGGAGGTTTGAGGTAAAGAAAAATTAATAATTTTGTTTCACTGAACAAACTGGCATCCAAACAATCTATTAATAAAGTATAGTTGTTATTGAATATATTCAGAAAAGAGTATGATAGAATAAAAGATTAGCCAATTACTTTTTATATTTCAAGATATATTTTAATTTATACTTTCAATTAAAATAATACCTCCATCGGTGGCTGCATGGTCTAAGATGCTACTCTCGCAATATACTAGATTGCTGATGTGGGGAGATCATGACTCGATCCTGGTCGAGGTATACTGAGGGTGGATTTTCCTAAATGGTTTCCCACTCTCTCTCTATCTCTAACCATGTAAATGTGGGTAAACTTCCAGGAAATTCAACCTCCCTCATACCTAACCAACTAGCTTAGTTACTACATAAGTATATAACCCAAATAGATAATAAGACACATTGCTATAAAAAAATCCTTAAAATAAGTCACTTTTTTTAAATGATGTTTTACCAGTATGTATTAATATGTAAATTAAATTTAAATGAAACATAATATATTATTTCTCCAGTGGCGGTGAAAGTAAAGATGACTTTTGGAAGATGGTTCATTTGTCCACGGATATTCTTCCAGAACAGAAACCTCGCTATCTCATGGGTGTAGGCTTCGCTGCTGATCTGGTTGTATGCTGCGCTCTTGGTGTGGACATGTTCGACTGTGTGTTTCCTACTAGAACTGCTGTCAGTACATAACATTAGAAATAAAAGTAAATTCCTGATTATTAAAAGGTTTTATGTGAAAAAGCAATGTAAAATGAAAGTAATGGGGAAGGGAGCCAACCTAAAATAATGTGTGGGTTGGAGTCTTGTTTTTTAATTACCTCTTTTAGTTTAAACTCAAAGGAAGTGCACCTAAACTAGTGTGAAGTGAGGATGGGAAAACCACAATTAACACTGTTGGTGTGTATGATATACACACAAGTAAAATTCTATCACCGATATTCTCTTCCCTCCTAAGAGATTAGCTTTCTTTGGAGGTCTTGAGTTAGAGCTGGACTGGAGAATTTGGTGACTATTGCTTGCTCGTTGTTGTACTGTTCGAAGAAAATAATTTTCCGGGAACTAAGTTAGCACCTGTGTTTGTGAAGGAAAGAAGGTTAAGGGGAAGAATTGAGGAAGAACCCAGCAACAACAAAGAGGCAAGTTTAAGTCTGCCTGCCTATGGAATTAGTTGACATCAGCATTTGGTTAACTGAAAAAAAAGAGGTGGTGTACAGAAGGTTGCAAATGGTGTGTGTCTGTGGCATAGGAAAGACCATATCAAGTAAACATTAGTTCAAAAGTCTACTATGAAAACCTAAAAACCTGCATCGGTGGCCGCATGGTCAGAGGCGTCAATCTCATGTTAGACTAGATTGCCTATGACATGGAGGTCGGAGTTCAAATCTTGGTCGAGTGTACCCAGGGTGGTTTTTCCAAAATGGTTTTCCACTTTCCCTCTATGAAAATATAGGTAAAGTTTCTCTTAAGTTTAACCTTCCTCATTCCTAAATAATTAGTACCTGTACAACCTGAGCAGGTAGTAAGACGCGGTGCTAAAAAACCTAAAAATCATTGCATTACCATACTTCTTGGCAGGAGATGTTAATGTCTAGGATACTGTTAAATTAAGCAACAAGTAGATAACCTCAAACCAATTGCTCATGGAATATAAGGGGCTGTTTGTGGATTTAAATTTACCATTCTTTCTCCCATACAATTTCATGAATGCTTCTCAAATTACTATTATAAACATAAATGCTATTGTTATTTCAAGTTTTTTTAATTCTAAGAAGCACATTCTTTTCACAAGTTTTTAAAAATTAGGTTTTCTTGACTCAAACTCAGGACCTTTTTGAGAAGCTCAACTCGAATGTAAACACTTTAACTTGTAGATCAGTGGTTTCCAACCTGAGAGGGTGTAAAGCACTGCGGGGGGAGCGGGGGCTCTAACACTTAGGAAATGTTAAAATATCATATAATTTGCCAACACCTTTAATAAATTCGGCGATCAGCCAAAATAGCCCAGGAAAAAAGGGTCTAAGTGAAATTCATTTATAATTAGCTACAAATTTGAGGGTTTGCTCCAAATGACTCATGAAAATAAATCTCAAAAGTCCCCTACAGTGCGATCTGAGCGTCCCTCAAAAATGTCGGATCAAAGATGGTTGCTGTACAACAACTGCCTCTCCTCAAGTTTTCTCTCATTTTTCTGTTAAAAAACCAGATATTTTAAATCTGAAAAAATATACTTACTCCATATATGTCCCTCTTTTATCGTATACTATGAATGTAGCCATAAAATTGCATTACATTTTTTATTCGATATATAAACTTAAATCTTTGAAATTCCAACAATCAATGTTTGTTTATTTGGTCTCGTAGCTTCAAAACAACAACAAAATCAATATATATTTTTATTGAGTTTATTTTAACGTTTATTTAGAAAACAAATCATTCAAATCCACTAAAAATTGGCGGAGATATGCAATTTTTGGTTGTGGCACGACCAAACCTAGGGACATAACTTCTCTCATTTCGAAGACTAAATAAGTTTTGTTCACCGTTACTTGGTTTTATTTATTACGTTTTTTTATTTGATGAGCAAATTGGAAAATATTTCACTGAGTAGGTGGTACCTATTGTAATATGTATCTGGAATTGAATGCATTAACTCAAAGGTCCAAAGTATCAAGCCTTAATAAATGTAGGTTTTCAAACGCCATTTTACTGAAATTAAATTAGGTACAATAGATATCTACACAAAAGTGAGCAACATGAATGATGAAAAAGTTTTAAAAGTACAGAGGTGTCAATATTTTAAGGTCATTCATCCATCTTCAGAGTCATCAGGAGGTGCCGAATTCTTACAAAACTCTCTGAGGCAAACAGAACAGAAATTGGAACAGTGAAGACCTGCCTCCTTGCATTGGCAAGATTTAACGTCACAGTACTTGGCTATTGTTATCTTGCATTTACATGAAATCATGTTAAGAAGATCTTCGGAAGCTGCTGGTATAGTTGATGGTTCTGGCCGTAAGATGCCTTCCATTATAATCCATCCACATGTATTAGGATTTAAATAGTTTCCAAGCCACTGTTGACTTGAAGGTAAACTCGAAGCGAATGCTGGGAAGTGGAGTGTTAAACTGTGAAACAGCAGAAAGAAGTTCACTCTTTTTTGTAAGTAATTTGAAAACTTTTTCTTCCCCTTTCTATAAATTGCCTAAGTTTTATCACAACCAGTGGCTGCATGCAAAAAGAGAAAAGACTCACTCCTTCATTAGTCCGAGAGCTTCTTGTAATTCTGTGATGCAGTAAAACCTCCCATCATTCTTAGCGGTTTGTGGCTGCAGGAAGAACATTGACGTATTTGGAATCCCTCGTGCTATCAAGATAGCCAGAAGATTGGAATCAGCACCACTGCAACTGATCTGTCATCATTCTCACAGCATCTATTGCAGATGTGCAGATTAATGTGTCCTCATCCGTGACTTGTGGCTACTAATAATCAAGTAAATTCTGCAAACTCAACTCTATCCATTTTAGTCGAATGCAATTGTTTCTGACATTTTCTAAACCATTCTTCTTTGCCTCTCAACACATTTAGTGAATGATACAGATGTGTACCCATTGAAAACTACTGCTACAAATTGAGAAAAAATATCTTGACCAAGTTGACATATTTCATATATATATCTTTGTAAGTTTCAGGTTCACCCCAAAGTAATGCATGCAGAAGGAATCCTCCATTTACTACATAGAATCATGTGGATGGTTTTGGACAATTGGCTCAACAGATTCAATTATGGTAGCTAGAACTGATTTTTCATTTTTCCTCATGGAAATCTCGTCAAACAATGAGGAGGGCTGAGGGAATAATTTACACTTAAAATGTTCCTGAAGCTTTCCTTTATTCATTGGTATGAACTACAGCTGCAATTCTGCTGAACAACTGCAAAGGATTGATAAAAGCACTTTCATGTCTGATGTTCATGGTATTCCTTGTGGAATATATAGGAACTGCTTTCTTTCTCTGAAGTTTTATTTCACCAAACGAACCATCATTGACAGAGGATAGCAACTTTTGGCCAAGTTCTTTTGCTTGGTGGCAGTTGGTTTTGTCATCAGCTGCAAGGTCACTGGCAATGTTCATTAGCACACCTTTTTGAGATGAATCATCGAAGAAATTGTGAAGTAACAGTCAATTAAAAAGCTTTGTTGAGTCTGAGCTATCTTGAGATTGATTGGATAGTTGAAATTCAACAAGTTGCTCTAATGAAACAATGTTTTTTCACAATAAATCTTTCAGCGCTTCTGATATCTTCATGTTAATGGGGCATGTTGAAACCCATCTAGATATAGTTAAGTCATTCATTCCTCAGCCCTGGGTCACTTCCCTTGACACTTTCATCGATTTCACGAGGGACTGCTCCATTGTCATATCTGGAGGCACTCCACTCCACTCCATTCCATTCCTCTTCTATGAATTGTAAAGTAGCCTTAAGTAAATTTTGCAAACTCAACTCTATCTATTCTCTCCTTAAGTCCTTCCATTTCCTAAACATATAAATAAGCATATTTGGCATAAAACAGGTGTCCTGCAGGATGTAAATAAGGGAGCATAGATTTTTGACAATACAAATGTAAATCCCAATCACCGATTTTATCTGCTTGAATGTACAAAAGACAAAGGTTTAACCTGTTCTATGTATTGCAACCACTGTTGACCAGTTCTGAAAAATTCATGATTTTCTGGTACTTCCTCAATCACCTTAATAAAATGTTTAATATTAGGGTTTGCTTTAAGATCCTCAATGCTGTCTTTTCTTGCAAGCATAACGTCAAGAATGAAGTCTCATATATTACTTTTTGTGGCTTCATTTAATTTTGGAGAATGTTCCAAAACTGTAGCATGCAGGGCTATGAACGTCAAAAAATATGCTCAATGCTTTTGAATATGCTCTCAATGCTACAGCAGTATTTTTTGGCATACAACATTTTGATGGAAGTTCACATCGCGCTGCAGCGGACTTTTGGGATTTCATTTTACACATATTTTGGAGCAAACCCTCAAATTTATAGCTAATTATAAATTAATTTCACTTGGGGCCCCTTTTTTTCCTGAGCTAAGAGTCGTGGTGGCTACAGACAGGGAAAACCTGGAAAAGTCAGGGAATTTTTGGATGACATGGAAAACAGGGAATTTAACTAAAAATAAGGAAAAGTCAGGGAATTAAAAAACATGTCTAAAATATCCCATTAATTTTGCAACTAAACACTAAAACAAAAGTTATAATACCTAAATAAAATAAAATTTTAATCTTTAAAATAACTGATAAAATGTTTTATGTTTAGTAGATACAAACATTTTTAAAAATATGTGATCAATAATAAAGAAAACAAGTCATCATCCACCATTAAAACTGGAAAAAAGTAGTCAGGAAAAATTGAAAAATGTTGCCTAGAAAACTTGGAAAAGTTAGGGAATTTTAAAAAATATGTTTTGTAGCCACCCTGAGAGTGTACATGCATGTTTTTATTTTCAAGATTGTAAGTCTTTAATTCACCTCCCAATTCTCTTCTCTACTCTATCCATAAGCCAGAGATGATTCCCAAACTTTTTAAACCAAAGGATCCCTTACACCAGAAAAAATATATGCTGGAGCCCTCATATAATTTTTTACACCAATATTATTAACATTTAATAATGACACTTCTACGATAAGAAAAGTATACAATAAACGGAAAATCTCATATATTCTGGCTACACCTTTGGCAAATGTCCTCTATTCAGATCTGGGAAAAATTTGCAATCCTAGTTACTGGTGCCATTTTATAATGTGAAAAACAAATAAATAATATTCTAATATTGCTTTACAGAGCCTGAGATAACTGGCAGAGCCCAGTTTGAAAAACACTGCCCTAAGCTACCATTAGGACCACATGCAACACCACCGAATTTTCAACTCTCCCTGACTCTCATAAAAAAAAAACTAAACACTGTCGTCGACTTGACTTTCAGTGTGCTCCCTTAAACATCAAACACAATATTCAACAACTGATTAAAACAAAACAGTGCCAACCATTACACTAGTCTTAAATCATTTTTGCTACCATTAATGCCATTATGTTACCAGTGTTACATTAGTTTTTGTATAAAGAGGTGACTAGAAATCATTACAATTTTTTTTAAATAGATACCCCAAAAATAGGGGGGAGGACATGGGAATTTGATTATTTACCAAAGGGGGCATCTGCCGAAAAAGGTTGGACACCACTGTTGTAGATAGGCACCTACTATTTTATATTATTATATAGACTTAAAGGGATTCTAGTTAAAGGTGCAAGCCTTGTCCTCTTACAAAGCTTATCGGATCCAGCCATTATAGCCTTATATTTATATGATGTATTCTTAGGTCATTAAGTTTTTATAAAACTAATGTTTGCACACTACATTTACCTTGATGGAATACAGTGTTAACTTTTAAAATGGAGGGGGAATGGTGGGCAGGGGTATAATTTCTCAAGTTAAATTAATCACCTTTCATGGTAAACAAAGTGTACATATATAAATTATTATTATAGAAAAATAAAGCACCAATAAAAGTAAAAACACATTTACACGTTTCAATATTTTGAACATCCTGAGGAGAAACAATGAAAGCATTGAAATAATGAAATGTGTAAATATTTGTTATTGTTTTAATTTTTTCTAAAATTCGACTATATTTATTACATATTTTACTTTGCTTAGTGCACTTTTATTTTAGTCAAACATTATTATTTGTAATCATATGTGAGGCTTTGTAAAACTAGCTATTTTACACACCGGTTTGCTAGGCCTGTCGTAGCTTCATATGCCTTATAATCTAACTTAAGACTATGACAGACACAACATCCAGTCCTTTGCCGTTAATTTATCAATGTGAAAGGATTAACCCATATTTCATCAATGATACATTTTTCGGCAATGACGGGAATCTTAGTAGGCAGACACACTACCGACTGAGCTAAGGTGTCAGTTTATTTTAAATACTTACCTATTAATTTTATTTTTAAAGACTCTTTAAGTGCAGAATTTTGTAATGTAGACTAAATAATACAACTTTATTAGATATTTGATCAAAAACTTGAAACATTTCTAAAATACTCAACCCAAACAAAATCCTACCATCCAAACTTTAAGTCTAACCTATTTACATTCCTAGGCTGGTAGCTTTCCTAATCACTAACATATTACAATGTATTTACACACTACTCAGTACATAACATTAGACATAATATATTGTAAATGAGGGACTTTCTATTTGAATACAGTGTTTACAGGCATTTATTGCAACTAAAATTATTAACAGATAATTTTAATGGTATGTGATAGAATTTATACACAATACATTTAAAATATATGTGCAATAGCCATTGTGGTCCTGGATTCAAACCTTGTGTTAAATGAATACCAAGTGAACACTCTTAAACCAATATGATAATCTAATTGAATCTTAGTTTTGGGTTAGAAACGTGATATAATTCAGAAGCTAAGCTATGGCAATTGCGGTATGCAGGGTTTCTACTCACCTGGAAAACCAGGAAAATACAAGGAAATTTAATTATGTGTATGGAAAAAACAAAAAACCTAAGGAATTTCACCGAAAAAACTAGAGGATTCATCAAAGAAAAAGTGAACTTAACTAAACATGATTAGAATAAATAGCTTAATCCCACTACCTACCCTCTCTGAAACATTGGATTGTGCAGCAATCACATCATCTCATCAATCTCAAATCATCCTTTTTTTAATACCATTGACATGACTACACACTAGTACATTTTTTTATTAAAAAAAGAAACAAAATGTCATTCCTCTGCAATACTCTTTAAAGCGAATGTAAAAATGAAAGTTCCTTCTGAAAAACCTGGAATACACAGTGAATTTTGTATTAAGAAATTAACTAAGTCTGAGAGTTTAAAATGTCTTTCTAAAACAAATATCAATAAGCATCAATAAAATATCTAGTTTGAAACTTAATTTACATTGAAGTTAGATATTTTCTAGTGAAAATAAATAAATTGCAGTATATTAATTGGCACACATAGTATTTATTTTAAGTTATTTTCATTTATAGACAAATAAAAATGGTAATAATTCTCCTTAGAAACATTTTATTCCCAAACAATAACAATGAATAGAAAACTCGCATTAATATTGTGTCAACAAATTTTTGGCGGGATATTAAACTAAAACATTTATAAAAACTGGTCAATTTTTAACATGCTATATTTGTGTTTATTAATTTTGTCCCTGCATTATATGTCAACAGAGGTTTGGCTGTGCACTTGTCAACACTGGCCAGTTAAATCTGAAGCGTAAAATTTACGTGCAAGACTTTCAGCCCATTGACAGTGATTGTGTGTGTTCAACATGCAAGCGCTACACAAAGGCATACCTTCATTCCATCGTGACAATGGAAACTGTGGGGTGTCATCTTCTTACTGTACACAACGTTGCTTATCAGGCAAGTACAATCTTGGTTTTGGTTTAACATTAATGTACTTGTGTACATGATGTTTTTGTCATAATAATTTATGTAAAAGATATTATGAATCAAATAACCAAAGCTATTATATGTGCTATTTTTTTAGTGCACATGATTTATTTTGTTAATTGCACTTTCAGTATTGTAAATTTGATATTACATCGATAATTTTATTTGTTCATTTACAAACTGACGCAAAGAACCAGAGCTAGTACTTTTACAGACTGAGATTTTTACTGGATTACTATACACACAAGCTGCTTATATATGACCTACCCCTTGCTTCTTGGACCCCTTATTGCCACTGTTTAAATTAACTAATAGAAGAACTCCCGGTAATGTGATGTTGTGAAGGCTAGCTTCCTATAGGGTAATGGCAGCCAGCTTATCACTTGATTTTCAAATAGAACGACGGAGGTAAACAGTATCATTACAACATAATTATGAGAATTATTAGGGAAACCAAGTATTTATACAATAATCATCATTAACCGTTTCCATCCACTGACTGGGTTTGTTTGGAACATAAGCCTCTCTAACATCTTTCTCCCCACCACTTCTCCTCTCTCCTCCACACACCACTCTCGGTTTACCATTCAGTCACCTGTTCCTTGGTCTTCCTCTTTGCATCCTGCCTTCCCACTTCAATATCCAACATCTTTAGTATCCTCTCCTACATTATCCTTAAATGGCCATAGCACATTAGTCATAACTTCTACATCTTTTTTCATACATTAGTAATAGTAAAATATAAAAATCAGGTTGATTTTGAATTCCAACTTTTTTTTTACCAGCATGTACACTCCATTTACCCTGAAAGGTTACACTATGGGGCATTCCATAGTCTTAATTGGTAAAGGCATTGGAAGGATTGTGTAAGCATATCACCTGTGTGATCTACTTTTTATTATTTCTCTACTTTCTTCTATTGCAGTTGCGACTGATGAAGTCTATACAGGAAAGCATAAAGAAACAAGAGTTTCCAGAGTTTGTGCAGAAGTTCATGGAAGTGTTATATCCAGACAAGAAATATCCCCAGTGGATAATAGATTCCTTAGCATCTGTCAATATTGAGCTTAACTTATAGAGTTAGATGTCATGATCTCGCTGTGGGTAATTTGCCTCTCTTCTTCAACAGTTTCATGTGTACAATTTAGTCAACTTGACAAGCTAATATTTGAGATACAGTAGGGCCCTATTCATGGCAGGTTAGGTTCCAGACCTCTGCCAAAAAGTCTAAGATAACTTTTTTTTGTAACTTGCAAATACATATAATATCCTTATATTAGATTAAGAGTGCAATAAAACTAGACCTAATAATGCTACAAACGCTGCATTTTTGACAGTAAAATGGTACATGAAGTCACTCTCAGACTCATCTGCTTAGCGCATCATGCTGGAAGAGCAGAACAAGTGACCAAAATAATTAACATATATAATATAAAGCCGTTATATTAAAAGAACAAAGAAAAGTGGGGCCCTACTGTGTATGGTTTGATCATATATTTCAACTAGTGTACAAATAAGTGTGTAGAATAAAAGGCGAGTGTGAGTGATTACTTATTAAAGTGATTTTGTTTTAGATTTTTAAAAAAATTGTCATAACTTATTTTTTATTTGGATAATGATTGACACTTTCAGTGTGCTTGCAGTAAACCTTGCGAAACCAAAATCTGGCTCACAACTTTGGTATTGAGATCCACCTCTTGACCAGTTACCAACAATTGGATGGTAGCTAGATCATACAGACACTGGTTTTGTTTGATTTAAATCCCAGTAACTAAGAGAAAAATGACAAAAACAAACCATCCCTTCCCCCCAAAAAAATTTGTTAAGAGAAGGATAAGTGAACTCAGTTTATTGCTGGAAGAGAAAACTTAACTAGAATATGTGGAGCATGAGTGCTCATGACTTAATAAGAGGTATCTTAGTTGAAAACAAATCTCCCTAAAAGAAAGGCTTCTTTCTTTTTATAAAATAAACTATAACAGCAATTTTGAACCTTTTTCAACTAACAATATTGTGTTTGAAAGTTAAATAGCTTAAATTTTAATCATTGTGTTATTTAGAAATAATGTTGATCATGGATTTTAAAAGTTTACTCACCTTTGCTACACACATTACAGAAGCCATTTCTCAAATTAGCAAAAACAAAGGAAAATGGGAATAAAAATCCAAATAGCTTGCATTTATATATAGTTATAAGGAGACAGACTCAATAGAAAAATGGCAATAAGACAATTATACAGGTACCCCTTACTTATATAATAGATTAAGAACTAGAGCACTGTCAAAATACTGAACAGAACCTTTTTTTAAGCTTACAAATACATTTTCATCACCAAAAAATGTAACTAATACAAATAAGTAGCATAGGCACAATTAATAATATTTTGCATCCAGGATACATCCTTCATAGCCCAGTAGTAGAAGGATTAGCCAGTACTAATGTACCATCGCTCGGGGGATGCCCAAATGTAGTAATCGTACATTCTTTCTGTGAAGGTTCTTTCCGTGTCCCGATGGTGATAGTGAGTATGAGGAACCACAACCTAACTTAAGCCTAACTAACCAAACCCTGGTAATCCCCCTTTCAGGAAAAATACTCAAAGTACCAGTCCGGGAATCGAACCTACGACCCGTAGCCAGGTGTACTGATCACTACACCAAAGGGGGGAGGGGGCCGCAGTTAGAAGCACAAAATAAGAGGCATACTGCATACTATTTCTAAGAGATGCACCAGGAATGACTTACAAAAAGATGGTGCTGAGTCAATTGGGAGAAAAAGCAGCGCATAGAAAGATGATGAAATAGGCCAAAAGAGTGGATGTTATCCTCCCATCTGCGTCTTAAGTCTTTCCATTAGGTTTGCCAGTCATTACCTTGAACGTGGTACTAAATTATTCTTACAATTTCTTGTGATAAGTGGTATGTAACTCATCTTTACTTAATCCCCAATAGCATTTAGACCAGATATCTTCTTAAGCATCTTGTTTTCATTGTGTAAGCCAAGAAACTACATTTCACACCCATAAAGAACAACTGGTGAAGTAATTGTTTTGTATATTCTGAGTTTTACATTCCTTGAGAGCAGGTGGGATATCAACTTACTCACCGAGTAATAGCATGCATTTCCCAACTGTATTCATCTTCATAATTTCCAATTTAATATTGTTATTGCTAGTTAAAACTGATCCTAAATATGTATGTTGATAGATATGTTGTTCACAGTAATCTCTAAATTATCGATCCCAATCAAAATTTTGTGTGTGTCAATGTTCACTTTTAAACCTATTTCCCTACAAAACCCTTAAAAAAAAAAGTCTGCATATCCTAATAGCTGCATTGTACCGTTTAGTGTCAACCCTTCCTCTCTCTTGTATTACCCTAATACCATACATACTCTAAGACTAGATTAGTTATTAACCTTTAAAACTGCTTTAATGGTAGTGGCTAAATGATATGATAAATGGTAATTTATTAGTAAAAATACACTAAATGAAAAAAATACTATAATAACAGTGCACCTTTAAAATTATATACATGGCATACAATTAAGGATGAATGAATATACATTTAATCAGGAAAGATTGAATAATAGTGAAGATAAGATGTAACTCTAAATAAGAGTATAAAGAAATGAAAGAAGATTTGTTATCTTCAAGGCCTAAATCAATGTCCTTTCTGTTGGATTCCTTTTCTACCACACTTTAGTATTATAAACAATATTCCGATTTAATTTTAGTTTTTAATGACTAGGCATTAGATTAAAATAAGTGTTTTATATTTTTGTATTGTGGTATTTACATGCTTCACTTTCAATGAAAAAAACCATTGAGTTTAATTTTACATGTCATATGTTAAATGTAACTGGTCTGCAGTATTAACAATACAGTATTATTATTGCTAAAAAGGTGCCAACCTAAGAACAAGATAGGAAGGAAGGACAGTCACAACAGGTACTAAAAACAAATTTCATTTATTTGTGTCAATTCTTATAATCTACAGCTGTCGTGGGAGACTAACAAGAAATGTATTCAAACACAATTTCTAAACCAGCCCTCCTATCATGTTTTACTAGTGTTTGTTTCCTAATATAAGTTTTTCATATTTTGTTTTGTGTATTTATTTATTTATTATACTTTAGAAAAGAAGTAATATTATCATGTGTGTCTAGTATGATTTTCAATAAGTGTAAAAAATTAAACTTTATCTCATTAATTTAATAATCATATTAATTTTTGAGATATAAAATTTGAGGAATGTGTGCTGATGTTAAAGTTCCAAGCTTTAACTTTATTTTGAAATAAATTATGATTCAGATAGGTAATGCTAAGCCAACTTTACATCTTATTATATCACCACAAAATACATGGCATGCCAGATAAAATTATATTTTGAGTTAAAACAATTTTAATTATATGTAAATAACCAAAGAAAGATTTTTAATGTCTACATCTCCAAACTTGATACTATTTGAGTATATTATAATTATAAAAACAAATAATTTTTGCAGCCAAATGTATGATGTAACACCTAGTATTTGAATACAAAGTTATGCACAATCTTCAATACATGATTCTAAAAACAAAGTAAAATCTTTTTAACTAATGTGTGATTTTTTTTTCTTTATTTAACAAAATAGTCCTTACTTTAGTGTGTTTGTCTGATTTTTTTTCAAACAAAACAAAAATATTTAGTTACCACCTATGTGATTTAATCATTATAATTAAGTATGTCTTAACCATTGTTGTTGAAAGTCAATAAAAAGGAAGAAATGGAGGTTTTTTCTCTTATTTCATTTCCAAAATTACATTGTTCCTTCCTTTAACTAACACGGAAAAATAAAATTGGCACAAAATGTTTCATATATCTTCTCAGAGTTTTGAGAATTAATGACACATTCAACTTGACAAAATACAACATAAATAAGTCAGAGCATCACATAAAATCATCAGAGTCGTTTCCGTCGGTGCACTTGTTAGAGGACATGTTTTCAGCTTTCATCAAAGTAGTATAACTCCTGTGAACAAAGATAAGTATAAAATATCACATACATTTATTTAATATAGAATGTCATTAACGCTTCAATTAAAACTACCTAAACTTGAAATTTAAAAATTATAAATAAAAACGAAGCAAAGCGATTTAACTAATTTTTTGATTTAGTGGCATCTATCAGGGTATCTACCATCCAGGAAAACGGGAATTAGCTGGAAATTTAAGTGATTGGGAAAAAATGGGAATAAGTCGGGAATTTGGTAAATCACAACAAAAATCCGGGAAAATGATATTTTACTCAAAATATGAAATACAATAATCAGTAAATTATAATGTCATTTTTTTGTTTGTAGCTGTGTAATATATTTTTAATTCCTAGTAAACAATTTTAATTCAAATTTTAAAACTTATTATTATTAAAAAAATATTAATAGANCTTATTATTATTAAAAAAAAGATTAATAGGAAAACGAGGGTGGAGAAGGATGTGACATACTTTTTTAGTCGGGAATTTTAGGAAATGATCAGGGGAAAGGTCGGGGATTTCATTGGTCAAGTTCAGTAGACACCATGATCTATGAAAGAAATAACCCATGTGACTATTTTATAATATTGCCATTTATATATGCGACAGTAAAGTAAAAAATACATCGCATCCAAGCCACTAGGGGGAGTTTAAATGATTGTTGAAATTGACTGGGTTTGACCTTGATTTTTATGGATTTCTTTTCGCTTTGGCTTGGAAGTACGAGAATATTGTTTGTTCTGTGACATGTTTTTTAAACACAGAAGGTAAGCACTCGGAGGGAATTTACAAACAGATCTCTGTTGTTTATGGTTGGTAATATGAATCAACAAAATGTGACTTGGGGTTTGACGATAGGAGAGTTGTATGACATTATTCCTCAAGTGCCCAAGACTATTATTCATGAAAATGTGCCAGAAAAATTAGGCTACAAAAAATTGTGCGCTCATTCGGTGTCCAAAATGTTAACCACAAGAAAAGAATTGATGGCTTTTGTGCTCACGTTTCTCACTAAACAACTTCTAGATGATGATATATATGATAGGGATGTTCTATACTGAGCTGCTAAGGGGAGTCTCATAACTCATGCAATGGTAGCAAAGCCTGATATACTCTGTAAGTGTAGTTTCAGAAGTCTTGAACTGTCCTAAAATATCTGACTGGAAGGCTAAAGCTGTTAAGCGAATGATAGAAATTTTGGGCTTTTGTAGCAGGGAAATCTATCTGAAGAACTCAAGTGCAACAGTGATGAACATTTCGACAGAGACAGAACTACTTGTCGCTCTAGGACAAGAGTGTTCAGCCATTACTCAGCAGCAATTGAATGGTTTAGCAGGAAGCAGTCAATATTTGCTGTAACATGCTAATTTTATCAATTAACCACACTACAGGAAGAAAGCCCAGTAAGACCCCACATCTGATCAAACCAACACGAGCACAGGCCAAGGTGCACTGTTGGCATTCTGGTAAACCCTAATCTCAAAATTGAAAAGGACACAACCTTCATTCAATCACAAGGCTTTCAACCCTGTAATAAAACAACTTGCAAAACCTGCCAAATACATCACCCAGCAGCCACTTTCTCTATCAACATCCCAACTCCATCCATACCATCAAAGAGAGTACAGTAACCTAATTTACCAACTAGGATGCCATCAATGTACACCACAATATGTTGGCCTCACCACTGAAACTATCCGTAAACAAATGAATGGACACCAAAATCAAGAATACAGACGGACCAGTTCTGGCACATGCCTCCACTCATAACCTAAACTTTGAGGACTTACAATGTCAAAGTTTTAAAATCATTCAACAAAACACACTGCAATACATCTCAGCTAAGAAGATTGGAAATGGCACATCAGTGGATAACAAAGTCTAGAAAACCACCCAAACTAAATATTCGTTAATTTCAACCCAGAGGCTACACCATCCACAAAGTAATAGATAACCTTTTTTCGCCCTTACCAATCAAGTTAACACTGAAGATAACAACCTATTTAGTCTAACTACTACTACTTCCTGGGGAAGATGCTATATATAATAGCGTTGAAATATTGAGGTGTGTGTAAATATGTGTTAGTGTTTTTACTTTTATTTGTGCTCTACTATTTTCCTACTATTATATCATTTTGTGATGAGTTAGACTGCCGAGGACAGGGAGATCGGGATTTGACTCTTGCTCAAGTGAACTGGGAGTGGTTTTACCTAAATAGTTTTCCACTCTCCCTCCACGCAAATTTGGGTTAACTTCCTCTATATTCAACCTTCCCAACTCCTAACCCATTAGCATAGTTAGTACTTAAGTGTATAACCTGAACGGGTAGTAAAGTAAATATATAATTTTATTTATTACAAATTATTTTTGCTAAATGCACTTTATTTCAGAAATATAAAGCATGTAATTGAAATTATAAGAGTACCAAATACCACTCTTCAGCCCTATCAATCATCTTATAGTTGGTTGATGACAAAATTAAAATTTAAGGTGGTTAGCTCAGAGGCCATGCATTGCATAACTAGTTTTTTGATGTTATTACACCATCTTCAGTCTCTTCTATGAAAAGGTTCCATGTGTAACAAATAAAATAAGAGGCAATGCATTTTTGTAAATGATAGTGCAATATTTACTTAGATTGAGTGTTCACAACTATATACATTTACAATGAGAGTTCTTAAAAGTGTACATTTAACCTGGTTGTATTTAGTAAATATATCAAAGATAGTTTACAATATTTTTGCAATAGAATGTCTCTTAGGACATTTAAAATAAGATGTAATGAAGTGGACTGAAGCTAAATCTAGGGATAGGTGGTGTATTTTTGTAAGTGCAGCAATTAATTTTCAAGTTCATAATGGCATAGTATAAGTGTTAGCTACATCACATACCTCAGTTCTGCTTCTTCTTTTTTTCTCCTTTCTTCCTCTTTCTCTCGTTCCTTTTGTTCTCTCATTAGTCTCTTATTAATCTCTCTCTCTTTCCTGTCATGCTCTTCCCGTTCTGCCTGCAAATCTGGCTGTCCTTCTCGTTTTGTTTTATTTAGTCTGTTTACAATCTCATTAATTCGCTTTGCTACTCTCATCTTGTATACCTATAAAAATAAGTTATGTTCATTAAATAACCAAATTAACAACTTTATGCTTTGAAAGTTATATCAAAATATGTTATTTTATTCATTTGAAAAGAAAGTTTATATATATAGCAAGAACATATACATATATACACATGTATGCCAGAAAAAAAATAGAGACGGGAAAAATGAGACAATATATTCAATCACAAATAATTTGTAATCTAAATTAATTTGCTGGGAAATAAAACTATAATATCAAACAGCATGGTGTGACTTGTGCCTGTCAGTTAACCTAACCTGTCGCCAGTAGCTTAAGTATACCCTATATAATAATTTAAGTGATATGGTTTTTGATATTCTTTGTTATGCCGGGGTTTGTGCAGAAGTAAATTATTTTCACTCATTATTTGTATTAAAATTGACGAAGAAAAGCTATCACAAATGTTCAAACAAAAATTCATTTGTACTGTCCATTTTAACACAAAAATAATGATATATCAATATCAGGAATAAAGTGTAGTGTGAATTACACAACATGTGTAAAAGTGAGCGAGGGTATCAATGTGTCTGAATAGTCTTATCTAAACCTAAATATACTACTTTTAACGTAGACCTGTATTCAAATTTTCACATGAAGATCATTATCTGACATCTAGAAAATTTACGAGATCTACTATCACATATTCATACAAAACGTCATGTTTCTATTGCTGTCCCTTTTAATATATATATTTTTTCAATAGGCCTGCCTATAAAATAAAGTTAATAAGATATTTAGGTGTTAGCAATGTTGGCCACATAATAATATATTTGTATTTTCTATAAGAATTTTACTATTAAAATTGCACTTAACTACTCTGGACCCACAAACTAAATGTGAAGCTCGTTCATTTAAGCATCCATAGCATGCATGTTATTGTCCAATTTTTATAGGAAGAACAGTCTATAAAATACCAACATATATTTTCTCAGCCAACATTGATAACATCTCACTATATTATTAAAATTATTTTTAAGGTATTGATCATATCTATCAAAAGTGACAGTTGCAAATCACATGACTTGACGTTCGAATATATATAAAGTGTTTTAGTAACTTTGTAACTGTTAAAACTCTGTTATTCCTAGCAGAATCCTACTATAGCTGCTACACTGGAATGTCGTTCAATTTCACCAAATCAATGCTGCAGGAGATTTCACTAGTGTCATTAAATGGCTAATTACCATACCCACACATAGTTTATAGCTAATACAATGCTGCTATAAACCTGCTCTATTATCACATGGTCTAAGATGTTTATCAAATAATGAAGTGGCCAATGAAGGGGAGGTCAGTGTTCCAAATCTGGTTGAATGAAATTAGGGTAGTTTTTCCTAAATGGTTTCCCAATCCCCTTCACACAAATGTGCTTACAAATAAATTATCTCTTGCCCCTACGCTACTAGAATAGTTAAATGTGGATAGCCCTGAAGGGTGCAGTCCAAAAAAATAATTCATTGACTCATCCTTAGAGTAAGAAAATCTTTAGCTTTTTATGTAGTTTCTTCCCCACTTTCGGATACATCACTAGTATAGTACTTTAATTATTCTTTTATCATATAAAGAGTGTTGTGAATATTTAATCATGTGGTCTCCCTAACAACATTTGGATGGTTAGACGAGTTGAATTGAATTTTGGGTAATATGGACAAGATAAAGATAAGATTTGGTTTGTCTGATTTAGTTTCATTCATAGTTTCGGGCTTGGAGGAGTGGCAACACTGATTCAAGCTCAACCGGCGCGGTCATGAAGTATGTGTCATTATATCCCTGGGCACCATTAAAATGTACCAAAATAGTAAATATTCAGCTTTATCTCGGTGGTACTCCAAATTACAGAACTTGTTGGGGTGGTACGCCACTCAAAAAGTTTAGGAACCACTGGTCTAAAACAAAGGGCATAACATAATTAAGCTACATTAATAATCGCAATTAAAAAATTAACTGTACAAGTTATACTCTAAGTAGTAAAGTCACATTGTCCATTATTTAGAAAAATAATTGTTGGAGTATTTGAAATTAATACTTTTTTAATAAAAACTATGTAAAATTCATCAATGCAAAACAAAACCACTATTTTACAAACACCCCTAGCACACATTTTAATGTCATCATAAAATATGTTTTTAAAATTATGTATTCTACTTGATTCATGATGATCCATGCTTTAAAAAAAATTAAAACTCGCATCATTGATGTATTGAGGGTGGATTTTCCTAAATGATTTCCCAATTTTCCTTCATACAAATGTGGGTACAATTCCATGACATCATCCTTGAAACATATCCCTTCAATATAAATATGCAGCTAGTTTATAAGGGCTGTAAAACATTGTGGAAATAATAATTGAATGTCAAATGATAGGGTTGATTTCGTATGGCAAAACATTTTTTCAAACCATATCTAAGAAATAAATATCCTACAATCCACAATGAACAGTCGGTAAGGCTCGACTGACAAAGGTCTCCTAACATTAGTATTCATGTGTGCACAGATATTTATATGTCCAAACAAATTTATTGTACTACAAGCTGTAGAAGTCTAGATTTTTATAAAACTTAACTTGCCTCTTTGTCTTCATGGAAACTAACTTGGCCAGCTTCCATTCCATCAGTTTTCTTCAAATTAGACCACATTGTGTAGACGACATCAATATCATTCATCTTATTGCCTTGAATACTGTTAGCTTTCACCAACTGAGCTGCATCATCTAATACTTCTTTCGGTATGTCATGAATAGTTTGACCCTGAATGGGCATATTACATATTAAACTAAGTCCAACATTTTATCAAATAATATTTTATATAATTAAAAAAAACACATTCATGGTCAAGAACATGTGATATTCAGATTTTGACCTAGTGTGAATCCCAGCTTGGAAATATTTTAGCCCTCATGCATTGTAATAGCAGGTTAGGTAAGTTTTTTTTAAAAAGAAAGACAAGAAAAAGTTATAATTAAATTTACAATGAGGATCTTGTTTGAATGATTAGCATTGTTGTTTGTTATAAAACCACCAAAACAACCCTTTAATGAGTCAAGATACATACTGGCAGTAACCGCAAATAAACATGAGCAGATGAAAGTTTGTCGACGTGGAACCAGACATCTTCAGGCCATCCCCACCTGATAAGATGTTCATCTGAAAACAACCCTTAGTTGACAGACAATAATTGTATATGCACATCAGTAGGCTGAATGTTGCAACCCCAAGAAAAAATATGACATATTATTTAACCTACAAAGTAATTCAAAAGTAATTTTTTTAATCTTATATTGTAGCCTAACATTAAAAATAACAATATTATCCAAATTTATATATTATTTTAATATGTGGTAAAACAAAAACAAAAAACTCGTACAGCATACGACACAACTTATTAGGTTTCCAACACAATGAAAAACCCAAGAAATTATATAGGATGCAATATAATCAATTCATAATCAACCCATTAAGATTCAGCAGGAGTTGAGTTTAAAAAAAAAATTGACAGTTGCTAAACATGTTTTTGTAGATCATATGGTTTGGCAGAGGAATACATAATTTGAGACTCATATATCCAAAGCTATTAAATATGCTTTTAGTGAGGATTTACTCCATCTAGATATATTCTGAAAATTGAAAAATGACACCTGGACATAGGTGTACTAAGCCAAAGGTCCCGGGTTTAATTCCCGTGTCCAGGTGTCATTTTTAAGAATACATTATTTGGCCTGGTATCTTTCAATAGCTGTCAGTCAGCACCAAAGAAGTCGTAAATCAACTATATACAAACAAACTGAGAGGTTACACAGTTGAATGATCTTGGCTTGTGATGACTGGCGCTTACAACTGTGTGCGTGTCTAGAGTTACACGGAATGTCGAATTATCGAATGTTGCATTTTAGACTTTGATGATTATATAGTGCTATTCATTAGATATTATTTATATATATTCTTTTCAACTATGATAATCATAGTGCTAGTCATGAAATCCAAACCATACAGATTCTGACTATGGTGGTAGGATATGGATGAATATGGTATGATTTGTGATGATTATTGTATATGAGTTTTTTATACAAAGGGGGAGAGAGAAACCTTTCCAGGAAAAACACTCTCAGTTCCTCTTGCCAGGATTACCCATCATAGAAAAAGCATATTAGTTTGGCATCAATTCCATATTTCTACCGATACAGTTACCGATACAAATAAATAAATATATATATACACACACACACACACACACATACACACACACACATGTATAAATAAACACTAGCCTTGTCAGTGGACAGGTGGACTTAATGCCAGACTAATAAAAATTGTTTTTTTATGATTGGTAATCCTGGCAAAAGGAACTGAGGGTGTTTTTCTTGGAAAGGTTTCTCACTCTCCCTTCACATAAATTATATATATTTATAATATAAGTATATATATATATATATGATTATTTTTTAACAATATAAGTAGTTTATACCACGTTATCCACACAGGTGACCACATGGACAAAGGGCTTGTCTATTCTAGTTTTCTGGTGATTGGGGGGTGGGGCTCAGATTCCAGTCAAGTGTATTTTTGTTCAATTAGTTTCCCAAGTTTTCTCTGTAAAAATGCAGGTACACTTCCTCAAAAGTATTATCTATCATATTCCCACCCCAAAATATAAATTTGTCGATAGCCCTGTTGATTAGTAAAACCTGATGAGGAAAAAAACATGGTAAACATTTACACGATGTGAAGCGGCTATGTGTATTGTCAAAACTCCAACAATGTAAAACAACTATTCCAATGTTGAATAATCCACATAACCAATGGTCAAATACTCTGAGGCGATGTTTGTCAAAGTGTGATCCTCGGACCTGTCAAGTCGTCCGCAGGATCTCAGGAAGTTTAGTAATAAAAATGAATTGAAGAATGTTGCTCATATTTAGTACAAAAATGTGAAATACAAAAGAGTAAATATAAGATATCCATACTATGTTCTACTCCTTTCCTCGGTAGACACAAGTCGCACACAAAATCAAGTCTGTACCAACCTCAAGTAAACAAATCTGAACAATTAAATATTAAAAATTAAAAGGTTCAGAGTGTTAAAATAATCAAAAAACTATTACTTACTAATTCAAGGTAATTATATATTAGTTTTCAACATTTAATTCAATAAAGTCATTTTGTAATTATACTCCTAAAATGGAATTGCTTAAAAATAATGTTTTTCCTAAATAATTTTCAACACCCTCTTGACTTTTATTACCAAGGTCCCAATAATAAAATCCAATTTTTCTATGTTGGAATATATATATTAAAAATATATATACATATTAAAACACATTTATATCATGATTTCACTGTATAATATTTGAGTGGTCCCTCAGTGTGTATGAAATCCATTCGGTGGTCCTCTCACCAAAACACTGAAAAGCAATGCTATCTATAAATTGGCCTGCCAATGATGGGGAGATTAAGGTTTTAATCCCAGTCGGGCGTATTGAAGGAGTTTTTTCTCTTTCCTTCCAAACAAAATTCAATGTCCATCATCCTTAACACATTAACATAATTAATACATGTGTGTATAACTTGAAAAGAGTAAAGTGGTGAGAGTAAAATATTATAATCATTAGGAATAAGTCAAAAACATAGATCATTCATGACAATAAATTATATTTATATATGTAGCTATCATTCTTTATATTCAGGGGGGCAACGAAAATATAAAATACATCATTTAAATAAAATACAAATCAATTATAAAATAATTTAAATTAAAAATGTGACAATAAATAACAAAATATCTTTAAATGTCTTTCATTACAATTTATTAAAGGAACTACATCATAGTTTGGGTCAAGACTTAACTTACACTGATGAATATGAAGCTTATTTTAGACTGTGCGCTACCAAAGTCAAAAGCTTCTCTTGCTCCAAGTTTCTGATTTTATTTAGCTAGCATACAGCAAAATACCTTTATTGTTACATATAAAAAAAACAAATTAATTTTTGTTCCTTGAAAATTATTCTTTGACATAGGCCAATTGTTTAATTTCTTAAACACCATTCAAATATGTTTTATCCGTTTGTATTACTGTAAACTACCAAGTATAAATGGGTTGTCAATGGCCAACATGGTTGAACTAAAATTGTTTATCCATAACCTGTACTGATTAGTATGTTGAGAAACATGTCGGTCTCATCTATGGTTTCCTGGTGATGGGGAGGTCGAGCCTCAAATTGTGAGTTATTGAAAGGTTTTATCCTTAATGGTTCCTCACTCTACCGCCATAAAAATGTTTGTTCATTTGCTTCAAATTATCCTTCTTCGTCCCTACAAAATACTCAAAAAGTAAATAATTAGTAGTGTTTGACTTGGCAACATATGATCTTGGTTACAGTGAAGAAAGTAATCAAAGCAACACAATGTGTCCAATTAGCACTATCTACTATCCCTCGTGAATATGAAAAGGATTTTTCAAATTAAAACAGATATCGTTTTAATCATTAATTTTTTACATGTTAGGCCTACTCTAGTAAAATAAAAAGTAGCAGTGTAATTTTTGTGTAGTGTAAGATGGTGTCCAATTTATTTTCTTTAGTGGCGAAGGGGAAAAAAATGACACTCAAAACGTATAAAAGCCCCATGAGGATATGTCGGTGTTGCCAATTTAGCAATGTTGTCGCTAGACCTAACGAATTTTACAGCTATGAAACAACTAATTTTTATTTTTAGCGCTTAGAGGCTAATCTGGTGACTCTCCATTTTCTATCAAGTTCATGTTCGTTATTTTCAATTTTAATGTTGTATAGTTTTGATTTTGAACTATCGTACTGCAAGAACGTATAATGCATTGCTTCGATCTACAGAAGAGCTCTAAGCTACCTATCACTCACAAATCACAATGATATTGTTTTGGATCTGGGGATCCCCTGAGTCCACTGATGTATCTCACATTAAGTTCTGATTAATGTAGGGGCCCCCTCTTTCCCCATGCATTTTTGGTTTGGAGACAAAGCTAAAGAATTTTAGTTTTTTGTTTAGCCACAATCTAGCGACTTTCTGATACTATTCTAGCTACAATACTTATAAGGTCATTGGAAACACTGAACGTTGTGTTGACGCATTGCTACCCTCTAAGGAGATGAGAAGGGTGTGACATTTTTACTGACTATTTGGACGGATCTGCACTTCCTTACGCCCTTGTCAATGTAGATGACAAGGGTGAATGGTAAAGCGATTATCAATAAGTAGACAATTCGAATATCGATCTAGATGTTTTAAGTCTTACTCTCCATAAATCACGTTAAAAAAAATATTATAATTGCTAATAAAAACTTTAAATTATATTAGACTTAAGAATTGCTCCAACTTTTACTCTCCTACATTACATAAATCAAAGTATGGTAAAATTAAGAGTTTAGTACAACTTACTTTCGTATTTGTCCAATCCCATAAATAAAGTTACATGTGGATTTACAGCTGAAACAGAAAGACACTTTAAGCATGAAATGCATTGCTATAGTTTAAGATAAAATCAATTAAACCTGACAAATATAAATAACCTATAAATTAAGAACGCACACAAAATAAAATACTACAGAAATAATTACCGGTAGAAGTAAAGTAAAACACCATTTTACTAAATAGTAAATTCCCACGCGTTAAATCGTTACTTAAAAAACCAGCTACTTAGCAAATTTTAGGTCTACAATGTTTTTGTCGTCTGTTCTCTTTCACTAAATTAGTCAAGCTTATTTTTTTCACCTATTAATTTAAAATATGTATATAATTATTCAGAATGTTAAAGTGATTTAAATTTTCACATGTAATTTTAAAGATAAATTAATTATCTTAGTAACATATAAATGTTTAAAATATTAAAATGGTTCAAAAATAATAGTGCTCGTTATGACTTTCAATATCCAGATGATCACAGCAAAATCGTTTCTATTCGAGCCGGGAAGTTCGAAGTTTAAAATCTGCATGACATTCTAGATAAACAATGGCCAAACGATGATTTATAAATGTTTATATTGTTAGTGACTTGTTGGGTTGTCCTAGCTTATTAATCACAAAATAATATATAAATACAAGATACATTATATATTATTTCAACAAAATTTGGTGATTAAAACCTATACTTAGACATATCAAATTATGTGTGTGCATAGAATACATTTTGACTTCTTTATTACAGTATTGTTTTAAAAAGCGTGTTTGAAGACAACTCAAATCATAATAATGGAATATGTATGTGATGAGACATTCAAGGTCGTGTTGTTTGCAACTGCTCCCAAACTAGAAGATTTATGTTGCATCATTGTACAGATTAATCCTCTAGAAAAACATGACATTTCTGCAAAATCAAGTTACCATTGGCAAATACTGAAATGCAGGTTAAAGTCTTTGAGATATATGCCTTATATATTATATACTTATTCTAAACAACTATTTTATATTAACTTTAACTAAAAACTAAATTATTTAATTTCTAAACTAATTAGCTTAAATAATTTATAAAGTTTTGTTTGAAATATTATTTTTGATAATTTTATAGGCCTAATAGTTTCGCTATACTTTTAATCAGTAAAAGTTTGTGTGTGGTGGGTGAAGGATGATGCAGATTCCACCATCCCTCGGCTGTAAAAAATCTAAAAGTGACAATTAAAAATATGAGTTTTTGAAATTTAAAAAAATTGTTTTTATAAATATAATAACATATTATTTGTTATATTGATTGAATATTTACAGTACCTTTGAAGTTAGTTATATTTAAACCGAAGTACATAATCAACTTTGACCTGAGATTTTTAATGTTTTAAATGTGATTGAAAGCTATGAATAACAAATGGACACAATTGAGGGCAACCTACAACTAATTACATATGATCCACTTTCTATTAAATAAACAAATATTGTAGTTTCTGATTAAATGGCTACTAATAAGTTAATTAAGATTGGGAAAACTAGTAAAAGTTGCCACTCAATCTAAGGTATCCAGTTTACAAAAGAATGGAATGCCAGTGGCAATTAAATCAGGGTTTGAATCTCGGTTTGATGCATTGAGATGAGGTTTTATTCATAGAATTTATTATTGTGTATTTTACTCATTCAAATGCAGCTGCATTTATATTAATCCACCCTTGTCATTACATCTTATATTAAGTCATTAATAATTATGATGTTTTAAGGAACATATATAAACACTGTGGAAAAATGATGAAACTAAATTTTGTTCTCTCACGTTAATGAGAAATTTATGAATAATAAATACTGTCATAAGATACTCTTGCAAGGCCAATATTTCGGGCGCGGGGTTGTCCCCCAACTCCCAAACAGAAAGAAAAATTTCAAATATTAAATGACTCTGTATACTATCTGGAGTTTATTTTAATCTTAACTAATGGCAGGGATTAAATACTTTAAGTGCAATCTATTTGTTTAACATCTAGAAACTTACATATAGCCCATCCTCCCTCCAAGTTTGAAAATGTATATTGAGCACTCCTTAAATAATGGTATACACAGTGTCAAAAATGTAAGTGGTGGGTGAGCACTGCCCCATTAAAATAGCTGTTCCCTCCTGGAAAAAATGTGTCCACTTCCTTCTAGATTTATTTTACTCCCCTCTTATATTTTCAAACAAGATATGTTAAAAAAAACCTTCAAATAACTTCTAAAGGCATCAAATTTGAAAAATATTAGGCAAAGACCATTCTAAATATTTTATAGTGGCATCTACATTTAAAAATATCTGAGCTAAGACCACTCCAAATAGATTCTAGAGAAGTATTATTTCAAAAAATATTCCAGGTGAAGAGCTCTCTAATAGCCACATCCACTTGACTAACGTATGCCGAGAAAAGGGTTCCTAAAATTTCTTAGGCTTGGGAGAAGGGGGATAAGGCCCTCAAAATCCTTTTTTGGTTATTCACCCCTCTCCCCACCTCCTCTACACAAATAAGTTTTCATCGCCATTGACCCATATTGAATAATTTATAGAGATGATTTCTTCTTTTTCTAATAAAATTTCAGATTTAATTATTATAATTATTAGCACCACGTCTTACTACCCATTCAGGTTATACGCACTTACGCTAATGTGTAATGGTAGGATTATTGTGAGATGAAATGGAGGACCTACAGTTCAACGTGGGATCCGAACCACGGTGGAGGCCAGGCATTCCACACATTCACAATTTATGATTAATATACGTCTTGTCGGAGGTGAAGTAAGGATTTGGCAATCAAATAAATTTGTGCCGGGACCAAGGATTGATCCCCAGACCCCCAGCACAGAAGTCTTGACACCTTACCCCTAGACTGCCCGGTCACCCTCTGAGATTTAATCATTTGTGCTTGGATAAGAAGTTGAATCACCCCTGTCCACATAGTCTAAAATTGTACATTACTCAAATAAAGACTTTACAACTTGACTAAATATATTGTAGACTTGGACTTTTATATCTACGAAACTTAAGAGATATTGAAAATGGTGACCAACGACATGGAGGAGGGTGGGGGCAGGGGGGTTTGGGACTGTTTGTGCCCTGATTAGTAGCCCACCAATTCCAACAGCCCTGACTAAGACTCAGATTTATATAGGAAGACACTTTTTTAGACAGTTGCAAAAATTACTTAAAAGAGTTTTCATATAGGTATTGATATGTAAAACCATGTGATCTGCAGCAATTACATTTGATAGATATCATCAATACCTATAAAATTACACTAATAATAGTAAAATGTTATTAATTTGTATCACAAACAAATATGTCTATAATTTCTAAATGGCTCTTCCTACTTAAAACAAAAGTAGACAAGATCGTATTGTTTGTTTATTGGAATTTGTAGTGTTAACCTAAAAAACTAAACCAAACATCCAGGATAAGTAAGCCAGTTCAACCTACACAATAACGAACTTAATTAACACCACACACTAAACTCACAAAACTAAAAGCATTCACCTGTCCCAGTATTTATAACATGCACTTACCTCCAAACAGGCTGTTATCAAACTGCCAATACTTTTATTTTAGCAAATTGTGACGAGTTTAGGGTGAATAGTTCAACCCCACCCCTCCCCCTACTACTATTCCTGCTTCCTGAATCTTCTTTCTTCACCACCTCATTTGCGACGGGATCTTGGAACTACCATTTGAATAGTTTCAAATTAATTTAAAAGACCTAACCCACATACAGATGTCTCGAAACATTCACTAATACTTTCTTTTTTTGTTTGTTAATGTTTTCTTAGTCTTATCCAGCTTTGTTGTCTGTCTAATTAACACAATCACAAACTTTTTTTTTAAATGTACATAAACATTATAATGGTAGTGATAAGCGAAAACTAGTAATTTATTGTTTTGTTTAAACCGTAAATAAATAAGTTTTTTTTCCAACTTTTTGGGAAGGGTGGGGGTTGAACCCCCAAACCTCCCCTCCCCTCTCAACTAAGGCTTTGTGCTCTTGATGTCTCAGTATCATAAAGGAGTATTTTTCAGTACAGTATTTAATCAAATGTTTTATTTTCTTTCATTAGTAAATAATACAAGATAGGTTTATATAAGATATATTTGTAAACCTATCCTATATTTTTTGTATTTGTATGTAAGCTTATGTATACATGTACATGTGTGTATGTGTGTGTGTATAATATATATACTAGGCTCATGTAAATGTAACACTTCCATACAAGTATAATATCCAGCAAAACTTGGCCCCCCACGCATTACACCATCCACCCTGAAATATATGGATTCATTATTGCTTTTAACTGTAACATTTTATCTGAAGGGAATGTCTCAAAAAGGTCAACCTCAGCTAAAATGTTCCCATTAATATTATTTTATATAAAATGAAATATAAAGTAGATATAAATTAATGGTTGTATTGTTTGCTAAATATAATGCATGCTACTTTAATCACTTTTATACCATAAAATCATGTTCAGATATTAACACAAAAATTCGTATACTTTGCAGACAACTAATATTTACTGAGCTTGATATAATAGCATCACCAGTCTTCAGAAATAACAACCGTATCCATGTTATAATGAGTCGCCAATACTACAACAGTGGTAGCATTCAACAGAAGCTAGGAAAACTAAAAATGGAGGTACTTATTAACATTATTATTATTATTATTATTATTATTATTATTATTATTATTATTATTATTATTATTATTCAGGCATGTTCATCTTTTTAAGAGAGGTCTGAAATGAACAAAAATCAACTGATATAATGCACCCACACACTACATGTTGTTTAACAGCAGGGGTGTAGGAACGTTTTAATTTTAGGGAATCTGGAGTTAGAATGAGGTTGTGGTACACTCAAAAAATAAGTTGCATCCTTGATAAATTAGAGTATTTGCTGACAGTTACACCCCTAATAAATGTTGAAGATGATATGATTAGAGACATTAACTAAATAACTATGGGTGTTTCCAAGCATGCACCTTCAAGACCCATCTCAATATATCGAGGGGTTTGGGGGCGAGGACTGGCAACCCATTAAAAAAAATGAGATTGTGAGAGGACCTATCTAGTGTACAATCACCACCATCTCTGAAGAAACTTGTAAGGCAAGGAGGATCTAATATCTAACCCCTGGCAATATTTTGAACATTTAATATCTCAAGAAAATAGTTACATGAGATTACTTAAAATTGCATTCCCTCTTTCCCTTCGTTTTTCTCCTTAAACCCTTTTATCTATTACCTACCAACCAATCCTCTTAAAAAGTATTGTGAATGCAACACCTTGACCCTAGGACAGTTACTACATTATCTTCCACAAAGCTTTTAAAACTAAATACAGCCACCATTACTAACAATTGTTAATCTCTCTCTCTCTATATATATATATATATATATATCAGAAATATACAAAAGCATTATATAAATTTTTTGTTTTTCAGATTCAACAAACTGTAACATTATCAAATGCCATATATGAAGCATGTCTACGCTACACTATACTGGCCCTTATGGCACCTATTTGGAATCAAGCTGGAGAATACATGGTTCAAGGTCGTAACTTCCTTCACAGTCAATCACCAATGAATGCGGTCAAAATGGAAATTGGAATGAAATGTAATTTATTTGACATTTTAAAAAAAATTCTAAAATAGTATTTTAAGTAAAGAAGTTTTGCAATAAGAAATATTATTATTAGCACCGCGTCTTACTACCCGTTCGGGTTATACACAATTACGCTAATGTGTAATGGTAGGGTGATTGTGAGATGAAATGGAGGACCTACAGTTTAACGTGGGATCCGAACCACGGTGGAGGCCTGGTATTCCTCACATTCACAAGTTGTGATTAATACATGTCTTGTCAGAGGTAAAGGAAGGGCTTGGCAATCAGATAACTCTGTGCCGGGACCGGGGAATTGAATCCCAAACCTCTAGCATAGAATTCCGACACCTTACCACTAGACCACCAGGTCACCCAATGAGAAATAATAAGACTTTAAAAATGAATATACTAATATTGTTTTTATGTACTAAATAATATGGATTGAATCATTAAAAGTTCATTGACAATTATAAAAAAAGAATTGACAATATTCTGACAAAAAATTAAGTTGATATGAGTTGTTGTTTAACAATATTTTCTTAACTAAGATATAAAATGTAGTATTAAAAATGTATTTAAAATATGACAATTAGACATTTTTAAATATAAATGAATGAGATAAAATTATTTGTAAGGATTGTCTAATGGTTGGAAATTGAGAATATAGAATTTAGTATTTTCAAAATCATTAGAACAAATACTATATGATGAATGATAATATAAAAAATTATTTGGCTTAAATTATATTTTTATTACATATTACAAAATGGAGGTGGCGGACAGGAGGCAAAGTGACTGGTGGTTGAAGGGAGTGTAGAGGAGTGTGGAGAGGAGTGGATTGGGCCAGCATGGAGGAGAAAATGTTCATGACAAACCCTGCCAGTGGCAGGAAACTGTGCATGATGATGATGATTAATGTTTTAATTCCTTGAGCAATTGGTTGCGATTCACAAATACGACTAATTATCTATGGAAAGATTTAACAATAATTATTAGTGGAGGTGGGGATAAGGGTGAAGGTGCCAGTTGGCATGACCATGATAAGGTGTTATGTTAAGATACATGGAGGGAGGGGGAAATTTTGAGTCTTCATTTCATAATATTCTTATTTATGAAGTTTATATTTATTTTACTTCTTATAATGATACATATTAATAACATTTTATCATGATGGTCCTTGTATACTTTCTTGAATATGTTGAACAATGAGAATGTTAAAACATTTAAAAAAATACAAGTAGCTTACTGGTAAAAATATAACATATCGATATGCAGAGTGAATAAGGTTCATGCACATGGTGTAAAGGGGTCAGGGTTTTAGGCCCTTAGCTCTCGACCATTTCATTTACATATATTAGTCTGCCAATGTTTATTTTGTTAATTTATTACCACTCTTAAAACCACTAAATTTACTATGGTTGTAATAGGCTTGAAAGTGTCTAATATTTATAATATTCAAAGACATTTAGTAACATTTTGTGTATCATTTTACCAAAATCCCACTTTTAGTTTATTATAAATCATGTTAATATAATCAAGATACTGAGATTACTACACTTATAATACATTATTATTTTCCAATCATCTAGGCCTAATTTAATCTCTATATATTATCAAATGTTTAATTATAATAAAGTGTGGAGTATAATGTCAATGATAAGTTGTCCAAACCATAACCAAGGCTGTAAGAAATATGTGTTTTAAATTTCAATTAATTAACTTCATTTTTAGGCCTTTAACTTTTAAATCTAGTAGTTTTCATTCTTGTAAAGTATTTGTTGGAATCTTAGTGTTTTATACAGTTATTACTTTTAACTTTCATTTTAAGCATCGTGCTATTTTATCTTATCTTTACCCGGAAGCTGTGAGATGCACCTGTAAGATGCACGTGTGGTTTCACAGGGGAAAGGGGAGGTTTGGTGCGAACAGCTAGCCAATCAGCATATCTGATTTAGCATCTCTGTTTGACACTATGTGGAAGGGAAGTGTTAGACGCGACACACTTGCCGGTTAGCACGCAAACTGTTAAGACCTATATTCAGAAGTATGCATAGTTATGTTCTTTTCATGTTGGTCAAGTAGGGTTTAGAGATGTGTGGGAGAAAATGTAGACCATGTGGCTAAATTACCACCACATCAACGATTTATCCATCTTCATGTATTAAGTAATTTGTTTTCTTTTCAAAATGTCTTTTAATGTTTATTTAAAATAAAATTTCAGCATCTATTTCATACATTTCTACTTATTTAATCGGCTATGTTCTCCACCCCCACCATTAATTAATTAACCCCGAGAATCTCTACGAAATCCACTGGCTGCCATGGACAACAATAAAAAGAAGAAGATGGAGGAATTCGACTTGTTAGAACAGCTATATGGGAAGATAATATAGTATATTTCATAGTAATTAATAGTAGCAACATACATATTTATGTTTTTGAGGATGTTTCAAAAATATAAATAGTAATTGGTGTATATTTGTCTTTCTGAAGAAATAACTTTTGACTATTATGTAAGGTCTATATTCACAATATTAAAATGCCCTAAGTTTCTTTTAGCCTAACTCTTGGAAAGGTATTATTTAATAACCTGCTTTGCATGATTAGTTTTGGTATTATTATAGGAAGCCTATCTCATAGCTGCTTAGTTTTGTCTCAAATTTTTGCAGATTATATTACTCTTACCAAAGTAACTAACACAGAATAAATAGATATTAATGTTTTGTTTAAAGTTAAATACTCCTCTATTACATCAAATAATGGTGAAAAAATCTTACTAGCTATAAATAGGTTTTTAGAACTGCATCTTACTGCCCATTCGGGTTATATGTCTATGTACTAATTACACTAATGTGTTAGTGATTAGGAATGTTAAATTTAGAGTTAGTCAACCCACCTTTGCATGGAGGGGGGAGTGAGAGAAAAAGAAAGGGGGGAGAGAGAGAGAGAGAGAGAGGAGAGAAGAGAGAGTAGAAAACCATTTAGGGAAAACCACCCTCAATGCACTCAACCAGGATCGAACCCTGATCTCCCTGTCTTCAGTAGTCCAGTATTATGCAAGGGTAATGCCCTAGATCATGCAGCTTCTGAAGCAGGTGTAAATCGTTATAAGATTTGTTCTGCATTTGCAACTTAAAAAAAATTATACAAGTTAAAGTTTTGTTGAATTGGGCTCATATACATTCTGTTGTTTCTTTATTTAGTAAATCTCCATGTGATATTTGTACAAATTTATTTTTACAGGTATGTAGGTACCCTTCCTTATTAGAATATAGTATGCTATATAGTTCCATTTGACTTGAAAAAAAAAATTTGATTCTATATTTGATGGATTTTAAACCAGGTGATGAGATGTTTATTGCTGTGTGGCCACTGCGAGTGAGAATGCGACCACTAGAATTCTCTGATCTAGACATCGTACCTTCAACCAAAGAAGAGTTCTTCTCGAAACATGACGGTTACATTTCAGAACTTTCTCTCGGTGCACAGCAGCTTCATGTATTGCCCAGGTATTAAAAGAGATAGCTCGAATATAAACTAAGGCACTGTCAATTATGAAGTGAATATGATTTGTACTTTCTATACAAATCATAGATATGTTTATATGTAATGTAAAAAGTAAATATGATTTTTGGAGATTTTTAAAATTAGTTTGTGAAGTTATTGTAAAATATTCATTGGAATGTTGTAGTATGTGTAGGATATTAATAATGTTAGCTAAAGTAAATGGTTTGCTTGGTAAAAAGTTTGGTTTTGAAATTTAAAAAAAATATTTCACACAAACAAAAGGAACATATTAGTACTGCTGGTGAGTTTAGACATGAGAGACTACTTACTGCCCATAGGAGAAGAAACAGAGGGGGTAGGGTATTTGACGGGGGATAGAGGGGCGGGGTGGTTTGTAAAAAAGAAAGTAAAATATTATTATTATTATTGGGTTTTATAGGCCTGTCAATACAATGAGGTTATCAGGGCCTTTAAATGTCATTCTTTTCCAAATTTTGGGTATGAAACATGCTTCACTAAGTACTATCATAGAAGAACTAGCCTTACACCTCATCAATTCAGTTAAATCTTAAAACAAAACCAACTGCATAGATGTGTACTTTGAACGGACAATAGAGATTCTTGCTCAGTTGTGACTCTCTAAATATAACAGTTAACGGTAAATCTTCTACAAATGATCAGCGTAGGCACACAAGATGTTTTGATATTGTGCAAGCTAAATATTCATGTTGAGCCTCACCAGCAGTAAAACAAAATTGCTGTATATGTATTTTTTAGAAATTTCAGCAAATCAACATAAACGTTGTAAAAGAATTTTAGATACACATATTTGGCATAATGAAAAGAAAGAAAACCATGATTATCAAAAGAAATGCAAACACTAGGTGCAGGTCAAAAAGTTTAAAAAGACTGTTTGTTATATGGCACATATTGTTATAGAATGTAGTTGTTCAGAGTAAAATCCTAATGTTTAATCAATTTATTTTTTTCTCTGGTAGCTTGAAGAAAGGTCGTATCGTGTCAATCTCCCGTAGAATCCCCAGCTCATGTCCGTATCAATCCTACAAGGAACTCAAGAGGCACTGGAAAAATCTGGTAGACATTAGTAATTCCAAAATAAAGGATTGTTGACATTACAACCTTATAATAAGTAAAGTTGAATTCATCTCTGATTCAGAGAGCTGGGTTGAAATATTTCCTTAGTACAGTGAATTTTTCACACAAGGTTTTCAGTGTCTTTATTAGCTGTTTGAAAATTGTTATTAGGGTAGTATTTTTAACATATTATTGAGTATTAAATTAGTTTAAATATTGGTAATGAGCTAAAAGAAAAGGCATAATAATTTTATTTTCATTTAACTAACAACTCAATTACATTTTACAAACATTTCCGGTTGTTGTTGCTCCATTTCAATACTTGAGAGTTGTAGCTTTTTTGAATTGACGTGTTGGTGGAAGAAATAAAACCAAATTAATTCATTTAAAAACTTTTATTTATATCAATGAAAGTGTGTGAACTATCACCAACGTAATAAATAACTAATAATACTATACAACACATAATTAATGCTGAACTCTTTTGTTTGAAGAATATTAATGTAAAATTAGGACTTAAAACCATCTTTTGTTTTAGGATAAGTTCCTCATAATACTAAAATATATAGCCAGCTTACATAGATGTACATATCTTTTGATAATTACTAGAAAAGTGTGAGGAGTTGGCACGCTGCCAGTCTTGTTAGTCCTTTCTTTGTCTTCAGAAATTGTATCAACCATTTAAAGATAACACAACATTTCTCTCTACTTCAAATCAAGAACCTATATTCTCCCGCATATTCATCCATATAAATTGGCTCTATTTTAAGTTTAAGAAAATTCAGAGCACTGTGACCTATACATAATTTAGTTACATGAGTCAGTTGATCCTTTATTTGTAGAGAAATATACATTTTAAAATAAATATTATGATGCACCACATACATTTTCTCACTACTACACCAACAAATTTATACTTTTATGTTTACTTAAAACTTGTATAATATGTCAAATTAAATAACAGTCATTGCTGTAGAAGCATGATGGAAAAAAGAGCGTCATATTAAAAAAAGGCATAAAAGAAATAATATACACTGTTACATGGGCATATTTAGAATAAATGGTATGGTGCAACACACAAACTTTATATATCTTTTGTCTTAATATAGATACATTTCCTAAAAACATTTGTAAGACAAAATTATATACATTGTTGCATAAACACTCCACTAAAGAACATAAATTAAATAATTTACACTTTTACAGAAACATTGAGAAAATAGGAACAACTTTGTCCTCAAATGAGCATAGTAATCAATTTCAATTTTCATAGAGCTCCATGAAAACATATACAAAGGCTATATATATTTGTTTATAGTTAAGAAATTAAAGTTTTATAAAAATATATTTCAAATTGGATTGTACCTACTACAGCTTTACATTGATAAGTTATTTCATATCTCAAATAGTTGCAAAGGTATGATCAAAATCGGAAATTTATGCTTATGTAAAGTACCCTTTAGGTCATTTTCATGGTAAAATGAAAGTTGGAATTTGGTTTATAATGTTAAACAATACCTGAATAGAAACTTAATCAAAATTGTTAAATAAAATTGGGAGAAAATCAATTTTTTCTCTTATTGCCTTTCAGTAAAATAGGTTACCTTTAGTATTAGGATTAGAAATAATTCCAAAAAACCTCAGGGGAATACTATGAAAACATTAGATACCAAGTTTAAGCCCAATCGACAAAATGGTTTAGGTTCTAGGCCAAGATACAAAAAGACCTAGACAGACAGAAGGCATTGCGAAAACCAATTTTTCAGTGCCGGGAGATCATGAAATATCAACATTTATCAAGATCTCGAGTTTGATTTTTTTGATGATCACACTAAGTTACTTCTCTCTCCAAGGGGTTGAGAGAAACTAAAAAAAGCATCATCTTGGTCTACCTAAGAGCATACCAATCAACTCCTTATTTACCAGATCTTCATTTAAAAATATATTTTACTGTATGCTTAGCTCTGAAACTCTTGGTTTGGAAAAGAGAAAATCAAATTAAATTTTTTTAATAGTCCTAGATATTTGTGTTGATAAGTTATTTAATATCATAAAGAGTTGCAGAGATACTATCAAAATTGGAGATAAACACTCATGTAAACCTCTAAGTCAGTTTCATAGGAAAACTTATATGCACTATTTTATTTGTAATGTGTAGTGCCTAGGAATTTTTTAATCAAAATCATTAAGAGCGGGTTCCCTTTTTGCTAATACATCTTCACAATTATTTAGTTTTAATAAATATGTTGACTTATTAAATGTTTGAAGTCAATATTATGTATCCATTCAAAGTCACTGATGCTACTTCCCCCTAAATTTCTGCACTCCCTCCCATCTTGATTCCCTCGAGCAGCATTCTCATATTTAAACTCACAAGCCACCACCAAAACAAGATTTGTTAGAGTTAGTAAATTATTTCTAAAAAAAAATCATTTTGTATTTAATGCAAAATGCCTTCTCTCTATAACTTTTCCATATAACGGTGGATTTACATATGGTGGCTTTAATGGACTATATAGCCCAAGGCAAACATTTCTGAGAGATCCTAATTAATCTCCAGACAAAAAATTTAAAATTGAGTCAAATTATGAGTTGCTGCCTGTTACCTCCAGTTTATCGATTATCCTGAAAACTGGCATATTTTATTGTTCACTCTTATCGGTTTATTTGCTAATTACAAGAGAAAAAAAAGAGAAATGTAAAGTAGACAATATGAGAAAAAAATTACTTGATTGGAATATATTTGTTTAAGTTCTACATGTTTGTGAGCAATTTTTCTCATATGCATCTTTATTATTCTATTTCCTTCACATTACAATAAATTTATATTTTAATGTTCCTTTAGTAGGTGGCTTCAGCCTAGGGTGTAATACAAAGTCTATCCGCCTTCTGGTTACATATGTTGGGCAAATATAATCTATTTCTTAATATGCTCTAACTTTCCAAGTTTGTAACCATGGCATATGTATTGTTTCAGTATGGTTATCGTTTGCCTGAAAGTGATGAGACTATCTTATACTTCACCATGCACTTCAATGCATTCAGTTCAACAGTGTACACATACCCCAGTTTGTGTGTGCGACCAGATGGACTACAGTTCCACAGTCGTGTCAACTTCAAGGAGGTGCTGGGATCATTCATCCAGGACCTCACCAAAAAGGTCCCCAGGATATGTGGTCACGAGTTTGCTGTGACCAAGAAACTGGTGTGTGCTGTACCAAAGATGCTCAGTTGGGATCAGGTATTAGTTCAGAATATAAGTTTCTTGTTTTTGCAATTTGTCCTAGCAACTTACCGAGTAGTAAGCATTAATTTAATTACACTAATAAGGTAGGTGTTATAAGTATAATTTAAAATGTACTTGCATTTGCATGGAAGGAGAGAGGAAAATAATTTAGTGGGAAAAAGTCAGTGGACCCAGCCTTGACTCAAACTTCAAACTCCCTATAATTAAACCAGAATACGAGGAGTGTTCAAAAAGAAACTGAACTTTTGCTATAACATCTTTATTGCTCATTGTACAACATTTTAAGCACTGCCACCCTCAAAGTTGTCCCCTCTACTGGCAATACATCGTTCCCAACGTTGCTTAAATTTTTGGAAAGCCTCCTGGAACACACTTTGTGGGATGGTGCGCAGGTCTCTTGTCGCATTGTCCTGAATCTCCTCTATGGTTTAGAAACGACGTCCCTTCAACGTGTTTTTAAGTTTGGGAAACAGGAAAAAGTCTTCTGGGGCTAGGTCCGGAGAATACGGTGGATGGGGCACTATGGGAGTGTGATGTTTTGCTAGATAGCTGCAGATAAGGAGCGACGCGTGAGCCGGCGCTTTGTCATGATGCAACATCCAAGTCTGGTTTTCCCACAATTCAGGCCTCTTCCTGCGCACAGCATCCCTCAAACGCGTTAGAATTCCCTGGTAGACTTCCTTGTTTACCATCTGACCACGTGGTACAAATTCCTGATGGACAATGCCTTTGAAGTCAAAAAACACAACCAACATCACCTTGATCTTTGACCGACTCATGCATGCTTTTTTTGGACGAGGAGACCCTTTACTTCAACCACCGCGACGACTGCACCTTCGTTTCAATATCATAGCCATAAACCCACGTCTCCTCGCCTGTTATGATGTACTTAAGGAAGTTTTCATTGTCATTGGCAAGCAGTTCCTGGGTGATTTCAACACAGGTCTGTTTATGATCGTCAGTCAACAAACGCGGCACGAGTTTTGCACTGACACGATGCATATCAAGTTTGTCACTCAAAATTTGATGGCATGATCCTACGCTGATGCCCACTTCGTCAGCAACTTCTCGAACAATTAAACGACGATTTCCAAGAATCACACACAAACATTCTCGACATGGTCGTGATCTGTTAATGTGGAAGATCGTCCAGGCTTGGGATCGTCAATCACCAAAATTCTGCCAAGTTCAAAACGCTTAAACCACTCATAGCATTGCGTTCGATTCATACAGTCCCCCCCGTATTCTTGGATAAGCGATTGAAAGGTCTCTGTAAAAGTTTTGCAACGTTTGTAGCAAAATTTCACACACACGTTGTTCTTCAAGCTCTTTCATTGTCACTTTAGCACTAATTCGACGAACAGCTTGTGCACGTGCTCACTTCAGCGGATGTAACTTGCCAAATAACGGTCAGAGCGAAACGCGGCAAAGGGCAGTTTGTTGTCTAAGCCTGACGCTACGTGCACTCAGTAGCCGCAGCGTGCTCCCTCTGCCGGTCGATTTTAAAAGTTCTGTTTCTTTTTGAACACCCCTCGTAGACAAGCTTGACATGTAGTCCACAACTCCACATACCCACCAATATGGTTAAGGGAAATTAGTGCTTTGTTAGTAATTAACACAATCCATGCATAATGAATAATATTACATTTAAATTCATCTGTAAGTCAAAGCTAGTTGTTTTTTTCTAGAAATCTATATTTTAAAATACACCATACAGTATATAATTGTTTTTAAAAATTGTGTAAGTTATACTACTAGTCATTCTTCAATTCCAACTAGTGAGAACATTTTGTAAATATCAACTTGTGACAGAACTTCATGATGTGAACTCACAAGCAAGCTATAGGGACCGAGCAGCAGCTGCAGTTAGTGGTGATAGTGCCAACATTTGAGGGCTCCTCATTTGTCCTCACGAGGCTGAATTTGACAGACCCACTGCTTCACAGATACATTTTGAAAGCACCAGGGATTGAACCTGGAATCTGGATCTTTAGGCAGGAACCCTGACCACTAGACCACATAGGCGGCCACTTGTGACAGAAACCTTTCTTAATTATAAGTTTAGCATGAGCTTACGAACAGATTGATGCGAAAAATAAGAAGGCAAGGCAAAGTTCATCGTAATTTAATCAGAGACAGGTAGGCTGGCAAAGCAATATGTTGAGAAAGCCTGACGGTCCAGTAAGACACAATTGAACTCCAACTTATGGCCAAGAGTCAAATACAATGAAACTTTGCTATATTCTGTCAATATCATGAATAATTAACCTACACACTTTTCCCTAAAGAAGAAATCCTATAAAATTATATATGGTTTTATCACTTAGATTATTACTTACTTTTCCCTAAAGAAGAAATTCCATACAATTATAAATGGTTTTATCACTTAGTTTATTATTTTTATACTATATTATTGTTGATATAAAAACATTTTTTGTTTCAGTCTTCGGAAATTCCAAGCTCTCATGGCTCTCCAAAATTAAATCTAAAGAGTGTCACACGCTTTGATGGAAATATTCTAGAATCAACTATTTTCAGTGACTTTGAATATCCATTTGATTCTGAAATAAATACTTTAACTCAGAAAACATCTTTGTGCAAAGATGTAAGTGCATGCAGTCAGAAGTTGAGTTTAATGACACCTACATGCAACACAAGTGAACAGGCATGTACACCCAAACAGGAGTTTTTCGGCAGACATTTCACAGACAATACACGCAAGGCACACCACTCATTAGGAGACAGTCCCCCACTATTCTTGCCCTATGCTATCCCCCCAAGGTCACAGCAGACAACTTCTATGAGCAAGGGGGACAAGACCTGCAAGATGTGCCCCTCGCTGGGTGACAGCCCCCCACTCTTCTTGCCTTATTCCATCTCTTTGAAGACACAGCTGACAGCTTCCACAAACAATGGAAATGATATGAAACCATTGTTTAATTCTTTATCTACCTCTGTTGGCAATTATTCTGGAAAGTCTACAATTCAACAAGAAATCAAGCCAATTGTACCAGTTTTCTCAAAACACTTCAAATTTGATGTTACTTCAGATAAAGCTACTTCTTCAAAAAGTCCAATGTCTCAGGTAAAATCCAAAATAACTTTAAAAAGTGATTGCATAAGTAACCCAATTATACTACGATGGCCTTTCCTAATATCGGAATGTGGGAAAAGCCAGGCCTCCACCGTGGTTCGGATTCCACGTTAAACTGTAGGTCCTCCATTTCATCTCACAATCACCCATACCATTACACATTAGCGTAAGTGCGTGTAACCTGAACGAGTAGTAAGACGCAGTGCTAATAATAATAATTTACTAATATGGGAAAATCCATTATCATTATATATAATGGTATAATCTATGTTACAGGATGCATCACTTAAAACACCATCAAAAGTGAACATGGTCAAGTTATCAACGATTGTGAAAGAGTTTCAATTGAAGAGAGAAATAGAACCTGTGACAAAGTTTGATGAAGTGAGTGCTTCAGCTGTGAGAATAGTTTCATTAATTTAGACAAATGTCCTGTCTATAAGTTGTAATACAATTCTAAGCGTTCTAATTTAAGGAAACTCTTAAAATTTTTTATTTGTAAGCAACTACTATTTGTACTAATTTGTACTTAGATTTTATCTAAAAAAAAAATATTTATATTTGTTTATGGATACCTTTAACAAACAAATTAATTTAGCTGAATAGAACTGTGAAGAGTAAGTTTAGGAAAATCCTTCAGCATTCACCTGGAAAGAGGACCGAAAACTAAACATTGGGATGGGCATAGTATATCTGGCCAGCATATAAGCCTAGACCTCCCAGGTCAAAGTAAAGGCTGTTAGGATTGAGCTAATACTGCTGGTTCTTCTTGAATTAGAAAATTAGACTGCATATAAATTCAATTATTCAGTATGAAATAAATATATATGTTACACATAATACCATAACATGCTTAAGAAAACTATTTATTTTAGTTGATGTTGAACTATTTGGAAAAAACCTAGTTCTATTTGACACCTACAGTTAGTATTAAAACTAATTAGTGAGGGAAGGACTAGGAATTTATTATTATTAGCCATACTATGCTGCCTCTCAGCAATTTGTACAATTACCAGTATTTGGTGTACCAATTATATAAGGCCTACTCAACTTTTTTGAAACAGATTGTCATTGAAAAATCTGGTATCAGTCTGTCAAATATAGCATCTCAAGGTTATAGAATTAATTCAAACAGATATAAAATGTGCCTAGAGAGAACAATACTTAACTGTATAAGTTTTAAAGCGGTATGGCCGTGGTGGTGTTTTTGAAGTAATCTCACTTGTGTGAAAATAACATGACTTGCTAAGACTTCAATCAAAAATTAATTAGTGAAACTTAAACTACCTCAGGGTATTTAAAATGTTATTACGGTAAATAGGGTGCTTGCAAGCCACACTTTGAGTGGACTTGATCTAGATGGTATCCAATATCAACAAGTGGCAACATTCACTGCATGTCTATTGCACATTTTCAGGGCCCATTTCCTAAGAAGCCTCGTAGTCGTCCTCGGGTGCAGCCAGACATGGATGTAGAGGCCCTAGCAAGAGCCAATGATCTGGGAAAGGTGAACACAGCAACTCTTGTTAAGTGGCTCAGAGAGAACAAGGTTTCTTGTAAGGTCAAAGACAAGAAGTCTGACCTTGTTAACAAGGTCATGGCTTACCTCAACATATCATCAAACTTGTAAACATGTTATATTCCTGGTAGATGCAAACCAAAAAGGTGGTTATAGTATTATTCTGGAAAGGTTTTTTTTACAAGACTTCCTGTACAATAGTGAAACAACGGAACTTGCAAACCAACTCTGTTTGCATTGGTGGCCTGCGGGCTGTTGCCAAGGCGAGTGACGCTTGACACGACTGTACTAATAAATTGTTTACTCCTAATTCATTATCAAACTTGCTCTTTAAAGCCAATAAACATAATTTATTTGGTTTTATTATTTTGTAATTGGTCTGTAAAATTGATAGTGAAGGGGAGGGAACAGTTTACTAGTAGAACCTAGTGCCATGTAAAATATTGCTTGCCTTGGAAAAAACCCACAAGTCACCCCTATATGCTTGGTACTTAATGTGCTTAACCTTCCCTGTTCTATTTTTATTTTTTCTCTTATCCATACTTCTTATTAATAATTCGGTTTTGTCTTCAATGTCAGTCAAGGAAGGCCTCTAAAAATATTTACTACATGGTAGAAAAATGTATTTTTAATGTTGAAAGGAAATACATCAAATGTAAAATAGAACATAAAATAAAATTCTACAAAACTCTTGAATATGGCATGGCTTTGTTTTTTACACACAACACACAACACACCATAAATAAAATTTTAGTTTTATGATTATTAACAATTTTAAAATATTATTATAATGTATTTTTTATAAGCATGTGATGATTTTAGCATATACATGGTAACATATTTTTCAAATAGATAATAAAATACAATTTCATAACAAACTCAAAATTAACGTATTGATAGCCTTCCTCCTCACCCTTTAGTTGTGACTTCATTTAATCTCTAGTTTTTCATACTAGCCTTTTAATCAGATTTAAAAACTGTTAGTTGAGCACCCAAAAATATGGTATTTTTTATTCCTTTGTACCATGAAAAGAAGAAAAATAAATTGTTGGTGGGTTAAAAAAAAGTATCAGCACTTAGTAAGTGTATAAACCCTGAGCTGTGATTTCTAAGTTTTTAAATTTACCAACTTTTGCAAGTTTTCCGGTTCAAAATATGGGAATTTTCTTAGTATTATATATTTTCAAAGCCATAAATTAAAAACCTAATTATTATCTCTGTTTTCTATTATCTTATCAACACAAGAATTATTAAAGACAATATAATCAAAATAGCATGAAATGGAGATAAAACTAATAAATTACACTGGGTTGAGTTCTTTAATTTGTATTTTTCAAATATAATTGCAAAAATATTTGAAAATTCCATTGACTTCTACCTACCTGCCGCATCAAATTTCGTGGGTATTCCTGATGTGCATCAAACCTGCAGCTAACACTAGCTATTGTGAAAATATTTAGCCTAAAAATTACAAATTTGTAAATTTTATTTGTAGACTAAGTTTAACTACATTAAAAACACTATGATTAGCGAATGTCTTATGGCTATATAGTTCAGTGGTTTGCTGTGGATTGTTGCAGGGTTTATCAAAGCTTGAAAAAACTGGTTCCTATTTGACCAATCTAACAGACTCTATTCTAAATAACTAACAAGAAAATGTATTTTAGTTGATAGTCAGCCAATGACTGATCAGCTGAGTGATGTGGACAGTGGAAAAGTAAAGTTTAAACAAAGTTTTGCTTAACCTGGTAACACATCACACCACACAACTGATATAGTTGATTGTGTAGTAAAAGTTAGAACGGTTACTGTGAATTTAAGCTGTAAGACAAATACAAAATCATCAATTTCAGCTATTTAAATAATTGAGGTGTTAAAAATTCAGATTTTATTTACTTAACAATACAACCAATCATTCCATATGTTTTATTGGTAATGAGACCTAATTTGAATTTGAAATATTAGTGCTGTTTTGGACTGTTAATACAACAAATTATGTAAGTTATAGGGGCAGAATATTTTGAAAAATGACTTAAGACATTAAGAGTTTGTGTTCATTTAGATATATTTATTTTGTAAGAAATTAAAATAAGAGAGTATTGCTTGTTGCAGTTTTCATCGTATGGTAACTATATGTTTTAACGTTATATCTGTGTAGTAATGTTATTTGATTAGACTATGAAGAGTTATTTATGTGATATACACTATTATTATTTTGGTTAAGTTTAATTTAAATGTGTTAATACTTTTAAAACTGATATAATTTAATTAAAGACATTATAACAATATTGTTTACAATCTAATTGATTTATCTGAACATGAGAGTGGATTACAGTGTAACCCGACAAAATATATTTTTTGTACCCTACAAATGTGGCAGAAATATGTAAACATTGAATTAAAATATTAATATTCTGCAGAACACCTGCATCCTATAATGATATTGTGATGAACTTCATTCACTAACTAGTTCAATAATTTGAAACTAATGTTTTGCGGGACAACTGCATGTTATAATGATATTGTGATGAACTTCCACAACAAGTTCAACTTGAAACTAACTCTGCAGAACAGCTGCTTGTTTTAATAATATACTATATCAAAGCACTATCCGTATATTCCATTGATTCCAAGGTGTCTAAGTGATATTAAAACAGTGTAAAAACACTTTCAAATTGACAAACTTAAAAGGTGTAGATGTACAATTAATAAAAACTTATTTTAATATAAAATTTGAATAGTGTATATTTTATTGCAAATAATAAAACCTCCAAAGGTGAAAAATATGTCAATGATAAAACATCCAAAGGTGAAAAATATGACAATGATAAAACATCCAAAGGTGAAATATATAAATATATGACAATGATAAAAATGAAATATTGTTTGAAGAACAATAATTACAAATTTGCAATAAACTTGAAATCAATTTTAATAAATTTATTTCAATTATGTCACAAAAAAATTTAGTCAAATTATTATTAAGAGATTCAAAATTAGTTCAAAAAAAATAATGTTAAAAAATAAGAGTTGAAGAGAGAACTATTAGAGTTTTAATATAATTTAATAGAAATTAGTTATTTGAATCTTCAAATCCTGAAGATGACTTTAAGGGCTAAAATAGTTTTTAAATCAATTATCTCAAATAAATCTGAATAACTAAGAGAGTAAATATCTTACATAGTATACACTATACAGTTTATGTCAATGTGATTCTAACCAATTCTATAACAAAACTCAAAGTCAGCCCCGAGGCCGATAATTTGCCATTTAAATTAATGTGGATGATGTACCTTTATAAACCAATTTAGTGTGAATCAACCATATAACATAAAAAGTAAACAGTTAGGTACAATAGTAGACTATATTATCTGGGGTTTCGGATTAACTGAGGTGGTAATTTTTAATTTTTTAATAGACTGATTTAACTGTACAGTGATGTATGTATGAATGAAGAATTTAACATAAAATGTAACACAATTTTGCATTTGGCAGTACATAATAACAGAAAATAGAACTGGCAAAATTGTGAACTTGTCATTGAACGGAAGTGGCGACATTTGCCTATAAAACATTTTTTAATGACTTTATATTATTCATGAATATTTATTCAGTGTTTACTTTTAAGGCGATGCGGATCGCTAAGTTTATCAGTTTTTTTTGTTTTTTTGCTGCTCTTGGCCAAGTTTTTTTCTACCACCCCAGATAATCATGATCCAGTATATTTTTAATTTTTATAGCAACTTAAAGCGTTAAGTGGGGGAAGGGATATTAATGATAACTATGCTTACGGGAAAGCTAACTTATTAAGCTTACAACATATTTTCTTAGTTTCAAATTTAAGATTTGTAGATAACATGAAAATTTTGATTTAGAAATCTTAAAAATAAGCTGCAATAAAATGCACCAGTATATACAAATAAAACATTAAAAGCAACAAACATCCATAAACTTATTATCTAAAAAGGTCAATTTTAACAACCACAAGCTACTAAAATTGAATTTATTATATTTAGAAGAAGATACAGGAAAGGTGGATACAAACACATAAAAGGGACAAACACAATATGACTTCTACAATGAAAAGAAGAACACGGTTCACACTTACATTGCTGCCAAAGGACAAAGAGGTTAATGTCTGCCTCTTAAAGAAAATCGATCGTCACTGTCCAATCCCCCAACCTAGGTTTCATTCTATCAGAACTCATCAGGGAGGAGTGTGAAACGCTAGAAATGCCTAAACATAACTTAGTGTATTTAATTAGTGTATATTTTATGTAATTTTACTTAAACTATACTAAGTTAGCTTAATAAATAAACATTGTAATCTTGAATCTTTTTTCAATAGTTGGCACAATGCTTAGCCTGCTACCCATCAACAGCATGATCTGGGGTGTAAAAACCCTAACTCATTGGCCAATTAGTTGTGGGCGAGCATAAAGGAATGTTTTGCAACCCCCTAGACATTGGGTAAGGTCATTAGAGCCTCCCTAGCTTACCTTGCGGTATTCAAGCAGCAGGCCCTGGGTTTTATATTGTGTTAAGTAGAGCCTTTTGGAAGTAGAATTAGTTAAAACAAATTAGTCTTGGAATATGAATCAATATTAGTTTTAAAATTAATAGTTTATTGCATGTATATTTATTAACAATCTAAACATTAGAGTTTACACAGTTAGCACAGATGAAATTGAATTTAAAAAAAAAACTAGTCCATATGATTATGGGTATGCGGCACAAGACTAGCAAACCCAGAGAATATGCCACTGCATGTTTCCCTTCTTTTTTCACATATCAACAAAATACATGTGTACTATGCTATTAATAAGTGTATTGCTTCAATAAGTTTGAATATAAAAATCATTACTCATTAGAACTAGAGTAGAAATACAAATTTGGTTGTTAGCTTTTGGTCATCAAACTGTATAAATTATTTCACTTAACTTAATTCAACTTGTCTCATCCTGCAAAATGTATAAAAAATGTATCTAATATACTTATTACAAAACATCAGTTTAGAGTAAAGCCTAATTGCTAAGAGTAGGTAATAACTAATAATGTTGATTGCATGCACTCTTCCACACATTTGATCAATACATGGAAGCAACTTGGCAACTACATTGTAATTTTATTGGGACTTACTATTTGTCCACATACCTCTTTTACATTTTGTATCGTGTGTAGTTATAGCACTCACTATCTTTTATATTTGCTTCATTTAGCAAATTATTATTATAACATAACATTAATTCTAGATGTCAATAAAATGGAATATATAGGTCAAAGAACATTAAATAAAATATACAGTACTAAATTCATAAAAATACATTTATACCAAGGGCTACCAAAATTGGAATTTCCCCCAGAGTAGTATTAAAACAGGACATTATTTAATTTTTAGCAATCTGTATTTCATTTATAATGGTTGAATGCTTTTTTTGTGACTTGAATATTAATTTTTCTTGTAGCCCAATGTTTTGAGTTACATAAATTTTGTAGAGCAATTCAGTGGGAAAATGTTTAGACTTCTTGTATGTAAATGTATGGGAACAAACTAAACAAATGAGTGTAGGAGCATCAGATAATGGTTACTAAATTGTTATTTTTCTGTAGTCTACAGTAACAAGTTGAATGTTTCAATAGCAGAGGCTATGGTTGATGGCGCTCAAGCAAAATAAAAATGCCCTTTGAATATTTTTTTAAATTTGGTTAAATTCTTTTATATCAATACTCAAACTGGTTACTCATTATAATACAGGTTAAAAAAATACACTATTACCTTAATAAAATCAAACTTCTATTGTTGTAAATACTGCTAAAAAAAATTGTCACCCAGGGCTTTTGCCCCACATAGCTCTAATAAATTATGTTCCTTGTCCTAGAAAATAATTGCTATTTTTAAAATAGTGAACTTTCCTTTATAAGCATTTTCAATCAGTGTTGCATTGTTTGTAATTAGTTTGTTTTAATTTAAGTGAAAAATGTATTTTTCTTTATTAGATAACTAATTAAACTGTGTATTTTTAGAACATGATAAATAACTTTTAATAAAATTGTACTAAGCAAAATTAAAGAAATAATTACTAAGGCAAATAGGAAATTTAGTGTATGCTAACTTCAGGCTCATGTTTGAATAATAATTAGTGATGATTATAATACATTTTGATTAACTTGTTTTATGTTTGAAAGCATGAATTTATGAAAATAAATACAAAGTTGAACAAAAACAACTTTTTTTAAATTTAAACTTTGTGTAAAATATTTTTTAAATGATGTTTTAAGTTTTAATATATAATTAGAAACATTAGTTCTCTCTTCTCCATTTGATAAGAAAACTCAAAAAGCATTGAGTGCATTTATTATCTGAATTCGAGCTTCAGGGCTGTGGACACCCATTTCTTCCAGATCTGTAGTAGTCAACAAGAAAATGGTGTTCCAATCAATCTGTTGAATAAAAATACTGTTAGGTGATGGTTAGAAGGTCATGTTAAGTATACAAACCTGATACAAGGCCTTATGTCACTACCGACTGCTACCAGTAGGGGCTCTAATAGGGTCTTGGGTTGGACTCATAAGTGTGACTATACCAACCTTGACAGTGCAAAGCCTGAGCAATGTTTTGCAAAAAAAACTAAGGTATCTTACAAATAAAGAAAAATTAGAGTTCTAATGAGTGGTAATCAGGTACATTCATAGTCAACTAATACAGACTCTCGATTGTGTCTTAAAAGAATGTGTTTACATCTTTAAGAAAGATGTTTTCAAAGAAGTTTTTTTTTATCTTTTGAGGCTGAAGGAAAGGGTCGAAGCTCCCTTGGTTACCTTCCTCCACCCACCTAGTCACACAGATACACCCTTGTCTACAACTTAACCAAACTTTATATTAGAAATATCAAATTGTCAATATGAATACAAAATATATATCAAGATATAAAATAAACAAAAGATCAAAATTAATAGTAAATGTTTGATAATATAGCCTATGAACTAAAGAGATTAAACTTAACTAACTTAATTAAAAGTATCTGTGTTTTTAATTAAGGTAAACACACCTTAAATCCCAATATTATTGAAAGTTTCAACTTTAATATAATCAACAATTTACTACATCCTCATCAATTATTGTTTCCAGCCTGTGGCCATATCTGTTAGTATAATTCCATTATTTTCTTGTGTCCTTCCACCATTCTGCCTACTTTATTTACTTCCAAACTATTCTCTCATTTGCACACTTGCTGTTATCGGAGCCGTCTCTCCTCCCCCCCCCCCC
>CABFOV010000112.1:236652-253802 GCA_902141375.1 Timema poppense
CCCACCTCCTACCCCTCTTTTTTTTTGTCTTCCTTGTATATTTTTCTCACATACATATCCACAATTCTCCTTAAGATTCTTTTCTTTTCCATCTCCATTACGTGATCATAACATCTCATCTTTCTCCCTTGCTTACTATACTATCTTATGTACTCCCTGTACCCCAACTCTTGCCTGGACAACCTCATTCCTAATTCTGATTCTTCTTGTGATGGCTAGCATGATCCTCAAAAACTTTCATTCTCATGGCTTATACTTTCCTGGTCTCAATTACATCCAATGTTCATGTTTCTGTTGCATGTGTAGCTATGGGTCTATATTTGCACAATATAGCCCTTAATTTCACTTCAAGGGCACTTCTCTTTTCCATAGCAGGTCTCATACACACCTGTAGAACATCTGCCCCTTATACACTCTTATGCGATCTTCCCTAATCCCACTTTTCACATCAAGAACACTTCCAAGACACTTTACATTCTGTATATTTCTCAGGTCTATTCCATCCAGCTTTATAACTTTTCAAGGCCATATCTTCACGCCTGTCGTTATCATCACATCACTCTTCGCCATGCTAAATTTGATCTCACTCTCTTTTATTTTCTCACTCCATTCCTGTACTTCCACTTCCCTTTCCCCTCATACCATAAAGTCATCAGCAAACCTCATTGCTTTCATTCTCTCCTCCCTGAGTTTCCTTGCTACTTTGTCCATGACCATAACCATTACAATGGGTAGAGGTGAGAGGGCACTCCTACACTTGACTCAATTTTTATTTGGAACCAGTCTGTCCAACCCTTCTTCATCTTAAAACAGCTTAGGTTATCTTCATACATAGTCTTTACTATCATTACAAATCCTCTTTCCACTACATCCTCCTCCATTACGTTCCATACAATAGACTCTAATCTAAACAAAACTAATAATTTTCAATAGACTACATTATTCAAAGCTCTAATGGCTTGAAGAAAGTGAAGTAAAACTTATACTTTTTAAACAAATGGTTGGAAAATATATGTTTTTTCAGCTTCCATTATAACTTCAAGGATTTATAAAATAATTTTAAATATAACTTTTACTTTCGCTGTATATAAACCTAGAGATTATTTAATTAAATATGAAAAGTAAATTTGTTACCTCTTGCTTGGTAAAAATAGGAATGTATTCTTGAAGTCCCAGCTTAAGAAGAAAACTATCCAAACTTAACACTGGTTTGGATGTGGATAACACGGTGGTATCATCTTGAAGATGATCTATTTCACATTTGTTGGACCTGTTTTAAACATATATAGGTAAGTATAAATAATGGGATATATTTGTGAAGCAAGGTCAGAGTAACCGAAATATCGGCACTGCAGGAGCAACTCTAATACAAATATATAAGGAGCTGACTCAACATCAGTATCATACATTCCAAATGATGGGGATGGTTCATTAAATGATATAGTACACTCAGTATACCCTGTAAGGTATCAGTCTTACATAGGCAGACTACGCTATTGCCCCTATCTTATAAGCTACGCCAAAGTGGAACAATGCAAAGTAAGTGTCAGGTACTAGAGGGTTTGGATACCCGGTGCAAGAAGGTGAAGCTAAAATTAGCACCAATGAAGATCCCCTATTTGCTGTTTAGGGGACGCTCTTAAGGAATCCCATGCTCAAGATTAGCCTCCAGAGTATATAGCGGAGTAAGACAACTAAATATCTGGGTGTGACGTTTGACAAAAAGCAAAACTTCTAAACCCACGTGGAGCAATTATATGGCAAAGCTAAACGAGTTATGAATAAGATAATAAGCATATGGCAGAAGTTTAATTTTATTATGCATACGATAAAAAGATACCATGAGGTTATACTTATCTACATGGTGGGTTACGGAGCTAAAGTGTTGGCTCATCGGCTAGTGAGATTAAAACTGGTTAGGTTGTTGAAGAGGCTTCAGAGTGATATACTTCTGAGGAGGTCCTCTGGTGCTTATTTTATGAAATCAAGAGACATGCTGAGAATCGCACTAGGTATCTGTCTCCTGGATCATGAGGTTAGGCAAAGAGGCACTATGTATTTATTGGGTTAGGAAAGGAGACATCCGCCAAATGGAACTCTGGAAAAGGTTGGAGTGACGACATTAACAGGGATAAGAAGAAGTCTACAAGTCGAGTCGAGTTCAGTATTTTTTACAGTTTTATAGCAAAACATTTTCTGACCTAGATAACTCAAATATTTATCCAGTAGAAACATAGTTTTATATTCTTCACATAGTGATATCAACAGTTGTTGAATATTTATCAAGGTTGTTCTGGAATTTAATGACAACTTTTTCTCTTGGTAAGATAGCTGGGTAAGGAGAACCAATGGTAGGCTAACTTTAGATATATTTGTGATTTTCTGAGTATTCATGAACGTCTGAAGCTCAAACCCCTACAACCAACCCAGGTATTTGTGCATTACATTACCAAAGAACTTCTCCATGATAATGGACTGACCGAGAAGAGAGAATGCAAATGTGGAGAGGAGGCGAAAGCTGAGCACATTGTTTGAAAATGTGGAATCACACAACATCTGGGTGATGCATGTCACTCAAGTAAAATGACATCTACAAACCGTAATCTGCGCAAAATACTAAACTGAAATAGAAGAATCCAAAGAAGAGAATTAAAACTGATATATTCTGCAATAATATCATTTGTGTTTTACTTACTCTAAATGTATGTTCCCGGATACAAACACCATGCTTCGACAAACTATTCTGCAAGTATGATGGCCAACCTTTAGCTTAATAGCTCTAAAACTATAGGATTTGCAGTTATATTTTTATTGGTATTAATTCACGTTTTTTGTTTAGACCCTTCTGGTGGTAGTCTGGCGCTAGCCCAGCTGTTTTGGAATCCAATACTCTCTATCAACTTAACTTCCTTTTAGACTGTTATTGAAGGTGTGGCGGTTTTAACAGAAGTCTGAACCATTGAACACTCGATGTTGACGAAGGACCTGGCTGCCGTTGGTTCAATGCCTCGAGCTACGAGCACTGCTGCACTAGCGGACTTCCTTGGCAACTCTATCGCCATTATTCCCCCATTCCTTCCTTTTCCCTCATTACAAGCCCATATTTGGTCCTGTTTAGAGTCAGAAAAAAGAGCATATAATGGGTGACCCCTAGGTTCATTCTACTGTAGTTCATCATATTATATGCTCGAAGGAGGAACCTCTGCTCCATTACCAGAAGAAGAAACAGGTGGTCTTGATGTATGGGTCGTAGGTCTCGACGCCAAGGGAATCTCTTCTGATGTTCCAAGATTAAACAAATATCAAAGTCCTTCAGATTTGTTGTAGTAGTCAAGGAGACTAATTTTGTTTCTGTTAGTCGAAGCGGCTAAAATGTTTTTCAAGTTCTTCAGACTTGTTGTTTTAGTCAGAATGACTAAATTTTGTTTTGTGTCAATCTAACTTAATTTCTTTAGCCAGATAGTCTGAATATATATTTTCCCTATGTCCATATAACATAGCTTAAATACAGGGGCTTTGAGCTCTATATGTAATAAGGACCTTGCTTTGAGGTTCCTCTTCTCCATAAGTTCATTATTCCGTTTTAAGTTCTTATGACTTCACAATATCCCATGACACCGTGGACGTCATACTCACTTGTTCGAATTTTTATATGGCTACAAGCAGGTTGTCTAACGCCTTTATTTGAGGACCTAGTTAGGTCAGTATCTCACAGGATTCTTGTTGGCGTCCCTTTTTCTGTGTTACTATTTTGGGTGCGGAACACGGTTAGTTTTGTATAGTGGCCCGCAAAGATATTATTTTCATTTTCCCCTTGTTGGCACCTCATTTGTCCAAGTATTTAAAGTTAGTGTGTACTAGATTTTATGTATACTCCAGAGAATGGGTAGTGGTATAAATGTACTATTGAGTGCTCTGCCAGTACCTACTGGGAAAGGACCGGCCATAGTACAATTTTGTGTTGACACCTGATTGTTAGCCATCTGCCAATGTAATTGACAGACCATCCTCTTATCTGTGGGACCTTTTTTAATTTCAAACCAAGCTAGCTAGCTTGGCCGACATTTAGCTTAATAGTTCTAAAACTATAGGATTTTCAATTATACTTTTATTGGTATTAATTCACGTTTTCTGTTTAGACCCTTCTGGTGGTAGTCTGGCGCTAGCCCAGCTGTTTTGGAATCCAATACTCTCTATCAACTTAACTTCCTTTTGACTGTTACTGTGTCATCTTGGCCACGTGTTCTCCCGTGCTACGGGAAGTTCCTATATTTTTGGAGTTGTTAAATCCTATCATATTTGTCAGTTTAATACTTAATGTTTTCCTTTATACTTCTAATAGTTACATGTTTTCCCTAAATAATTTAACGGACATTTATTACTGTTTATTATTCTTTGGTCCTGCATTTAATCTTGTTTATCAATTGTAACCCTATATCACCTTTTTATGTTTTTTTATAATAAATCTATTATTGTTACTTATTTATTTCTCTTACTCTTATGAAATATTTCCCAGTCTCTACTTTGTTAGCTATCATTACCTCCTCTACGTATTAGAGTGAAGGGGAAGTAACAATACATGGGGAACCAGCAACAAGCTGTGCTTCAGACACTTCATATATACAACCTTCTAGGTGATGGTGTCCTATTAAAACTCTTCAACAAAGTCACAACTATAATCTCACACAAGGAACAAGAGGACTACATCGACAGACTGAAAGAAGAATGACTTAGGGTTGTTTGCAAGAACTTGATTAAGCAGATGCTTAGTGGACCCTAGTGTGGGTTTGCTTGAGTCATTATAGGTTAAAAGATGGAGAGCTAGTGTGCTCGGGACCACACTATAGGTCCACTAAGCATTCACTAATGTACTTGCATACCGACCTTAGACAAAACCGAGGGAAAATAAGATACTTTAGAGATGGCAAGGACGACGACTCAGATGGAGAAGACTATGACCAAGATTAGAGATGAGATGAAAATTGAAAATTGAAGAACTAGAAATACACACACAAAAAAAAAGGATGACTCAACAATACATGACAGGGGTGCAACTTAACTAATGAGTATCTTATTTCTAAACATACTGGTAGGCAATACTAAAATATTGTAGGTGATACTTGGAAGGATGGCTGGATCAGCCTAAGAAGCCACATAACCTTGGAACACTTGGTAGCAAGTGTAAACTGAGGCCAGCATCATCATACCATCGGTTGGCCAGAGAGGATGGCTATTTTGTAGCCATCCAGTGTAGCCAAAGAACAACCACTATCGCACTATGAAGCAAATTCTAGGAAAACGTGTAAAATACCAGATATAAATACAACAAACTACATTAGTTTTAAGTGAGCATGTAAGGTATTATAGTATTAGTTTTAGAATAAGTAGCCATCTCCTATGTTGATTAAATATAAAATGGAAAATAAATATAGAAAAGAGAACTATATAATATAAAAATAGAACACAAGGATTATAATTAGAGAGTTAGATTTATAGTTGTATTGTTATCTATATAATAATAAATAAAATGACTTGACATAATAATATGTCAAAGTACCGGTATATCCAGTAACTTTTATAACTTTAACTGTAACTATAAATGTAACTTTTAAAGCTATTCCTATAAAAATTGGACTGTAAGTAGCTTTGGCTCTAAGAATTAAGTAATTCCTGAATACTCTTATATTGTTAATCATATGTAGTGTGTAGAGAATATGCAAATGGTTTCAAACCTTGAAATTGTTCCAATCTCATTAGATACACTACACGAGTTGTTACATCTTGCATCTGGAAAATTCAAAAAGCGTCTTGAAGTTGTCGGATAGTTTTTGGTATTTACTGTGCATTTTGAAGATACATTTAGATGTCCATTTGCTTTTCCTAAATAATGAGGGCTTGAGCTTTTGAGTTTTTTCCCAACAAACCTGTTATAATAGACAAACTCTAAAAATACACGTTTCATTAAATATGGTAGCTAGCTACTTTAGAGAATAAGATATTGATAAAATAATTAAATATATCATAATGTTGGTTTAAATTTCTATTCAGTAGTGAGTCCAGATATTGTTTAAAAGAAGAGGTAAATTGAAGTATTTCTAAATAGTAAATATTATACTTATTTGCAAGCTAACAAATAATAATTGGTTTTTATGGAACAGGATGTGAACAGTTGTAGAAACTACACTTATAAAACTTATAGGAAGTATATCACCATATGCATGTAGGTCAACTCTATAAGACTAAATATCAAGGGTTGATTGTAAAACAGTTAATTAATACTTGTAAAGAAAAAGCTGAGCAAAATTTAAACAATAAAGATATATTTTATAGTTTACACATGGAAGCAAATAGAAAATGTTAGAATCTAAAAAAAAGGCTGTTTTTATAATGTCATATTAGGAATATAACTTTCAAATGATTTACTGTTCATATGTTGCTCGCTAACATCAAAGAACACTATTTTGATTCTCAGTTTAATCATTGTCAATGAGGAACTTATCAGTTACCATTTCATCAAAAATTGCAATGTATATGTGAATAGAAAGCAAATCACACTCTACAAACAGTAACCATTGTAGGTCATAGTTTGCTTTGTCCTCAAAATTAATTAGCCCCATTTATTTTGTCACTCTCCTTTTAAAACATCCCGAATCCCAAATATATAATCTTTGTGGAGTTAAACAATATATAACTAATTATATTGAGGGCAGATTTTAAGACGCTAAATATTCAACAACAACAAAAAACAGGCAAATAGGCACTAAAAAGAAGAATATAAATAGCTACTTAAATAGGCATTATAAAGTAACAAAAGGTACCAAAATACTCAATTCAAGTCCATTTAATTTACTCTTAAATTCTAGCAGACATTTTCCATGAAGGCACATTATTGCTATTATAGTTGACTACCAAGTATTTCTCAATATTTTCATGTGTAAAATTAGTTTTGTTGTTTGACAAAAAGTATTTATATTATAAGATGCTTCTTTCAACTTTACACAAAGTCATCAGGCTAAACTTAAGAGAAGCTAAATGTTAAGAACAGAAATTTGCATCCATGAAATTACGTACATTTGACAAATCAACAAGGATTATCAAAATGATAGTTTAACAAAAATGGGTAAGATTGTTAAGTTATGCTTTCATACATATTCCCATTTTTTACTTTCTCATATAAAGAGAAAGTACTGTAATCGTAAACATATTTGACCTTTATATAATTTTTTTTAAATTTAGAAAATAGATTTAATTATTGTGTTTAAAATGTACCTATATCTGGTAGTGTTTTACATGAAAAAACTAAAAATATATAGAGCTTACTTGTTTTTTAAGAAGAAAAAAATCGTAAAAGGGTAGTTTACTGGTAATTGATTTTTTTTTAAATTTTTATATATAGTTTAAAAATAGCGCTAACAATGTGGTTTCAAATGGGTATCTGGCGAGTTCTTTAAAATATAAATAAATGTATTTATTATTTTCTTAGAAACATATTTTAATGGTAGTTTATTGATGACTGATTTTTGAAAAGTTTTATCTTTTTTTAAAAAAAATAGCTCCAATGATTTTGTTCAAAATTGGTGTCTGGTGACTAAGGAAGTAGTGGGTTGTATATAGGGTGGCCATATGCACTGTTTTCTGGGGTGAGGTACTGAAGTCTTAGAAAATAGGCCATACACCCATAGGTATTGGGTTTTAACCAAGTACCAATACTTTCAAAAGTATTTATACTATAAGTTGCCTAAAAATAAAATATGGTCACCATAGTTAGGCCTGTATATTATATTCATACACCCAATTCTATGTTCATGAATATTGTTTTATAACTATATCAAATTTAATCATAGATTATTTTTAGTTACTAATAATCACAAGTTTATTTTAAAATTATTTATTCAAGCTAAAATTATTTTACTTTCCTCACATTAAAAAAAAAGGTTAATTCTAAAATTCAAGAAATGTTCGTTTCACTGTAAAACTTTTGGTGCTTGTTATTTCAAAGACATTTTGTTTTTATTTAAAATATTAGTCTTACTTTTATTTTAAAAAGTTTTTTTAAAAAATTAATATATGATTCATTTTTATTTAAATAGTCAGTTTTAATATAAGATACTATATTTATTGGACTCAAACTTGATTCAATTTGACTCGATACATGTAAGATTCCCAAGAATACATCTCAAGTTTAACAAAAATGAAAAAATGTGAGCTTTTAGACTCTTAGTAAAAAGTGTTGGGGTAGTACCATACTTTGAATGATTTTTAATACTTAATTTGAAGTAAAATTCTAGCTTTCAGCCAATAATTTATCACTCAACAATATTATCAAGTTATTTCATAGCTTCTTATTGTCACTCAAACTGGCATTGGGTAGTTCCCAGTTTACAAAAGCTTTACCAAAGTTGTTTACATGAGCATGTATTAGTAAAATACAAAAGGAAACGTTAGGATCCATTTATGCCCACAGACTGGATGACCAATGTTTGGTCAGCAAAGAATTCCACAGTGTATTCAAATGCAAAAAATATGAACAGAATAAGCAAATAAATGTTCAGAATTGATACCTATCATTTAAAAATTGTAAGAAAAATATTACTTTTCGTCTTATAAAGGTAAAATAAAAAATAAAACAGTAAAAAATGCACAAAAAAAATTAACTTTATGATTTGTTTTGTGTCATAATAATTTTTAGAAAATGATTTATACTTCCAATTTCTAAACCCAGCCACCATCCCGTCCGATTAATTTTATGTATATAGTGCTATAATTTATGAAATTGGCACACTACCAGTACCTGCTAGTCACTTGTTTCCACCAATGTTTAAACCCTTTGTTTTTCTTGTAATTTTTGAGTCCCGAGGGACTACTCTGAGAGAATCTCATTCCTTCTTGTTTAGTGAGCCACTCTTGGGTGCATTCATAGCGACTGTGAACATGCTGCCGTGGTGGAGTAACAAAGTGTATAAGTGAGGAATGATAGTAGTAGTTACAATGACGAGTACTGGGATATAGACGGGTCAGAGGGGTTAAAGGTTGTCTCTGAGAGTTATCTAGAGGTGGGCTGTATGAATGTCTTTGGACACTGTTGAAGTATGCTTGCTGAAAGCAGGGATTTGGTGAACAGGGCACTTGGATATGTATGAAAGGATTACCTAAATGTTGGTACAAAGAGCTATCAGGAAAAGGAGAGGTAGGAATGTTAGAAAATGGGTAAATGTTCATTTCTTGAGGGGTAAAAAAGTGATAATTTTCTGCGACACTCTCAGGTGAATGAATTGGAGTGGTGCAATTATGACTAAATAAAGAGGAATCCACACTTGGGTTCAAAATATGGCAATTCATTGAAAATTGATCTTGTATTAGAGAAAAAGAATCACACGTTTGAATATATTGTTGATCATCTGTTGCAGCCCAACCTTGAGGTGACTTCTTATGTTGTTGATTGGCAAAGGAGTTAGATCTCACTTTTGTATTCTTAGTGAGTAAAGATTGTATTTTCTTATGTCCCATTTCTAAAGCAATATCAAGAGCATTTTGGTTTATACAGTTCGTAATCTCTGGGTCACAGTTATTTTTTAAAAGCTGTTCAGCCACTGAATAGTGCCCATTGTATGATGCCATCATTAGGGCAGTTAAACCTACAAGAAGAGAGCTCCATTAAAAATAAACCCTCCCATACATATATCTCCACCATAGCTACACACACATGACTTCTCACAAATTTCTATCGGCCTTTTTTGAGGGAATGAAGAGAAAGACAAGAAAGAGGGACTTCACTGACATTCACAAAAAAATGGCAAACCAAAATGGATTAACCGATTATAAGTGAATACACTACATCACAGATGCCAGAGCGTTTTTAAATATACAATCATCACTATTTCAGCCAAATCTTTACTGTGGTTTTGAATTAACTCAATTGTTTCAGTACATAGTCATAATTTAAATTATCAACATATCGGAACTTGTTTGAATTAAATGTTTGCTTATAATTAGTCTACACTTATTTTCCTTTCTCCTACATCAACAACAAACAATATATTAGGAACTTGTTGGACTCATGTATGTTTATTAAAAAAATACTAAGCAATTAAAATAAAGGATGCGACTATTCAAGCTTTTTCAATGTTACTGGTTATGAGAATTATGCTCAAATCATTGCACAATTTTTCTTAATACTTTACCCCCTTACCCACAGCATTAGATTGAGATAGTGGGGGAGGCAATATATCCAAGCATAACGAGAAACTAAATGTTTCAACGAAGGTGTTTGGGGAACAGTATCTATGAAGTAAATTAATTGCTTATGGCATTTTAAAATTCATTAAATTGGAGAGAAAGGTATACTCTAGAGGGCTTGAATGAATAGGGAGGCAAAGGTTCAATTGATGGTCAAGTACTCCAAAATTAATGTATCTACACTGTGGTTTCTTAGACAAATACAATGGTCTGTATTAATAAACACCCACTTCAGTCTATATCCATGGAATACAAAGATTAAATTAATAATATTACCATATTGGCATAAAAGCACATTTATAAAAGCAGTTATGAATATCTCAATTGGCAAATATAATATGGTATATTAACATAGGTACATAAAACTATTGTTGAATATACATTTTACTGTTAATTATAATCCAAGTTCCTTCAAGTAAGTCAATATTCTATCAAATGTAAGTGCAGGATCTCACAGAGAATTCAGAGGCCCTAGAATAAATATATTTTGGGAACCCCCTTTCACATAAAATAATTGTCTTGATTTCTGTAAATTATTTATTTTTATCTACATAATATTAAAACTGTACACACGAAAAAGATAATCAAGAAAAGAGAGTAAGAGTATGAAAGTTAAGTCAGGAAGGCGGATAAAGTGGTTTGTCAAACAAGAGCTAAAGGAACACTGCCAACATACAGATAGAGGTAGTAGAGATGGAATGGCAAAGGTTTAAAGAGTGTTTGGTAGAAGTAGCAGATGAGATATCTGGTAGAACTAGCAAAAAGAGGAGAGGGAAGAAAATACCATGATGGAATGATAGGGTAAAGGAAACAGTAAATACAAAGAACATTTAGAGAATGGCTTAAAAAAGAACAAGAGAGGCAGAGGATAAGCAGAGGGAAGAAAGGAAAGATTTAAAAAAAGGATAGTGAAGGATGAGAGAAAAACATAGATGGAAGAGTGGACAAAAGTACTCCTGACAGATGTGGATTGGAGCAAATAAGTATCTGTACAGTCAAGTGAGGCAAAGGAGAAAATAAGAAAGGAAGGCAGTCAGAATCATGGATGAGGAAAGTAGGATAAGGTGAAAGGGCGAGGAGGTAAAGAGTTTGTGGAAAATGTATTTTGAGAAATTGTTTAATCTGAACAAGTAAGGATATTTACAAACTGAAGAAGAGGAAAAGAAAGACGTGCTAGAGGAGATATTAGACTTAATCTGGAAGGGGGTGACCTGGCGGTATAGGGGTAAGGTGTCAGACTTCTGTGCTGGCGGCCGGGGTTCAATCCTCGATCCCGGCAAAGATTTATCTGATTACCAAACCCCTCCTTCACCTCTGACAAGACATCTTGTGAATGTGGGGAATGCCAGGCCTCCACCGTGGTTCGGATTCCACGTTAAACTGTAGGTCCTTCATTTCATTTCACCATCACCCTACCATTACACATTAGCGTAAGTGCGTATAGCCCGAACAGGTAGTAAGACGCAGTGCTAATTATAATAATCTGGAAGGAGGTAGATGTTTTGAAAAGGATGAGGAAGGGAAAGTCATCAGGAGTGTATGAACTTATAATGGACATTATAACAGTCACAGGACAAATGGGAGTGCATTGGTAGTATAGGATATTATGGCAGTGTGAAAGGAGAACAAAGTGCTGTAGGATTGAACAGAAGGTACCATAATAGCGATATTTCAGAAAGGGGATAGAAAGAGGTGCAATAATTATATGGGAATAACATTGATGTGTCACTTTGCAAAAATGTATAAAACTATTTTGGAAACGAGTCTGAGGATAAGTATAAAGGGAAGATGGTTGAAGGAACACATGGGTCCATGATTATTTGAATGGGTAGTAAAACGTGGTACTCAAAAAAATGGATTTAAAGTCTAAAAGAGGTTTATGAGAGATTTAATAATTGCAGCTATACAACTGATGGAGGAGAGATATTATTATGGGGAAGACCTGGTAACATTCACATATGTGGTAGAGGCATAGGGTAGGGTGAATATAAAGAAATGTTGACAAGCGATGGAGGAAGCTGTAGTAGAAAGAGGGGTGGTGATGATAGTACAAAGTATGTATGATTATAACATAAGATGTGTAAGGACAGAGAAAGGGTGGATGGAGTGGTTTCAATTAAAAAATGGAGTGAAACAGGGGCGTGCTCTCTCACCATTACTCTTTGAAATGGTCATGAATAGTGTGGCAAGGAAATTGAGGGAGGGTAAGATGAGAGCAATGATGATTGCAGATAACTTAGTATGGGGGGTGGAATGGGGGAGGAAGAGTAAGTACAGGAAAAGCGACAGGAATGGAATAAGGAAGTGAAAGAGTCTAGGATAAAATTTATTATGATAAAGAGTCAAGTAATAGTGATCACAAGAGCCGCCCTAGAAAATATATATGAAACTGAAGTACCTCTGTAAGTGCAAACAAGTGCTGTATAGGGTGTACTTCATACCTATAGTTAAATATGGAGCAGTAGCCAGGACATTGGATGCAAGAGGAACAAGAAAGGTTGAGGCTATGGGAATGAAGTTATGGAGGAGCATTCTAGTTGTCACAAGGGGAGATTGGATTAAAATAGAAGATGTTTGGACAAAAGTCTTGTATTAAATAGCATATAGCCCAAACAGGTAGAAAGACTTGGTGTTTAAGAAGAATTTTTTTTTATTAAAGGTAGGGTGGCTCATATTGTTACCTGTACATGATGTAGCAGTGTTGGGATTGAATCCTTTTTTTAGTAGTGTACTGACAACATCGGTAAAGCCTTGTAAAGAAGCAATTACAAGTGGTAATGGGTCAAGGGAAAGATCCACTATTTTATGTGACATATCATTAATCACAGCTGTTATAGTTTTTTCATCATTACTAGCCACTGCCAAGGCCAATAAATTTGCTCCTGCAAATAAAACATTGTTTCAATGAAAGATATACAAGCCGTTAGGTTGTATAGTAACTTATACTGTACATTCATGAGTAAGAGATCCTTCTGCTTAAACCTAGCTTTAAGAAATTTAATTTACCCTTTGAAGTGAAATTTTGCATCTTAAATACTGTATGCTGAACATGTAAAATTACACATCTTTTTACAAAAACAAAACAATTAATAGCATAACGCATATAGCTTGAACAGGTGTTAAGACCCGGTGCTAAAAAAATAGTATAATTAAATGAAAGTCCAATACATTATTAAAAACTAGAGATGGGTCAAATTCACTATTTTAAGAATCCAAATCATCATTTTAACTATGAATTATGATTCTAAAATTTGAATACAAGTCTTGAAAACAAAATTTAACATTGGAGGAAATAGGAATATAACAGTAGAAATAGTACCAGTAACTAAATGTTAGCACTCTTTGCTAAAATGCATTCACTATAACATTAATAAAATGAGCTAAGTGATATATCAATGGTCTGGGGTCTGTTTAAGTTTTTATAATTATGTTGGGACTGAACACCCAATAAGTAGTATTAGAGTTCTAAAACAAACTAAAATTAAAATTAAAAAACAAATATATATATATATTTTTTTTACGAGTCTTGAATCCTCACTGAGGATTCCATCCCTTTCAGAGTGTCCGGCCAGACTATATTTTAAAATTCCCCAACTTGTCCAGGTTTTCCAGCGCCAATAGATTTTTACAGTCACTGTAGCCTATACACCTATTAAAAATGTGGAACCTATCCTTTTTATTAACTGATAATATATTGAAATTATTTTATTTCATACAATATAAAACCAACAAAGAGCAAGATATAACAATACAATAATTTTAAATTTGGCTTAATAATATTTTAATGTATTCTGCAATCATAACAAAGGTTGAAGGTCTCCCATTTGTTTTAAATGTTTTCAATCAATGGCACACAAATAAATCTACTCTGAGCAGGAGAAAAAGGTAGAGGTAGTAAAACCAACCAGGATTGAAACCCGAACCTTCCTTTCACTGGCAAATTAGACTATATACGTTCAGGATTCAGTCTGCACACCAACATAATATGTGGTCTCAACTACTAAAAAATACTAAATACTAAATATTTAGCACCACGTCTTACTACCCCTCAACTACTAAAGATATACCTAGTAAAGTTTTAAATTATATCATACTATGCACCCTTTCATTGAACTGTGTGAAGGTTCCAATAACTAGCTATGTTCTCAATGAAAACCATCTATCAGCAAAAATGACTAAGCATCTACAATAAAAGATATAGGCCTATATAAGAATACACTAAGTACCTAATTTATTCTTGAGATTCACATTGACTCCATTATTCAAAAGCTTTATAGCCACAGTTGATTGTCCATTTCTTGCTGCCTGCATGATGGGGGTCCATCCAAAATTATTGGGCCTGTCGATTTCAGCACCTTCTCTGACAAGGGCATCCACTAGTTCTACCCTGCCATAAGCTGCTGCAACGTGAAGTGGGGTTGATCCAATGTCATCCTGGCAGTTTACAGATACACCTTGAGAAATTAGAAAATATATTGACAAATATAATTAGAACTGTAGTAATTTATAATACAACTGTTTTCCAGTGGCATTAAAAATCATATAACATAGTGTTGGTTTTTATAAGTTATACTTTAAGTAGGTTATTCAACAAAGTAGAATTATGTTTTTATTTAACAATAATATATTTTCAAACTAAAACCAGCCAGTGAAAATAACACTTAAAGAAACAACTGGAGCACAAAATATCCCCAAAATAAACAGCAGGCTTTAATCACCATTAGTCAATAAACCTTAAATTATAAAAATATTTAAGAGAAAAAAACCTTTAAGAATATCATGCAAGAATAGAATGCCTGAAAGGCATTTATTCTCAAAGGAAATTAAATAACTTATTTTTAGATTTCCATTTGAAAAAACCTTTTAGAATATATCTAAAAAAGTATGTGAAGAAGAAAACATTGCCGGTATTATTTAGTGAATTCATACCTGACATAAAAATAATCAACTACAGCCAACACATGTCTTGGATAGTCATATAACTTATTATTTAATTTTTTGCCTAATGGGATGGGTCTCCATGCTGTTCTGTCATCATTAATCTTCGTCATTCTGTAACTGCCTCCCACCTTGATGTTATCCATTATATGATAATACCCTCTCCTCTCCTCTCTTTCCATCCAACATTCCTTCCATAGCATCCACCAGTACACTTTCCCTTATCAACCAGTGTCCAAGCCATATTCCTGTTTTTAACACCGTTTAATATAAATCTATTTCCCCCAACTCTCTTCAGCACCACCTCATTCCTTACTCTTTCCACCCAGCTTATATTTTCTGACCTTCTCCACACACACATCTCTAATGCTTCCAGTCTCCATTCTTCCTGTTTCCTTAGTGTTCACGTCTCCACCCCATTTAATGCCACACTCCAAACAAAGTACTTTGCCAGTTTCTTCCTCAATCCCTTATCCAGGAGGTCAAACATCATTCTCTTTTTGTTATTAAATGCTACCTTAGCTATGACAATCTGAGTTTTGACAACCTGGCTGCATCACATATCTTTGTGTATCTAGCTTCCCAGATAGGTAAATACCGAGACTTGCTCTATTTCCTCCCCCTGTACCTTAATCTTCATCCTGTTTCCCTTCATGCCAATGACCATACAGCTTAAGACAACCACTAACTTTGCAGGAGCATATATTACACAATCGTGACATAATTTATGACTTAACTATAGGATATCCAGGGGCGAATCTTGCATGCATGCTTAAAGACATAAGAATAAAAAGTATTTTTTACAATCCCAGTAATATTATTGCTTTTATGGGCCCCGCTTCCATGACTTTGGTAGCATCGCCCTTTACTCTGTATGTTACCTGCAGTGATGCATGCAGCTGCCTGAACACTACCAGGCACTAGACTAGAGGGACAATGATGTGCATACATGACTTCCTCCTTTCCCCTCCCAATCCTAAACTTACAGCAGGCCTTGCATGTGGACTAGAAAACGAAACACATAGCAGCCACCAGCCAATAACGCCATGCTTAAAGTTATTTTGCGAGTATGGCATGCATTGCGTTTCCTTTGTTTTAGTAGGATTTTATTCTACAGTGTGTGCTATTTAATACCGATTTTGTATATATATTTAACTGTATAGCTGAGAGAATCAGAACATAAACATGTGCCCAAGTTTTAAAGTATATTTTTAATTTATCTATGTCTATTAGTTTACCATAATGATTTTATTTAATATTTTCATACAGTGTATATGCTCTAAGACATTAAATTAATTTGTTCATCCAACAATTCATAATTTAACTTTATAGTGCTATAGAGTTGTGTTATGGGGGAGGGGAGGGGGGGGGGTAAGAGAGTGAAAGAGAGAGAAAGAGTATGGATCTTGATAAACTTTGAAGTCTTCGTATTCTGGACGTTTTCCAACCTCCTAAATCTGTGATTATAAATTGGTTACTTTAAAAATTTAACTAAAAAACACACATAAAAGTCACATTTTCCAAAATGAAAGTTCAAAATTTCCAGGAGAGAAAACCCCAGACCTCCGCTTCATTTATCCCTCACGAATGCATCCCTGGATTCTGAGGTCAGAATTCGACACTGAGAATTTCATTATTTTTCATTTAATGTCTTGTAGAGGTGAATTCTATTAGGCTAACTATAATATTGACCTGCAAACCCAATGGGAAGAGAATGGGAAGACCTAGAAGCAGATGGGGAAATAACAGAATGGACCTAATAAAAAGAGTGTAATGAGGGGGACTGGATATAACTAGCTCAAGATAGGGTTAGGTGGCATACTTTTGTAAGTGTGGCAATGAGTTTTCGAGTTCCTAATGCCATAAAGTAAGTAAGTAAGTAATAATATTTGTGACATTTTGGGAGAGGTTTTAAAGGGCTTCTCCTGGGATCCCTTTGTGGTGCTGTGCCTTTATAATGATATGATTGGATAGGC
>CABFOV010000112.1:253905-306059 GCA_902141375.1 Timema poppense
GGGGGGGAGGGGGGGGGAACTAGGTGTATGGAAAGGGCTTTCTCCCAATTTTTTTTAAAAACTAAGCTCTCAAAACTTGAGGTTTAGGCCTATTTATAACTTAAATCTTTGGGGTTTTTTTTCAATTAAAATGTAATAGTTTAAACAGCTTGATACAACTAAGAAGTCATAGACGGGGCGCTTTACAGCGTGCTGTGAGCTACCACTGCATAATTTAGGATTCACATTCATTAAAATATTGGGGGTAGGGGGTTCTGCCCTTCACCAACAGCATTGGGGGCTCGGGGCCCGCCAACCCCATGGAGTCGGCGCCAGTGATTATGATTCTAATTTGGAGCGAAAAAATATAGATCTACATAACGTATTTTGGAGTCTAGTATAGGCCTAATAGCATAAGTGCCTTAGTACAGATAGAAGAGGACTTTAGTTAAATAAGTAAAGTAATGTAAGCCTACATATATAATTAACATCAGAAGTTGGAAAAATATATTTGAATAAACAGTTCACTTCCAATAACTATAAGTAAGTAAATATACAAATATTTAATGATGATTAATTGTGGATATTTTTATTTTACTAATAACTTACCTTGTTTTAATATATCTTGAATGGCAACAAAATTGCCGGTTTCACATAATAAAAACATTGTTTTCTTTAGTTCATCCATTGTTAAAGTGTATTATTTAATCTTTTGTAACGTCCATGGTGAATTACATAACAACAAGGCTAAATTAAACAACTCATTTAATGTGATCTTTTTGGAGCAAAATAAGTTAAATTTCTCAGACGTCGTCTTCAAGTAAAGCGCCACACCCCCTTTAGACATATCTATCTCGATATTCGAAACATCGACAGTACAATATCGATTCTAATAAATCATGAAATAAAAATCGTCTGCTAAAATTTAAGCATTTATGGCAGATGGCGAAGAATAAGAATTTGTTGCCAAGTTTTCATGCTTCCTTGGGTGCGAGAAAAATTGTTTGGAAGTCGCCAAAAAATAATAAACATTCTAAATAGACGTTGTGAAAGTGAAACTAGAAGGGACGTTCCTACTAACGAAGATATGTTTGTCTCAGATTCTAATCTTTTTACCAATGATCTTGTGAAGCTGAAAGTTGTTAATTTGGAAGGTTATGTTTGGGACGTTGATGCTCCACAGGATTTCACTATGGATAAGTTGAAAACCATGGCTCTATGCCATTTTTACAACCCTTTAGAGTCTGTGAAAGTGACACCCAATTTTAGACTCGTTTTGGTGTCTGAGAGAAGGTCTTTGGGAAATGACAACACTGTTTTTCAAGAGGGTCTTAAAAGCTGTGGTAGGCCTAATAAATATTATGTGTTTCTCTCTGAACTATCTTGGATGTTAAAAACTTTTAAACTTAATAATTGTTGTAAACTCTGAATTGATTTGATACACTCAAGTTGGGATAAAGCATATAAACCGAACAGGTAGTAAGATGTAGGGGTTAGAAAAAAAAAGGTAGGGGTGACCTAAACTTTCTAATGAAAGTCTCCTTTTTCCGCACAAACTCTTTAAAAAATGTAAGCTACCAACTTAAATACGGTATACAATGAAAATAATTGGGGAAGCGAGGTCAATTCAATGTGAGGTGGTAATCATGTGTAAAATAAAATACTAAAACAATTTCATCCCAGGATAACAATAAACAAGGACATTAGGCCTACACTTTATTCGTACCGGTACCAATCTCAGACTCTTTTTTTTTTTCTTCTTAAATTGCTAAAATATTGATCTCGGCCGAATATTTTTCGACCATAAACCATGTAGGTAAGCTTAAAATCGATTTGAACAAAAAAAACACTTTAAGATTGAATAAGAAAAAGTCCCACTCATCTAAGTATTAGACATCATATGATGTCATTGCCATAATAAGATAACCAGTCTAGTTTATATATATTCAGTATGACACCCAACCCAGCTTAACCTAGACTACAAACCTTTCATGTGTTAGAAAATTAAACTTATAAAAGGGCCTGTGGGTAAAATAATTTATTTAATGTAATCATTAAACGTGGGTGGTAGGCCTACACATTATATGATTATGGTATACTTATCCATTTTAGTGTGCAGGATCACAGACAAGGCTATAGCAAGCCGCCCAAGCAAATCGGCAATGGCAAAAAATGCGCCCCCCTCCCGGCAAGTTTAAATATCTTTTAGAATAATTTTAAAGAATTTAATATATTAATGTAAATTAAATAAGTTGAGATTTTTTGTTCGAAAATCTTAACCCTTAAATTACTAAACATTTTAACAAATAAAATTTATTAAATATATATTTTTTCACAGCACAAAAAAAGCAATTAGTATGAAACTAACAGATCACACAATAATTTAAAGTAATATATTCCCAACAGGTGAAAACTTTGTTAAAATTTCGGCTCAAAACACAAGATTAATCAGGGAAAACTTAAGATGACATATAGTACAAGCAAGCAAGTACTTGCGTGATCTCTATTTAAACCATAGTTTCCAATTTATGTTAAGCTTTTAAATATACTAAAAACAGTTCAACTTAAAATTAAAAACTAATAGATCACATGACACCTCTTTCCTTCGACGTAATATATTTACACAAACAGGTGACAACTTTGGTAAAAATTAAAATGGTGAGTTTATTCAGAGAAAGAGAAAATTGACAACAACAAGCACAATGGGATAAACATCGGCATGAGCACACATATGTCGGCAGAAAATGTCATTTGGACTGATGTGTAAAAAGTGCGTAGTGTGCATGATCAAACGTGCATTCTTTGTGCACCCCTGTTTATAGGTTACTTCTATGAGTTTTCCGTGAACCACTGTAGTGAGAAGATCAGAGAGCCATGAAATTTGAATGCACACATGTAATTTTATATTTATATTCTAGATATAGCCCTATAGCGTTCGCAATCATGCACCTTCTGTGCCCCTTTTAAAATTCTATTACCTGTAATGGACCAATGTATTTCATATGTGCTTTGTGACATACAACTTCGTTAGTAAATTCTATCAAAAGAATTTTTAAATTTGTAAAATTTTGAAGAACTTTGGCACCTCCAAGTGATGGGGCCCCCAGCTATGGCCTTGCTGGCCCACTCTTTGGGCTGGCCCTGATCACAGGTGTAGTGAAAACATCACTGAAAAGTTACACATCATTGTCACCATTTTGGTGCGCAGGATCACAGGTGAAATGAAAATTGTCATGGGATAGTTACACTTCATCGTCAATATTTAAATTTCTAAAGTGATGTGTGCTATCTGTTGTCGAGTTTAGTTTGGATGTAGTGTTAATTAAAAGTGTTAAAAATATATAAATCTTAGTGTCATTCAATTCTACATATTCTTGCGTGTGTAATAAAGTGAATAAAATATCCAAACATTGTACCATATCAATGAAGAGAGTCTAAAATGAGACGGATAAAGCGCACTACCTCCCAATCAACTTAGCCTAATTTATCCTAAGTTTATTTAATGTAAAGAAACTAGTATATGATCAGGATCTATGTAATGTAACATCATTTCGAACAAAACAAAGACAATATATTTGGACTGTATGGAAAAAATTGTTCACAAAAATGAAACCTAAGCACATAGGGCTGATTAGGCTGTAAGTACTTGCGGTAGAAGATTACTGGATATACAAAATACTAGAGTGTAACAAGAGGCTACAACACTTTAGATTTTATGAGACACTTGACAATTTATATAAAAAAAGTAGTCCGCATTCCATAAACAAATAAATAAGTACTTAATAGACTTGTTAACATGGCTCACAAAATAATTGGTTAGCTAGAATACATACTCTTCACTTAACGTTCATATAACATGTAAGCTCTCCCCTGGACAACTCTTAAGTTAGGTCGACGTTAAGTGTATGGTAAGCTAACTGCATCGTAATGCCTTTCATTTAAAAATACAAGGAAAATCTTAACATTGTGTGAATTTTAAGTTGATCATGATCCCAGCATTAGCAATTAAATAATTCAAAATACTTTTACAAAATAGCTAAACATTTTTATTTACCATCTTTTCATCCAATATTTGAGATAGGATAGTATTTATGCTCTGAAATGGAATAGGGTCAAACTTTCTATGTTACAACGCTGAATCTCGAGTCTGAATCATCTCTATGAATCTTCATTATCCTTATGTATCTCAAATCTGAATCTTCGTTAGCTTATCCCTATGAATTTTGAATCTGAATCTTGATTATCCCTATGAATCTCAAATATCCTATTTGTTTCTAAATCTTTGAAAAAAATATAAACATTATTTTAAATAGAAAAATTAACTTTATTTACATCCATTACTATTTTTTTTTATTTATCACCGCATATCACTACCCATTCAGGCTACACACTTAAGTAGGTACTAATTAGGCTAATGGATTAGGAATTGGGAAGGTTGAATTTAGAGGAAGTGAGCCCATATTTGCATGGAGGGAAAGGGTGAAACCAATTAGGAAAAACTACCCCCAGTTCACTCGAGCAAGATTCGACCCTCGATCTCCCTGCCCTTGGCAATCTAGCTCAACACAAAACTATCGCGTTAGCTAACTACTACTGGCTTGCTAGGCCTGTTATAGCTTCATATGCCTTATAATCTAACTTAAGACCGGGATGGGCACAACATCCAGTTCCTGGGTGTTATTTCATCACTGTGAAAGGGTAAATCCACATTTCACCAATGATAAATTTTTCGGCCATACCGGGAATTGAACTCGGGACTCTTGGCTCAGTAGATAAACACACTACCGATTGAGTTAAGGTGTCAGATAGAAATAGTAATTAAATATTAATATTCTTTTGTAACTAATTTTAAATAACTAGCTAACATTAAATTGATTAAATTTTGTTAATTTAATTAATTATAACATTCATAGACCTGCATGTTAATTTAATGTATGGTGTTTGTTTTTAAATTTTGTCCTGTAGCTATATCAGAGCTGAACCATCAATAGGTAGAGTTAGAGTTCTAAAACAAATTCTAATTCAAAATTTAAAAATATATTTTTGAATCTTGAATTTGAAATTTTCTTAGAGGGGGTGTTTAAGTACTACACAAGCTTGCACAATTTTGACCATTTTGAACGCGCTCCTCCCTTTGTAAGCAAAAATAAGCAAACATTGTTTCCCACTTTCCCCTCTCTCTTGGTTACGTTATATTTGTCGACTTTTTTTGTAATCTGTTCACAGGAATAACCATTATTTTTTATGTGATTTATAAATAGCTAATAATGATTAAGCTGTAGGTGTAAATTAATGGTAAGAAATAATTAACAATAAATACTGTTGTAAAATGAATTAAAATTTATTGTACTAAACAAGTTAAATAAAAAAATAAAAATAATTATATAAAAAAAGTTTTATTAGTGATACATGAATTATTATAGTTAGCTATCAAAAAACTCTAATCTACTATTAAATTGATAATCAAGGTCCTTGAATTCATGTCTCAACACTTTTAATTATTATGTGCCCATTTTAGGTGGCTGGGTCACTGCACCATTCTTCGCCCCTTCCCCCTTCTTTCTTTTATGTAAGCAGTCTTCTGACCCCTATCCTCTTCCCCATTCCCCTGTGAGTTAAAATAAGCAAAGTTTGAACCCCGCTGCTTCCTAAGGTACTTAACTATTATTTTAACACCCATAAATCTTCAAATAGCTAGAATATTAATGTATAATCCAAACGAATACTAAGACAATAAGACGCGATGCTAAAATATGAAGCTAGAATATTCTTAATTTTTTGACAGTCCCATCCATAGTTAGTACTGTTAAAATCTTTGTTTAAATTTATCTCCCAATTCCCTCGGTGATTGGTCTTATGTATTGAAAATAATTTAAAATTCTCTTTACAATTTTAAAGAGTATCATTTTAAACTAAAATGTGCTAATTGAAAAATACATCATTTATAATTTTTCAACTAAACAAAGATGGATATTTAAAAAATATCATATAAACCCTACTCATGTAGTATAAAATAAAATCACTTTGTGTATCCTTTTTAATTTTATTAGTATTAGAGTTTATTCTTGTGGGTATTTAATAGAATGAATAACTTCATATATCGATGTCAACATTTTTTTCCATATTTTGTTAACATGGGATCAATGTTAAATACACATGACATATAAGGCATTCATGAGCTAAGTTTACCTGAATGACAGCTCGAAATGTTACTAGAAGTAATCCCTAATATATCACTACGCCAACAGCTGACATCTATCACTTTGGATGACTGTAATGAAAACAGATGGTAATATATTAATGTGATAGTTAACCACAGTAATTTAGGCCAATATTATTTATAAATTTATTTAAGGTCGGACACAAAGTTTATTTATAGTTTTATTCCCCTTAAAAAATATTAACACCACTTTCACAAAAACCTCTAACGAACATAGCCTCAAAATGGCGACTGACGAATTTTAAACCATATGATTGAACATAACGGTAAACAAGTTTTTTACAATGATGCGGGCATGCAGTTGATGAAAATACTTTAGTCAGTTAAATATTTCAAAATACAATAAAATAATCATAAAATCGTGTATTATATGTAAAAAATGACAAGAATTTTCTCTTTTACAAGTAAATACGATTCCTGTATTAAAAGGTATTGATGTATGCACTATATTACACAAAATCAGTAACGTTCCAAAACGAAAAATAGGTACTTTTAATTATGTTTAAAATATTGTTTCGAGTTGGACAAAAAGAAATTATTTAAAAAAATTGAATAGTATGAGAAAACTTAAGTTTACATTATTTTAAATGTAATATATAACAGGTAATTAAAGATCTTTACATTTATAACAAAACTGTGATCTTTTACAAGTGTTGGCAACCCAAAACCTAAACATATGATTTTCGAACTGTCATCCAGGTAAAAACCTATCGTGAATGGAATATGCCTTTTGTTTTTGGTAATGTGTTGCTTAATTTCCGTCCTTATACTTAGTACAGAGCAAGAGCAATTTCTTTGAAAGCAATAAGTTAGCTGTTTAGGATTTGTGTTGCTTCAAACTTGTTTTGGTTTTTGATCCCCCTGCGATACTGAGGCCCCAAGCGTGTACTTCTTGCACCTAAATGGAGTAATATGCCACTGTATTACATTCCTTTGGTATTAAACCCCAGCCTTTTAGGTCAGAGTCAAGAGACTAAATCATTACAGCAACCTTTCAATCCAGAATATAACTGAAACTATTCAAGTTGTCCTTTCCTACCTCATACTGTAACTACTTGTTTGCAGAAAGTCATTTGAAACACATTTTACTATGGAAGTTACATATTAACAATTTGTAGGTAGTAGGATAATACTGTTTAGGAGAACTTATTTAAATTAATACATTACCACCACTCCTAAGTTTATGTATTGTTTTTCTGCCTCCATAAACATTCCTGTTAAATACTCATTGGCACCAAGGGAAGATAATATATCAGCTGCTTTAATCTATTTCAGATGAACTTCTACTTGTGGAATGTCGCCGTCCACTTGCAAAGGAACCTTCAAATGATGAAAGCTTGAGAGGCCCAACTGATGAAGAAATTAAAGCAGCTACACAGCATGTCGAGCCAAAAAATATATCAAAACAACACCCACCTTTGGAGTGTACTGCTGATGTAAGATAATATTTAAAATAACTTTAAACAAATTATTTATAAATGGTAAAAGTTTGTCTCTCAAGTATAATACTTGTAATGCACACATTGTAATATATTTAATTGTTTTTTAAGTTCCAGAGTGAAATTCGCAAAATTCTAATTTCTTTGGTAGAAGCTTCAGCACGAATTCTGACACCCAGTCCAAATGCTGATGAAGTGTTTGCAGTTATTCGAGAAAGGCTGGAAAGTAAGAGTTCTGGTAAAACTGAACCAGATATTCTCTCTGTGAAGCAGCTTGTGGATATGGGCTTCAGTGAACAACAGGCTTCGGAGGCACTTCGTCGGAACAGGTGGGTTGATAATAAAACTAATCATCTAAACATTAAATATAGATGTTTGAGTTGGCCTTCGCAAAATATAGTTAGCATGCAAATATATTTATATCAATTATATTTGGGTATTTAGGAAAATTATATAATAATAGGAGCATGTAAGGGACAAGTCCACCTCCAATAAGGTCAGGATGGATATGAGGGGTGTGGCACACAGCGAACACATTTATCTACATTAGGCTCAAGATCAATAGGAGAAGGGGCTTGGCATGTAGGGAACAAATACATCTACAATCTGCAATAAGAAGGGCGTGACATTTACGTAACAAATTAATATTTAATAGGCTCAGGATGAATTGAAGGGGCGTGGAATGTAGGGAAAAAATTAATTTACAAATGGCTCAGGATGAACTTAGAATGTAGTAATGAAGTCTTCTCCCAACAGGCCTTGAGTTGATAAAATGAGTGTAGAATGTAATGAAAAGATCTACTTAAAAAGTCATAGGGTTATTAGGAATGGTGTTTAGAAGGGATATGCTTACACCAGAAGTTAAAAGAAAATAGGGATATAATGTGAGGCAGAGGAGAATAAAACCATAGTGTACACACACACACACACACATATATATGTAGGACATAATTTAATAAAGATAAAAAATAATTACTTCACTATTTTCTCAGAAATGTTCAGATAGTCAATATGCATCCACCACTTTATAAAGTTATCTGGCTTTAAAAAAAATCTAATAAATCTAAGGGGTGGTAAAATGCTTTCCAAAAGTTTGTTTCAAATAAGATTAGCAAAATTGTTTATTCATTGATCATTTTATCCATTTACACTAACCAAAATTGATGTTGTGTCAAGTGTTCAATGATATAATATATATTGTCTTTATTTTTATTGTTTAATACATTAGAATGAATCAGACAGAGGCACTTGATTGGTTACTAGAGCAACAGTCAGACTCTGCTTCACCCAGGAGTGAGCCTCCAGCATCGAGCACTGTAGTAGCAAGCTCCAGCAAGTATCGACATGAGCTTGTTAAGCAGCTATCTCACACAGAGTCCAAGCAACAGTGTGTGAGCAAGACAGTGGCATCATTGTTGGAGTCGTTCCGAGCCTTCAAGAGGAGTGACTTCAAACCTAATGAAAAGGCCTTGAAGAACCTTGTTGAGATGGGATTCTCAGAACAAGATGTAAAAGATGCTCTTCACATCACTGGAAACAATCAGTCTTCGGCGGTGAGTTCATATGACACCATTTATTTGAAAGTTTGTTTATAATTACATTTATTTAAATGAGAAGGTTAAAATTGCTCGAAATTGGATGTTTTTTTGTCTTCTTTGTTTTGTTAATTGTCAGCATTTTTGTGGCTCCAATAAAAAGGACAAAATTGTTTACGTACAACGCTTCTTTATCTTTACTTAAATATTACGTCAAATTTATTTGCATCGGGTAGACGATAAGTGACAGTATGGCAACCGTGACAGGACATATAGGTGGAGATAAAGAGTTGATGTTGTTTAAGAAGAAAAGGGCCGCCATTAGAGCTTCTTTCACGAAGATTGTGAAGACTACAACAGATCTGTTTTCAGTTGATAGTGAGAAGGACTTAGTGACCATTGAAACAAATCACCAGCTGTTGCAAGGAAAATCAAGTGAACTTTCAAACCCAGATGAGAAAATATTGAATAGCCTGTTTGAAAGTGATGCATCGGAAAATGAATTGAGTGTCTAAATAGCTAGTGGGGATGAATACAAAGCTAATTGGGAAACTATGTGTATTCATATTAGCAGATTTAAGGTGGTACATGATAACGATGTAGAGTCCGCAGCCGATATTCAAACCGATTATAGAGATAGACATTGCTCAAAAAGTAAGTGCAAACTCCCCAAGATCAAATTTAAGAAATATAGGGATGACATAACAGAATGATTGAGTTTTTGGAGCCAATTTGCTAAAATTGATGAAGATGAGGATTTAAATGCAGCCGACAAATTCCAATATTTGATTCAGGCCACTTTAACTGGTTCAAGGGCTCGAGAAGTGGTCGAAAGTTTTCCTCAGACTCGAAAAAATTATCCTAAGGCTATATAAAATTTGAGATCTCGTTTCGGACGTGATGATTTTCTGGTTGAAGTTTATGTGTGGGAACTATTGAAGCTGACTCTTCAGAGTTTGTCGGATGGGATGCTGTTATTGACTATGTATGACCGTTTGGAAACTCAGCTGAGAGCACCTGAGACTTTGGGAGTCACCTCTGATAAGTATGCGGCAATGTTATACTCGATGGTTGAATCTTGTTTGACAGAAGACTTACTCAGTTCTTGACAACGTAGTGGTGCTTCAGCTCAAGGTGAGGGGCAATTGCAGAGCCTAATATACTTTCTATGGAAGGAAGTCGAACAAGAAAAGCACATCTGTCTTGTGGTAAAAGGTTTTAATATCAGTGGTGGAGAGGAAGTTGTAAAAGGTAAGAGGAGGAATATCCCAGGAAATGGAGAAACAAAGGTATCTACAGCAGCCGCATTAGTAGATACTAGAAATAGGCCTAGTTCAAACACCTCAATGTGTATATTTTGTAATGCATCACATTTTTCTGTAGATTGTTTTAAAGTCAGAAAATTGACCAGAGATGAGAAGCTTAAAATTATTGGGCAGAGTCGCTGTTGTTTTGTTTATTTGAAAGGTGGACACATTGCAAATAGATGTAAACTAAAGTGTTTGATCTGTGATGGTAAACACAGTATTCTAGTTTGTCCTAAACTAGAAACTAGTGTTCTTAAGTTCAGGGATAAGGACAACTTGAAGAAAGACTTACCTGAAAGTACAAGGGTTCCTGTGGAGAACACATTAGCAAATAATTCTTGCTCTGAAGTACTTCTTCATACTCTTACTGTACGGTTGAAGGGGAAAAGGGGTAATCGAAATGTTCGAGCTTTGATAGACACAGGTTTTCAGATATCTGAAGGAAGTGGTAGGACAAATGGGATACACATCAATAGGGGAAGAACGTGTTCAGCATGCTTTGTTTGGAGGAAACCATTCATGTGAAGTTTCACACAATCATTTTCAAATCCAGTTGATAAACATCAAAAACCATTATGTATGTAACTTTGAAGTTCTTGATTATGACAAAATATGTTGTACTGTGCCTTCCGCAAGAAAAGATTTGTGTCATAGAGAACTACAACTGTTGGGTATAGAAATAAATTATGAGGTCGGATTGGTAGAAGTTTTGATAGGAGCTGATTTTGCGGGGAAAATACTCACAGGTGAAAGAGTTATTCTTAAATGTGGTTTGGTAGCTGTTAACACCTATTTAGGATGGACGCTACTGGGCAGGGTTCTGTGTAAGACGTCACTTTCTCATACCATGACCATAACTTATTTGTTTGCTAAAGATATGTCTCTTTCCATACTCTGAGCTCTTGATGTTCTGGGTGTCGAGGACCCAAAGAAGTGAAGGACAAAGGCTGAAAGAGAATTAGCAACATTAGAACATTTAAAAAAAACCTGTCAAACAGGATGTGGATGGTCGTTACATGGTTGAACTTCCATGGGTGGATGGACACCCCCCTCTCCCTTCAAATTTCATAATAGCTCGGAAGCATCTGGAAACAACGTTCCAGGAACTGAAATCTCTTGAAGTAGAAAGAGCATACACAGAAGTGTTTGAAGAGTGGAAGAGAGAGGGAATCATAGAAGAAGTGGTTAATACTAAGTGTAATGAGGGGCATTATATTCCCCACCAACCAGTGATCAAGGAACATGGTACCATGAAGATTTGTCCCATGTTTGATGCCTCAGCAAAGATCAATCCCTGTCCTTCGCTGAATGATTGCTTAGAGGTAGGGATGAACTTGATTGAACGTATTCCGTCTCTCCTACTTCGCTTCAGAGTGGGAGCTATTGGTGTTATTGTTGATATAAAGAAAGCTTTCTTGCAGATTGGACTTTGTGAACGAGATCTAGATTTCGTACAGTTCTTGTGGAAAACACCGAATGGGGAAAGTTTAGTCCTAAGACATGCACGTGTGGTTTTCGGCATTTCACCTAGTCTTTTTCGGTTAAGAGCTGTCATTGAACGCCATCTTGATTCAGTCTTGAGAGATTGTTAAAAGGACTGTTTTGGGACTAGCATGTATTCCCAGAAAACGATTAAAAAATTGCAGAAGGGTTTTTATGTAGACAATTGTGTCTCGAGTATAGATGAGGTGAGCGAGCTACATCAGTTTATGACAGAATTAACTGCTTTGTTGCTTGAAGCAAAATTTGAGCTGAGAGGATGGGAATATTCTAGCTCTGAAGTTGACAATAGTGAAGTGTCACCTGTTTTAGGTCTGCATTGGAGGCGTGGAATTGATATGTTGGCCATCAATTCAGCCTTTATTCCTCAAATTGATTTCAGAGTGTGACTTAGAGAAAATTTTTGTCTGTTATTCATAAATTGTATGACCCAATTGGTTTCACATCTCCTGTAACATTGATCCCAAAACTGTTGATTCAACAGATGTGGGCCTATCTGTTGGGCTGGGATGAAGAAGTTCCTACAAAAGAAAAGGAGAGGTTTGTGAGATGAACTAAGGGACTTCAATGTCTGAACAAAATTGAAATCCCCAGATATATCACACAGAATAACACAAAGCATAGTCTTCGCATGTTCTGCGATGCCAGTCAAGATGTATATGGTGCTGTTGTGTATTCGAGATCAGAGACTTGAACTTTGCATTGAAGTTCAACTTGTTCAGGCTAAGGCCAAGGTAGTGCCTATCAAGAAGACCACTATACCACGTCTGGAGCTCTTAGGCGCTACTATTGGTGCTAGACTGTTTTCCTCCATAGTGGAACATTTAGATTTTATTGTGTCACACTTATGTTTCTGGAGTGATTCAAGTAAGATTTTAGCGTGGATACAAAGAGAGGAGCAGTATGCTACTTTTGTATGTAATAGGACTCAAGAGATTAAACGATTGACGGCAAAAGAAGACTGGCGCCACGTTCCAGGTCCAATTAACCCAGCAGATCTAGCCAGTCTAGCATGCTCTGCTAAGAAATTGATGCAGATGACATGGTGGGAGAGGCCTGAATGGCTAAATCTGCCTCCAGATCAATGGCCTATGGAATTTGTTTCTGTTGAGGAATAAGTTGTCTACGAGGAAAAAAGAATAGGTGTGGTTACAACTCTTCCAAATGTGAACACCGATGATGAGGGGTATTACCAATTCTTCTCGGTACCACAAAATTCTCCCTCTTGTGGGATGGGTGCTCAGATTCATTTGTAATTGCAGAAAGCAATCGAAGACAAGGGGAGATTGTAGTGCTATTGAAGTGGATAAGGCCAAAGTCTTTGTCATTAGATTTATTTAGAAAGAATCCTTTTAAGGCTCGAAATATGAACCTGTCAAGTCACTGAATTTATTTGTGGACACCAAAGATGTTCTACATCTGAAAACATGAATATTGGAACTAGAGGATGTGTCAGACTTAAGATATCAGCCTTATTGCCTTCTGATCATCCAGTGGTCACCAGATTGATTCATGAGACACATGTCAGGGCAAACCATGTGGGAGTGCAGGGTCTTTTGATCATGCTTAGAGAAAGGTGCCGGATTGTATGTAAATACATAATTTAACTATGCCAGTTTGAAATGTAGGTGAATTTGCTCATTTGGTACTGTATTTTTAGTTTTAATTTTACATATTTGTGGAGATATTACATAAAATTACATAATTTGCATGTTTTTTTTATCTTGGTATTATTTTTATGTCTTTCTTGGGGAAAATGCATTTAAATGATGTCACTAATTTTCAGGCAACCTGTATTCTCATAAAGTAATGTATTCATTGCTTGTATAGCGGTAAAGTTTAAGTCAGGTATGCTGCCTCGTCAGAGAGGATTACAGTTGCCGTAACATAACTTTGTATCTGACATTTCTCAATCTGTGAAGGGGAGAGAATGTGATGATACTAGATAGTGGCCTCAGCAGCACATATCTCACATGGCGAGTCAATTTGTAAACACGTGTTAACGAGTTGTAAAAACAATACTTCGTGGATCTGAATAGCTCATTTTTCCGTTGTTCTTTTGTCAAGATAAGAAACAAATATAAAGTGACAAGGCAAGGAATGAATAGTGAAAACAGAACCCAAAATCAATTACAAAAATGTAATTTGAAGTCTATCAGAATAATACAGCACATAAAAAGGCATTTTTAAAAGCAAACAAGACCAACCATGTATATACATGTAAGTGTAATATTCACCTCTTACAAAAAAAAAATCTAAGGAAACGACTTTGAAAATCAGAAGTGGTCTAACATACATTTGTTTTCAAAGAACTGGCAACAATGGAACAAGAAAACATAAAATAAGATGTCAACCAAGCGATTTTTCCAAGAATTCTATATAACAAGCCTCCACACACATTGTATTTAAGTGGGGTAAATCAATTTAATAATGCAATTCATCTCGTTAAAAAAGTAATTGTGAGTGTGTGTATTTATAAAAGATTCTATTTCTATTACTTCCTTCAGAAATTTTATGCCATAAAATTAAATTTTGTTTCAATAATATATGTGTGTATTATTAACTTGGAGAGAAAAAAAAAGGTATACTCAATTTTACATATTTTCACATTAATACATATTTTACTACGTATTTTAACTGATTTTGCTTCTTTTATATGCACATATTTTGAAGGGTCTGTTCTTTAGTCATAAATATTTTTTTGTATGCTCTAAAGTGTGAGTGGCTCTTGGGAGAGAGGCGGCCAAGTCTCGAGGATATGGACGTAGGCCTGGACCCACAGGGAGCAATTTACAAGGCCATTATGGCCAACCCTACCATTCAGCTCAGCCTTAACAACCCTAAAATATTACTGGGTAAGATTTTTTTTTTCTTTCGGCACCAAATGATTATTTGTGGGCCTTTATCGCTCCCCTTCTCAACTAGGCAATTAATACTCTTTTGTTAACGCTTATATTAAAAAAAAATCACTCTTATATTTAGCTTCAAGTGTTGTGAGTTTTCATTTGTTTTAAAAAAAAATCACCTAAGTTAATTTTTTAATTAAAGTGCATGATACAGTATAATCATTTTCTTGACTTGCCAATTTGACTTTTTGTCTCAGACAACTTTTAACTAAATCAACAATTTGAACAAAACACAAACTAAAAAAATATGACCTAGTCCACAGACTTTGGGGTAGTAGTATGTTTATCTTCGAACTAAATGTTAATTTTACAAACTTTAGTAAATAAATGCATTAGGTAGTTTATGTTTATTTAAATCCAATACATACAACACCTCAATAAAAATTGTATAGCCTAGGAACTTGTGTTATAATCTAGCAAACAAACTTTTAAAAACATAAAACTTTAACTGAATCTGCCATTTTCTTTTTTATTCGTGTCTTACTACCCATTTGGGTTGTATAGGCCTAAATACCATATATTAATTACGTTAATATTGTAGTAAGGACTGTAGAATTTAGAGGAAAAGTACCAGCATTTGTGTGAAAGGAAAGTGGAAAACAATTAAGAAAAAAATCCATCTCATTACATTGATTCAAATCCTGACCTTCATGTCATCTGCAAACTAAACTAAATGAGCTTGGCAATAAGATTCTCTGCCCAGCGGCAAGGGTGAATATATATCAATTTAGTTTATTAAATGTAACTGAAACATTATTATGATTCAATGATCAAACGGTGATGAGTCCCACCTGCTAAATATGTCATTTATTTGTATCCAAGCAACAAGAGTCAAATATGATTAAAGGATGGAAAAAGGTAATAGAAATTACTTATTGGAATTCAGAAGCTATTTTGATTTAAGTGGTCTTAAGTAACCTACTTTTTACTGAAAATATAAAGAGAAATTTTAGAATAGCCAGCAAACACTTCACAATAAAATTAAGATAACCTGTTTAACACTGCTCGTATAGAACTAAAACATTCATCAACTTGTATACTGGGTCTTTGGACTGACAATTTAGTTTGTACAATTATTGTTAGATATATCAGTAAGATTTCATGTAGATATTAATTTTTCTTTCAATTAAATATTTTTATCGACATATTTAGGATTTTTTTAATATTTTTGTTTCTTTATACCACCTGTCCAATCCTGCTTAAAAGTTTTTATACAATGATGAACTCATATTTAAATATATTTTCTAATTTGTTTGGATGTGTGATACCTATATCTTTTGAGACACTTAAATTCATAGCTTAATTCAGCTTAACTGACGATATTTGTCCAGAAAAGGCAATTGAGGTTGTAGCTACCAGGAGGGATGGGGAGAACACCTGACCCCACACCCCCTTTCCCCTTCCACAGTGTAACTTTTTTTTTATTACATTAATAAAATGAATGAGATATGGTGGTTGATAAACTGATTTTTATGTCTTAATTAGGGAAACCAAATTAGTGTTGAGACATTGAAAACATTAACAGCCCCCCTTCCCCCTTCTTATCCACCATCCCCATTTTCTTGGCTATCCTTCAGATCATTCTGTTTAATCTTTGTTTGGTCTCCCCGTAACATAAATTTGACAATATGCTCCTGGGAATAAGGATGATGAACAACTTAGGGGAAGGATTGAACCTCAGTCTCCTATGTTAGAGTTGGTCATTGATAGATATTCTTCTTTTTAGCATTTCTCTCCATGCTGGAAAATCCAAGTTGTGCAAATATGTGGATTAATGATCCAGACGCCTCACCAATCCTTAGCCAGATCTTCAAAACCTATCATGCAGAGAAGCACGCGCTTCAGATGAACTTGTTGGTGGAGCTTCAGCAACAAACTCTCAACCACACGTGAGAGAAATAGTTGCCAACATAGCCCCACTGCAAGATCATGTTTTCAATAGTATGGCTTAATGATGTAAAGTAGTCATCAGAAGGTTAAATCGAGAATATAGCTCTTTTGACATGACATTGTTATTTGCTCACTTCTTTTTTTTTTAAATGAATAATGCAAAATGTGAATAAAAAAGCTTATTTTTCGTACTGTTGCTATTCTAAATGCATGCTTCAAAATATTGGTGTTTTTCTTTGTACAGAACAATGGTTTATTCTTAAAATGTTAAGAATTGACACTACTTAAACATAGCAATATTTATCAAATATTTTTACTCATATTTTGTCCATTATAACTAGTGTAGTCAAGAGCTGTTCTAAATCCCACATTTTAAAATTACTTTTTTAAACAAAAGACGTTATGATCTAAAATGTTATTGCTCTTTAAATTAGAATAAAATTTAATTGTGTAGATGTACTTTTAAATGATAAAACAATGGTCATCAGCCCTTATTTTTAGTTTAGTTTATACATTTTAACTACAATGCCAACCTGTTGTTAAAATGAATTATGTTAGTGTAACAATATTGTATCCAAACAAGTTTTATTAATATCATAGTTGCCTAATAGTTAATACAACTTAACTACTGATCTCAAATGTGAGGAGAATTTCCACCTCCAGTCTTTTGACCCCCTGCCAACTTATTATTTGCATTCTTTCTTTTTCCACCACATTCTACTATTCGTCCAGGCTATCCATATTTAATTAAACTACAGCGTTACTGATGAGTTTGGTAGAACTTAGAGAAAATCTGTCTGCATTTTCATAGAGAGCGTGAAGAACAATTAAAGGAAAACCACCATCACCAGCCCAGGATTGGAATCTTCCATAAGTAGTAACTCAGTATATTGTGAGAAAGACGCTTAACCATTCAATCATTGATGCAGGTAAAATTATTATTTAACTGTTGATTATTTGTCATAATGTTCACTTAGTCATAGCCATGCAATGTAAGTTATGGGTGTTGTAACCCCAAATGTTTTGTCAATAAACTATTTAAAAGTTATTATTTACTATCCATATCAGATTCATATGAATCTAAACATTAGAAAAGGCCTTCAATACCATACAGCATACACACAGGGTAGTTTTCATAAACAATCCTTCATATCATGTTTAAAATATTATAAAATTAGCTCAATGTAACAAATACCTACAAGAGTTATTCTTAATGTTGTTTGTAGTCACTCTTCTTCTGTCATTCCAGGCTATCAAGTTCAGTTCTTGGTAGTTCCTATAATTTTGATTTAGTCTATTTATCTCATGTAGTGTTTTTATATAAAACAAATACCATATAACCAAACAATATAATAGATGAATATTTCATTTTATACATTATACTGGTACTTTATTTTAATATAATTAAATGTAAATGTAATTTGTTATTTTTAAATATTAAATAATTACCATGCAATGCAATGCAAGCCAAGCCAAGCCAGATTTACCAAAATATATGTACATATTGTATATCCTTATACATGATCATTTATAAATTTTAATTAGATGATTAAAAATGTCCTTAAATTAACATGATAAAATTATAGAAAATGAAGCACAAAAATAAAAGTTTAAACACACATATTTATAAATATTTAAAAAACACTTAACACATATTTGCACACACTTCAATATTTCGATGCTACTATAGGATCGAAATATTGAAGCGTGTGTAAATTTGTGTTAGTGCTTTTACTTTTTTTGTGGTCTATTATTTTACTTCTACTATATCATTTTGTTTATTACAAATTGTTTTTGCTCAATATGTTTTATTTCATACATATTATAAATCTTTTAATACCTCGATGTCAGTTGGCATTGAAATGTTTGTCCAAACAAATTTTACCAGTTCTCCCCGCAGTTGTCATTTTTAGAAAACTAAATTTTTTTCAGGATCTAGATATGGTGGCCCTAGTTATATATGAAGTCTAATAGTGCATACATAAAATGCTTAGTCATGATTATGTATGTTATTGCACCAATGGAATGAAAGTCCACTTGCTATTTTTCATTAATGATTATTATTATTTCTCTCTTACGACAGTTCCATTCCTTATATCAGTGAACTTAGACCGCCAATACGCCCTGTCCTCTGCCTCCTTCTTCAGCTCCCAGGATTTTCTTCTTTCCTTCTTGTCATCCAATATTTGAATCCTCCTCCTTCCTAAGCTTCTCTTTCCCTCAACCTTCTCTTCTATGACATCGTGCAGAAAACATTTCCTCCTAAGGAAGTGTTCAGTCCAGTTTGCTTTGTACTGAAGAATCGTATCCAAAATAGTTTTCTTTTTTACCTACTCTTCATAGGACTTCTTTATTTGTAATTTTGTCTATCCACCTGATCTTCTCAAGTATTCTCCAGCAACACAATTCAAAGCTCTCCAAGTATTTCTTTCCTATCTTCTTAAGAGTCCAAGTTTCTAGTCCATACAGTATGATGCACCAAATGTAGCATTTCATTAGTTTCTTCCTCAGTTTCAAACTAAACTTGCTGGTCAGCAATAACCTCTTCTTTTTGAAAGCTTCCTTGGCCATAGCAATCCTAGACTTCCCAAGTACTTGAACTGAATGTGTAGAAATAATATTATTTGGTTAAATTGAATTAAACATTGTAGTTTTATTTAGTTTGTTGTTTAATATGAGTGAAATTTTTAACACTTTGTGTTATGCAAAGTTATATTTAATGACAGTTTTGTGTCATGTCAGGATACTGGTATTTTTTTGGGAAAATATATTTCATCTAATGGTTGTTCTTACTTAATTTAAGGAGCAAAAGAGGTGAACATTAAATAAGAGGATGAATACCGGCCTTGACGAATGATATAAAACTAATCTTAAGGGTCTTATCAGGGTTGAAACCTGCACTCAGTTACACTATCTAGCAGGTTGCTCCTGTTGTTTGTAATGACAAAAAAAAAACCAAGCAGGTTGTATTTACTAGTCATATTTTTATTTAAAAAATATATATACTATCGAAATGTATTATAAAAAGTATATTAAGGCCTATTTATTTGCAGGTATTTTTATTTATTATTTTAGAAAAATATAATTGAACTAGCTAGCTATCATCACTTTAACCTAGTAAAGTTTTAGTGATTTCTTACTGGCTCAATCTGTGATTCTCTTAGTAGAATGTTTACATCAACTGCTGTGGTAGACCTTTAATCCCGTTTATATAAGGTCAGTCACACTAGAGATGTAGTTCACTTTCCTCATTAATAGCCTTTTGAGGCACCTAAAGCAATATTTTTCATTTCAAACATTGATTGAAAGTCACTAATGTCCACATTTGTAGAAATAAATTTTCTTTTCTTTGTAAAACAAAAGAGATTATAGTGCATAATATAGTAGATTAAAAATTATTTTATTCAAACTTTTATCTTATTATAACATGAATAAATGTTTTTTAATAACTTAGAGAAAAAGCCATACAAAACATTAGTTTAAAAATAAAAAGTTTTTATTTTGTAGTAAACACTAACACACGGACATGGGTTGTATTGACATCATGAACTGTCTTCATCTTGTCCAGTTTGCCATTTTTATTTATGAAATGAAGGAAACCTTTTAGAAGCTCTTGTTTGAAAATCATTTTTAAGTCAATTATTCTACCCCCACAAAAAAAACCCATCTGAATGGTTATTTTTATTTCAAAATTCATAAAAACACTTAAAAGAAAAAAAGTATTTGTCATGAAAGTTTTGACTGCCAAAAGCGACAGCTGCTCAACATATGGGCTTGCAGATATTATGGTTTGGCTTATGGATACATGAAAGCAGATCTAGTAACTTCTCTTAGCTGTCGGATAAGGCTATTTGTAAATAAATTTTACATTTGTTTGTCCCAGAGTGGAAATAGACTTTATTTGTTGGCAACTCTTGCATAACCATGATTTCTATTTGTAAAAAATAAAAATTAAAAAAAGATGTATAATATATAAAACCAACATTTTTGTATGACTTAGTAAGTATGTCATAAAGAAAAATCTTTGCTTAAAGTTATTTAACAATAAATATAATCAATCAAAATAAAATGGAATTAAAATATGTAGTAGCCTACGTACATTATTGTGTTCTGTCTGTTTAGAAAAGCAATCTATTGTGTTTCTTTTTAGTTTTCCAAAACCATGTTCCATGGCTGAGAGCATTGAGGCTTTGTGATCTAGATATTAACCAATTATTTGAGAGCCTTTGGTTTGAATCCCATTGGGTTAAAAATTTAGCCGTTTAAATGTATGAAATTATGTACAAGTATATTTTGGCTTACCATTTGTAATCCCATATGATAATAATACCTAATGTGTATTAAGTGTGCTTGTAAATATAATAATTAACTTATTATGTATTACCATAGCATATAGAAATAAGAGAAAGTGTGGACACTTGTCGTTACATGCAATGCAAATAACGACACAGCGGTAGATTTGAGAAACTTGAGCGCTATAATCAAACTGGCCGGGTATTGAATTCTTTCATTATTGCCATCATAATAAATAGAAATGATAGCGAGAGTGCTCTATTATTTTATTTGTTATACATTCATTCGTTGTGTTTTGTGTTTAAAACCTCTTGTTTTTAAATTCATGATGGTTCTTTTTGTTATTATCTTAATAACTAAGTATTCAGTCTATGAAAGTAATTTATATGTATATTCTTTTAGTACATAATGTATGCTTCAATCATGATGGTGTGTTTTATACAGAATGAAAATCAATTTATGGCAATGCTACAAGCAGCAAAATACATTATTTTCATCCTCCTCAAGACAAATTCGAGTTTAAAAAGTGGGAGTGGGCAATTCCAAGAAGAGACAAACAGTTAAGTTATAAATCTCGGGTTTGTGACTTATATTTTTCTGGAGATTTTCTTGTAGAATATGACGATTTTTTAATCATTAGAAAAAAAATGAAACCTCCTCTCTCAAATTGACGTTTGAAACTCAATATTCTATTCTACATATTTTTCCTATCCTACCAAAATATTTTAGTAAAGATATAAAACAAAAGAATCCTCCTAAAAACAAACATCTAATGTTCCAAAATTGAGTAAGTCAGCTGTAAAAGAAATGAGATAAGTGTTGCAAAACATATTAAATCAGTCTGGAAGTTGTCAAAGGTTGCCGATTTTTAAAACTACAATTTATAGATGATTTTAAATTTAATTTTTTTTTAAATTATATCTCTCAAATTTGTAATTATTATAATGAGTTTATGGAAATTGGGTGATTATAATTGATATTTCTTGAAATTTTACAAAGCCATTCATATTGCCATTAAATAATAAAACTGAGTAAACCTCAATTTAAAATTTCATAATAATGAAGAAAAAGAGAAAAAATTTAATATCGTGTAGTATAATGTAAAATAAAATATAAGGTATTGTTTTGAAACAAAGGTTTATAATATAATATAATATGTATTTTATATAATTTACTGCAAAAAACAACACAAGGACTTCTTGTAGCATTACACTTTTGCTTGAATGCAGCTGTTATAAGAAGACAACAATAAATATGTGGATTCAACAGATAAAGAAATATCAATTTATTTTATACTACAATAAATAATTTAAATCTGTATAGTAATGATAAAAAAAAATTATAAGATATTACTGGTATCCACGACTCAATATTGTAGTGTGCTTTTACTATTACCATAAATTACAAATTAAATTTAGGCGTAAACTTGCTTGTATTATGATAGATTAAAGAAATACTTGATTCAGCTATGGTAATAATAATAAAAATTGTAGTTTATAATAATGTTTTTAGTATTTTGAGCATTTAAACTACATTTAGCCTAATAATAACAAAGTAATTTAGTGTAGCCTAACTACGTAACTGTGTTACAGTATCTTATATTATTGTATTGCTCAGTTGCCGGCTGGCCAAATCGATGTGAGTGCTCCAAGTGGCTGACCCATGTAAACTAATAGTGTGGCCACACTTTCTCATTTCTGTATGCTATGGTATTACTATACATATATATTTTAGCTATATTAGTAATTTTATACAAAAATCCCAATTTTTTTGATTTACATAATTATTTAATAAACACTATATGTTCTACTCTATAAAAATTATATAAATTAAACCAAATTTAAAATCCTTTTGGTAAGCCTATCATAAATATTTGCAATACATCGAAATTTTATGGTCTTAAAACTGTTTACAAGTGTTTTAAAATCTCTAGTTTTATCACAACTAATTCTACACTAGAATATTGTGTTGTTTTGTATTTTCTTTTTTACATTTTTTCTCTTACAATCATTGATAAATTGATCTGATTTTAAAATTATTGTTAGGTTTTTAAAACAGTTTTATATATAAAACTATTATTTTAAAATTAGATCAATATATATATTGGTCTAATAAATTAATAAAACCACCACAAACATTCACATTTTAATGAATGCATAATTGATGAAGCTATATTTTATTGATATATTAGCAATAATGCTTTGTGTTGAATCCCTAAGCATTAATTATTTGAAAAATAAATTATTATTGACAGTGTTTGTGATTGTCATATTTGCGTAAATGGCACAAAGTTATTTCAAAGTCTTTTGTGGTAAACTTAGTTTATTTAATTTGATCTGGATTGTACATTTTCTTTATTTGTATATTTTCTTTGACAGGCTAAGGTATATGTATACAAGGTTTTTAAATAATATTAAAAGATCTTAGCTTTTAACGCTATTAAATTTTTACACCCAATACAATTTTTTTTTTCACCATGTTTCATTATCTGTTCATTTGCAAATATATTAATTACGCTAATGTGATAGGAATGAGGAATGTAGGATTTAGACTAAATATACTCACATTTGTGCGGAGATAAGAGGAAAACCATTTGAGAAATACCATTTTAAGTAATTTCAACCAAGATTCAAACTTTGATTTCCCAGACACCTGCAACCCAGACTTGATGAATTTGCCATTTAGATGGCTTGCCTATTAGTATGAGCCACACAATATTGTTTTGTGGCCCACCCAACATACTTATCATTAACTTTATATAAATAGCAACATTAACTGCTGTAACATACAAGATAAGTTGAATATACAAAGGCAAAGTTATAAGAATTGTACAATTTTACAAATAAAAATATGGGCTGATTCACCCAGCAATAAATTTGAAACCAGAAAAGTTGAGAGCTTTGCTCTGTGGTATACCTAGATCGAGATGATTGATCTAATTAATTAATTAATTAGTTGGGGTACACATGCATTTTAGCTGTAGCTTCAGTGTGTTTGTTAAAAATGACATTTACCATTACACAGAATCTTTAATCTGGAAGTTTATTAAATATTTCTTTTCTCTTTATTTTCCGAAAGACATAGAAGCCTCCCCCCCTCCCCTCCCCCACATCCTCCCCCCACCCCAAAATAAAAATAAATTAAAAGTAAAATATGGGGCAGTTAAAAATTACACAGTCTTAGAATTTTCCTTTGACAGAGTAATTATTGACATAACCAACCTTAGTACCCTTTGACTTGGATTTATGATTAACATGTGTTGTTTTCTTTTGCCTACCTCTTTCCTATGCACTCTAATACTAACCCCCACTTTCCTCCCAGCTTGTGTGTGACCTTTTTTACTTTTTTCTACTTCCCCTTACACTTGCTCTAGGTCAATATGTACTAGTATGTAGACCATAAAATGACAAATATCACCAAAGCTGTTTGATGACATTACACAAACAATTAATATAACAACTACCTATATCAGTGGTTTCGCAGCAGGGCTGCTAATATTTCCTTACTGTGCGATTCTCTGTATTTTCTGGGGTTTCCATAATAAATTCCCATTTTTCCTTATATCATTACCACGCTTATACATGCAAATAAGGTACTCTACCTAAAAAAAAAAGACCATGTAAATTAAACTTCTCCTAAAGATAGTTAAAATGTGAGTCACCCCCTTAATTTGTCCTCGTTTCACTCTTCTTGATCCCAAAGATTCCTGTGTGTATCTCGCTGTCAAAATAAAAGTTAACTCAGAATTTTTGGAGCACTCAGTGACACCCAAGCAGAAACCATTCCTTCTCATGTTAAAATAGACTTGGCCATCAATATCCAAATCAAGTAATAGATTTCAGTCAAAATTAACTGGCTAGAGTCAGAGTCGATAAGCGATGATCTCATTTTGTAGTATTGTCTGTAAAATATACTTGGAAAAACTCTTACCATGGTCTGCTATTCCACCTGTTTGCATATGGTCATTTTCTATCCCTCACCATTGATACAATCTCACACAGCTGTAAACTCCTGATAGGATGAGTGTCTCGGATGACTTTGGTCTTCGAGGAACCCACAAATATAACTATTTTATTTGTTTGCACTCAAATGATAATATTCACATTTCTGTTGCATTACAGGATTTGTGTTTTCAGCCATCCTGTGCCGAGGAAAAACAAATAATTTTTTGACTATGGTCCAAACGACATTACCGAAACATGTGCTTCTCAGCCTCTCTGTCAACCCCATGTGCAGTGTCTCATTAGCTGCCCACAGTTCTTCACTACCGCGTGCTCCCAACTTTAATTCATAAAGATATCCAACTCGCAAAAGGATAAAGATACACCCATACATTAATTACAGCTAATATAATCTGCTATTCTTACCCAGAGAGCTCGCGCATAAATCAATATTCTGGCTCAGGGAGTATAATATTGTGCTACAGAAGGTGGTGCAAAATATCTTAATTTATAAACTAACGCAAAGGTAAGAAAACAAAATGTAGACATTTTGTAAATAAAATACACTAGGTTGAAACAAAGATATTAAATTATTTAGAGTTATCACGTCACTCTAATTTTAAATCCCAAAATAGAACTACATGAGATTGGAGGCAGAGAAGGATGGAACATTGGAGGTAATGAGGGGCTAGAGGCTGTGAAGAGTTCCACCTTCTTCAGCTGGGATGACAGCCAGGGTCGTGCCGTGCTATGATACAGAGAGATGGCACCGTAAGGGGGCGGCATAAGCAGCAAAATTAAAGAACCGTTTAATAATTTAAAATCTTTACGCAACGCTTTTCTATATTGGTCCATGTTATTCTGATATTAATATTTATGATTTATCGCACACCTCTACCTAATCGCTTAAGGTACCATTTGATTTTGGTTTCTGGTGCAGGTGCATTGTTGGCGAGCGCTCGCCGAAATACTTTTGATCTTACAGTGCAAAGGTATTATTTTTGTTTGTAATATACCGCGCAGCCGCTCCTAAAAGCTGAGGCGGCAATTATCTCAAATTACAATTGCACGTGTTATGTGTTGATAGTTCTGCTTTGAGCTTACAATTATTGACATTATTTGATTTTAATGTTAGTTTGTCTTGAGAAGTGGCAAGTGGTTGTGCTGTGTTTAAATCAGTAAATCAGATATATAATATATATCTATCAATATAATATTTTTGCATTTATACTAATTCAGTTTTTGTGTTTAAATAGTAGATCAGGTAAGAAAATTATTTTTTTGTACAGCAATTATAGTTATTTATTCAGTGGTGGATTTAAAATGTTTGCACCCCTAGGCACAATTATAATATGCGCCTGCCCCCTCCCCCCCAATTTTTTTTTTTTTGCCTAGGGCTTTAGGAAGTTTTTATAGAAATAGGTGTTGGTGGTAGGGGGTGGGGGTTGGAAGTTAATATACCAGAAAAGATTGTTACGAAAGATAATCAGTCATATACAGTGCATGCCCTACAATAGCTTGAGTTAACATTATGAAGAAGGGGAGAGTGACGTCAGTTACAAAGCGATTGCAAAGTACACTTATTTAAAAATAAATATTGTCGTTCTGACTATTCCAATCATGTTAGTCATTAATTCTTAAACGTAATTATTAAAAACAAAATATAATAAAAATAATGTTATCCAAAATGTGCAGCCCCCTAAAGGTTGTGCCCCTAGGCCAATAGTGTAAATCCGCTTCTGTACTTATTTTCATTGAAAAATGATATAACTGCTATAATATAACTGGATGGACATACACATTGCCAATAACAAAAGCGTGACGTTCAAGTTTATCGTCTGCTACACCCTGAGGGGACATATTTAACGATTTCTTTCAATGTTCTTATGCGAAAACATGTCTCTGATAAATAACAGTTTTGGTGTTTGAAAATAGTGAAGTATTATATCACACTTTACTGAAGAAACATTTACATTAGAGGATATACTATTCAGTTTTACAGGTAATACTGTACAAATACGAATAAAATCTTTGACATATTTATATAATTATGAAGTTATCACCAATTTTGGTTACTATCTTGAATATTGATTTCAGAAACCATAAGCTATTATATTGAAAGTTCGATAAATATAATGAATAAGTTATCTTAAAACTTGATTACATTTGTTTGTATGACAAAGTTTGTGTTGTTTAGATTATAGGCTTGTAGAAAGTAGTATTATATTACAATTTTTTTTAAATTTGGCTCATATTCTGTATATTGCTTTCAGAAACCATAGAGTAGCCCCATGACTTCTTTGGTGCTGACTGACAGCTCACAGCTGACTTCTGACAGTCAACATTTTGGTATAATACCTAAATTTTGACTGTCAGAAGTGACAGCTGCTAAACACATGAATTTTCAGATCATATGCTTTGGCGTAGGGATACATATTTGGGTCTATTACTTTTCAAAGCTTTTAGCTGTCAGCTGTGAACTGTCAGTCAGCACCAAAGAATCTGTGTGGCTAATGTACTATGTTGAAAGCTTTATAGCTATAGTGATACAAGTTAGCTAAAAACTTATTACATTTGTTTGAATGGCATACTACGTGTAGAAGTCTTAAGTTTGAATGATAATTTAGGTTATAGGCTTATAGGAAGTAGGTATCCATTAAACACTGAATTTAGTAATAGTCGCAATCTGTAAGGTTTTATTTCGTATCAGAATACTATCATATGTTTGTAGGTTAATCGGCCATTTAGAACGGAAGTAAAAATATCCTTTCGGAAGGTTTTTTATCCTGACTAAACACAACTAGAGTAAGATTCTGTTACGAAATAAAGCCTTACAAGGGAGCTTTCTCAAAAAAAACATCGTATATATTAGGCTATATCAACTTATTCAAAGAAAAAACTAACCAGTTTCGAACTTTGATATGCTCTTCAAAGCTTTTGCTAACATATTTATTTCATTTAACTAATCACACATTGTTGTATCTCATATATTCAATCAAATAAATGAACGATGTCAAAATGCCACATTGCCATGTATGGGTGTAAGAGAGAAAGTGATACGTGAAAGTTTCTTTTTCTCCTACACAATAATATACAGACGACAGCTCGAAAATTTCAGCCACATAATTATGTCCATCCATTTATATTATATATATCAATGCCCTTGTATAATAAGAATGTGGATAGTGCTTTAAAAGACAGAAACTTAAAATACAAAAGAATTTTGTATACTGCCGAATTAAAGTAATGGGAAGATTATACAATTAAAAGAAATATAGCTACCTCCATAGCCAGAAAAGAGAAAAAAAATGTATAAAAGCAAGGTTGATGAGTGTAAAAATGACTCTAACAAATTGTGGCAAACTTTGAAAGAATTAGCCAGTAAAAAACAAGGTAGTTTTAAGTGAAATTATTTTTGAAAATGAAACAGTAAATAATAATGTAGATATAGCAGAGTATTTTAATAAATATTATATTGCCTGTATAAAAGAAATAACCGATTCAATTCCCACATAAAATTGTAACTTAAATCATATCAATAAATTTGAAGAAAGAATAATTATTAGGTTTTTTTATATTATAATTATTAACAAAATCAAAAAAGTTTTCTTCTCACTGAACTAAAAAAAAGGCAAGTGTAGATAAAGTAAGTGCTAAGATTCTGAAAGAACTTTTTCATATGTTGGGCTATCCTCTATTGCATTTAATCAACACATCTTTGAGGTAAAGTGTATTTCCTAGATGTTTGAAAACATCCACAATTGTTCCAATTCCAAAGATGGCTGGCAGTAGTAAAGCAGATGAATATAGAACAGTTAATAGGTTGCTTATATGTGAAAGAATGTTAGACTGTATGATCAACTAATAGCCTTTTGTTTCCGAACTAATTTACTTGCTATGTATCAATCAGGTTTTCGAAAAATGCATTCATGTGATTCTGCATTAAAATATGTCATCAATGGATGGAAAAATAATCTAGAGTGTAACATGACCACTTGTGCTGTGTTTATAGACTTGAAATAAACATTTGAAACTATAGACCGGCATATTGTTGTAAAAAAACCCTAGAAACATATGGATTCAAGGGGGATGTGTTGGATTGGTTAAAAGATTATCAGGAGATATATTACAGGTCACAAAATATGTATACCTTATTTCATCAAAGGTTGCAAATGAGGTTGGTTATGCCATAAGGAAGTGCTTTCGTCCGCTTTTGTTTTTAATTTATGTTAATGATCTCCCGACAGTTTTGGAGAGGTGTAGTATTAATTTATTTGCAGAAGACACTTTGATCTATGTATCCAATTATGATCAAAAATTTGTTATAGATATAATGAATTATTAACTTAGAGCTGTAAATGCTAACAAGTTAAAAATCAATACCTCAAAAACAAAAAGAATGTGCTTGATTCAGTTGACTTTTGTATCTGAAAATAGGCTGTTGAGAATAGGTAGTGAAGTGATTGAATGTGTAACAGAGTTTAAGTACTTAGGTAATATAGTTATTGATATAAAGCTAAATTTCCATAGTCTAATTCTAATAAACTACCTAGTGAAAAAAATTGCAGAGATGGTTGGGTTTTTGGCCAGGGTTGGTGTGGAAATATCAGTTTGGACAAAATTAGTTATATATAATAATATTGTTTTGCCTCAGTCTAATTATTGTGATTCATTAATAGATGTGTTCAACTACAGACATATCAAGACTTCAAAAACTATAGAACAGAGCTTTGAGGTTCATTTTAAAATGTAATAAATAGACAAGCATTGGTGTTATACTTAGTCAGCTAGATTTTTTAAATTTAATGACCATGAATAAGTTTAATGAGAGGTGTTTGATCTTTGAAATTTATAATAACTTGATACCAACTTATTTAAAAGATAATTTAAAATAAAATTCAAATATTCATAACCATGATACTAGGCAAAAGAATTTCTTCTACCTTAATAATAAAAAATCAAGATGTCCACAAAAAATTATCAATATTTTATAGAGGATTAAGGTATTTTAATCTTCTGCCTCAAGAGGTGTAGAATTCTACTAAACTAGACTTGCTTAAGGCAAGACTAAAACATATATATTTGAGAAAAGAGTGAAGTCAAATGTTTAAGTTTTTATGAACAGTGTTAATTAACATAATTTTGGGTGACGGATGTTCCCCTTTATGTACGGTGACCATTGTTTATTCAGGTATATTATTTTAATGTATTATATATTATGTATATTGTTAGCAGGGTAATGCTATTGAAATAAATATTATTATCATAATATTAAAAATGTGAAAACCAGGAGTTCTTTCCTTCGGCTCCCGGTTCAATATTGATATTTGATTGAGCCAATGCCCAACTCTTATTCTTTTTTTGTCCCATAAGGTTTTAATGGAAAAATTACATCATTCTTTTGCTATGGGCTACATCCAAAAGTTCCACACTGTGGCATTCTTACGAATAATGAGTGAGAATGCCTCTAAAGATATATATTTCCCATAAGAACCCAGAAGTCTGCTTAATGCACGTTGGTTAGTGGCAAGCGTGGTACTCACGTTGGCCACCCTTTTGCGGCATGTACTATGGCAACCGTTGTCCGTACTTATACTATACAGATCCTTATTTCAAATACAGATGCCACTTAAATTATGTTAATTTCAAGTTCAATTAACTTTTTTTTTATCAAGGGAACCCTTTAAGAAAATATTTTTAGAGACCTTACCTAGTATTGAAAAGGGGTTAAAGCCTTTACTGTGAATAAAAGTCGATCGATTTAAGAAATATTTTAAACATTACGTTTCATTATAAATGGTTTTGTTTTTGAATTGTACACCATAGACTCACTAAAATATGCGTTACGCATTAATTTAATTTCGCCATATTGGCACTTCACGTGTTCTTACTAGCGCCACTAACGGTTAATAACGGTGTCTATATTTGTAAGCAAGAATTAAGTGATACAGATATAATATTTACAAACATGAATGGCTAACCTGTTAAGCTGGATCGGTATCTGTGCTTGTTTTCATCCTATTAGTAATATTTTATTTACATTTCGATCTTATTTCTATATTGTATATATATACACAGTTTAAATTTGGATTTACTTATGTTGCCTTACTCAATATTTTTAGTATGTCCAGAAGTATTAAATTACATCAGATATGCCTCTTTAATTTAAAATGCCTAAATTAGAAATAATTATTTCTGAAATATAAATGAGCAGCAATGCTGATCATGGAGGGCATAACTGAAATTGTTCTAGTATTTACTTTATAGGGATTTATTAAAATGGCGTAAATTCTTAAGAAATTCTCTGTCGCGCTTTACAATCTAATTTGAACAATTTTGAGTTTTTCCGTCAGTTATTCATAGAAAAATTGAAATGAATGTTTTTCAAACCTGTTCTGACATAGTGGATGCTGTGGCGCTTTCAGCTTCTCAAAGGCTTTATTTGAAGCCTATTGCGAGGTTTAACATATCCGTACAACTTCCACAAACAAAACGTCCTGGGAAAACAATTTCCAACTGGGAGGTAATGGAGAAAATGAAAAGTATGATAAAACCAGAGGAGTTTACTGTCCTCAAAGTTTCTAAGAGTACCTTAGAGTTTATTAGATTTGAGTGTGAAATAGAAAATAAACGTCAGTTGTCAAATGTAATTATACGCTTAGATGGAAGGACAATCAAACTCGCAGGTTTTCCCGAATTATTAAAATTGCGAGCAGCAGAAGCAAAGATACCATATCCCACACGACATACTTGGGATTCTTATTTCCGCGATGCTAAAAATATGAATGAAATGAAACCAGGGGAAAGACCTGACACAATACACATTAGTAACTTACCTTGCAAATGGTTTGCTTCAAAACAAGATAGGAAGGAGACCAAAGATGTCCCAAGTGAATATATTCTTAAAAAGGTTTTTGAAATATTTGGTGATGTTAGATGTGTCGATATACCAATATCCGATCCTTACCGAAGCCAGATGAAATCCAATATTTCAGGAATTAAAACTTTTTCATTTGGTCAAGAACTATCGTTTGAAGCTTATGTGCAATTTAAAGAGTATGTATGCTTTGTAAAAGCAATGGATGCTCTACGTGGGATGAAGCTGCTTTACAAGGAAGGAGATAAAGCTTTCACTGCCAGTATTAAGGTGAAATGTAAATGTAGTTTGTTTTAAAATTGTGTATTTTACTGAGAAAGGTGATTCCTAACCATAATTTAAAAACGTAAGTTGCTTTTTTTTAGCATGATCAATCAGTCATAATTATTTGTTTGTGTTAGCTAAATTTATATCTAGTCCTCCCTTTTCCAATCCAAGTAAATAATTATTTTTCACACCAAAATATTTATAAAATATATATTTAAATAAAATACCATAATCAGACAAAGCCTATATTAAATCATATTTATGTACAGTAACCCCATGGCTTCTTTGCTGCTGACTGACAGCTCACAGCTGACATTTGACAGCTTTAAAAAGTTACCAGACCAAATTACATATCCCTACGCCGAACCAGATGATCTGCAAAAACATGTGTTTAGCAGATGTCACTTTTGACAGTAAAAATTTAGGTATATACCTCAATTTTGACCGTCAGAAATCAGCTGTGAGCTGTCTGCACCAAATAAGCCATGGGACTACTGTATGTGAGCAAGAAATGGAACATTTCTTTTCTATTTGTATGCAAATTGATGAGTAGGCCCTATCTAATCAATAAGTAAACTTGTCTTTAGAATTATTCACTAGGTATCATGCTGACCAGCAACCCTTGAAATTCTTTGTCTTGTTGAAATAGGCTAATTCTTGTATACATTTTAAACATTAACAACTAAGCAAACCGATCATAATTTTTGGAGGGTAAATTTTACTAACTGAAGTTATTGTAAGCCTATTTTGAGCTTTCCTGAATGTGGCATAACCTAAACATTGTTATGGCATCATTTCTTGAACATTGCATTCTCTAACTTAGCAATCAGAATGGTATATGAAGGTGATACACTATAACCTTGTATGCATCAAGTCTTTTATGGCAATCTCAAACTAACAAAATCCTGACTGACTTAATCTAACTTTGTAGAAAAAACAAAAGTGATAGGGAAATGAGCTCCATCATTTGGAACACAGACTAAATGTCAAACTAATCTAGGCTGGATTGACTTTTTTTGTTGGTCAAATGGTCTAGCACAGGAGTTCCCAAACTGTGTGTCGCGACACCCTGGGGCCTCATAGGTCTTAGTCCAGGGCATCATAGCTATCAGTCAAAACTAAAACTTATTATGTATAGTCTCATTTTTAAATGTTGGTGAAAAAGTGAAATTGAAATCACAAAATACAGGATGAGATGTTTCGACATTACGGAAATCTTTACAAATGAAATAATGTACAACAAAAAATGTCTACTGTACTCGTTAATTTCTTCTTATTCAATTCTGTAATTTGGTTATAATTTTGTATTTTTAAATTTAAAATAATACAAGCTGGTAATGTAAATGACAATTTTCTTTAAAAAGCCACAAATCAAATTTGAGCAAATTTTCTAAAATATTGGGCACAAAGGCTTTGCACGAAAAATCTGACATATGAAAGGCGGCGCGGACTCAAATGTTTGGGAACCCTTGGTCTCCCATAGTTTAGCAATTGACTGGACTGCTGATGAAGGGGAGATCGAAGTTCGAATCACGGCCGGGCTTACTGAAGGTAGTATTTCCTAAATGGTTCCGTGCCCACTACACATATGTGGGTACACTTCCTCAAAATTCAACCTTACTCATCCCTAGCACATTAACGTAATAAGGTCCTGGTTATTATATTTATAACTCGAACGAGAAGTAAGATGCTGTCACAAAGACAATATATAATTCATTCACAACCTTAGTTTACTTGGATGATAGCTCAAAATGTCACTAGGCATAGTCCCCAATACATCACTACGCCAACAGCTGACATCTATCACTTTGGATAATTGTAATGAAAACAGATGGTAATATATGAATGTATTAGTTAACCAAAGTAATTTAGGCCAATATTATTTATATATTTATTTGAGGTTGGACACAAAGCTTATTTATCATTTTTTTCCACTTAATAAAATTAATATTCACACCACTTTCACTAAACCTTCTAACGAACATAGCTTCAAAATGGCGACAGACGAATTTAAACCATGTGGTTGAACATGACGGTAAACCAGTTTTTTACAATGATGCACCTGCGTAGTTGTTGAAAATATTTTATTCAGTTAAATATTTCAAAATACTATAAAACAATCATAAAATCATTTATTATATATATTATAAAAAATTACAAGTATTTTCTCTTTTCCAAGTAAATAAGACGTCTGTACTATACTACACATGATCAATAACGTACTTTTAATCATGTTTAAAATATTGTTTCAATTTGGATGAAGCAAAATTATTAAAAGTAATGAAATAGTATGAGAAAACTTAAATTTACACTATTTTAAATGTAAAACATAACAGGCAATTAAAAAACTTAACATCTATAACAAAACAGTGATCTTTTACATGTGTTGGCAACCCAAAACCTAAACATATGATTTTCGAACTGTCATCCAAGTAAAAACCTATTGTGAATGGACTCTAAGTCTAGTTTGCCCATGGCAAAAAAAAATTGGGGTTTGAATCTTGATTGAGTTTTGAGTATGCTCTTTCCTAAATGGTTTTTCACTTTCTACTTGCACAGCTATGGATATATTATTTCCTATAAATTCTACCTTCCTCGTTCCTACCTACTCCATTTGTATGATTAAATATGTATAGTCAGAACAGGTAATAGTAGAGGAGTAGTAAAGTTATAGTGAATAAAAGATTAAAATAAGTCAAAACATCATTAACCTTAGTGCTATATTGTATATGAGCCACCTACTTGTGAACTATAATGGTGCTGTTATCTCCATTGCAGCAGGTAAGTAAACACTTTTAATTTTAATGTCAATGTATACATTATTCTTTACACCATAACAGTTTTTATTTTAGTATATTGCAGGAATTTTTTCCCCATGAAATTCACACTTGGAAGCTATTTACAAAACTGTCCACCTATGTTGTAGATAAGTGCTCTCAAGTGCGGAGAAGGGTATCTTGTGTGTTATTTTAACATGTGTGTTGTTATGAGCAGTTCACAGCAACAAGGCTGGTTTTGTTGTGCCGGTGTAAAGGTTGACTTTGACAGAACCAAACACATGAGCGATGTTAGTATCCGGCGGCGGCGAATTGAAAGAGACAAGCTCATGGGCAAGGAAAGAGATCTGGAGGAGAAACTTAGAAGAGAGCAGGAAGAAGAGGAAAGGAGAAGAGAGGAAGACAGGTAACACTAATGCAAAGGATATCCAAACACACTTTATCTTGCTTTATAATGTTTAAAAATGTTGTTACTACATGCTTGTGCCAATATTTGCAGCAAAATGGTTTTAAACTATGTAACCAAAGGGAACATACTGAGGATAGGTAATTTAAAGACACTTTACCCGTAGTTGGATATTTCAAGCCAAGATATCCTTAAGGGAGATGTAGCTTCTACAGATTTTATAATCTCACAATTTAAACAATTTGAAAAGATCTCAAAATAATTATAATGGAAAATCTTCCTTTATGTCTCAAATATCACTGGTAATTAGCACTATGCATACAACCAATCAAGAGAGAGATTATGTGTTCTTTCATTGAATACTTACCATTTTTATGTTGTTATGTATTTTGGAAGATCTTTTTTGATTTAGCGACTAGCTGTTTGAATTTTTTGTTTAGGTGTAAAACTTATTTATATCTATATTTTAACTAACGTTTTGTTAAAACCTCTGTAAGGTCATGTGTTGTTGCAAGCAAAATGTCTATCAAGCAAATATTTTTTAATGAAAATGAACATTTAAATAAAAAAAATCTTTTATTTTAAATGATATCAACAATTTTATTTAAGAATTACTGTGTTTTACTTTTAACATTCACAACTTATGAGCCTTCACATTTGTTGACACCTTTGTGTGTGTGTGTGTGTGTGTGTCAGGACTAGAGTCCCTTTGGGGGTATGTGGCAAGCTTGAAAACTCGGGGCGGCTGGGTCGAAATTATTGGGAGAAGTGTGTCAGGACTGCAGATTCTCAAGGAGGGTAAAGTAGAAATTCCTCTATGAACAGCCGGCATGGCAAGCCACAGTGTGGCATGGCACGTAGTTAACCCACTATGAATGGCTTTCACAGCATTTCACCGAACCAGCCAAACAGCCAATCCATATAAAAGAGGAATTATTATTAAAAATAAAATTTAAAGGAATACAAAAGATTTTTAAGACATATCATAGGAAAATACAACATGAATCATAATATTGACTTTAATTTTTTAACTTCAAGTGTGTTTTTAAGGTCAAGTTTTGCATTGGAGTATGCTAGGTGATCAATTGTAGTGAAATGTATGAACATTCGGTACCCTTGTTTGGTTAAATCCACAGCTAGTTTTTTGACATGTGGTTTGTAGTGAAAGAAGAGGTTGTGTTTGATACAATCTGATAAAATCAGCAACCAAGTAAGTTTCCTTGTGTATTTTATTTATTAGTAAACTATTAAGGTTACAGTGTAACATCCGTTACAAATAACAAGTAAAAGTTAGCATACTGATTCTCAAAATCAATAGAAGTAAGTGAAACTCTCCAAAAGTAATCTTTTGTTACATTTAAACTTGGCTTTTATTTTTATTTATATTTAATCTTTTAATCAAAAACGATGTAATGAATGTTACATAAATAGTGTAATATCTGTTACACTTCTTCTCATTCCAATTTCTTATGTAGGATATATTTAAATTTATATATATTTAAATATTTCTATCATTAGCTGAATTATTAATTATGCAGTAAATTGGTTTATTCAGTTGGTTATACTTATAGCTTTGCCTATATGAAATGATTTTTATTTTAGGATTTCATTTTTAGTTAAGTGCTTTTTAATTAGGCCTACCTTTCTAATAAAAGTTATCAACACCTGAAACAATTGGGAAAATGACTTAGCCTGTTTTTATAAACCAAACATAGACTACTGTAATCATTTTATGTGTTTCTGTTATATATCTTGACAGAAGAATTATCACAAAGGCAGCCTAAATTCATTAATAAAATGGTGAAGTGCTGGGAAAAAAAGAAAAAAAGGAAATAGAAATGGTCTGCTTATCTTGATAAAGACAAGAAAAGAAAAGAAAAAAAGACACCAGTAAGAAGGCAATAGAGACATTGAGAGTTGCAGAAAAACAGAAACAGAAATAAGCGACACGAAAAAGGGTGAAAGCTTGGCGACAAAAGAAAAAGGCAGAGTCTACTCCTGAAAATTTTTCAAGTTCCTATTATTTAAAATTACCTTGCATAAGGCTGTTTGCAAGGTATGCAAAGCTTTACTCTTTAGTCCAAAAAAAGAAAAAGCCGTTGTGCATAAACTTTTAAAAGGAAATTTAAGCAATGATGATTTACTTCAATTTCCAAAAAAACACGCCATAAAAGATATTGTCAGTAACTACTATAGAGCAAATTTCAAAGTTCTATGACCATGATGAAATCAGGTGGCAAGCACCAGGAAAAAGATTTAAATCTCTGCTAAAATGTTGTTACTTTGCACATTAAAATATATCTAAATAGAAAACACTTTAAAACATTTTACATGATGAATATATTAAAATCTTTTAATAAAAGAAATTTATATTTGATATAGTAACATTTCAGGCCTTAAACAAACTGACATAGTATTAATTATGTATAAGCTATAAACCTTAAAATTTTGGAAACTAATAAGATTAAATTTTTATAACAGCCGTTACAAAACTAGGTAACATCCTTTACGTTAATTAAAGAATCATAACCGGTTTATTATTATTCCTTCTTTTTAAATGTTTAGCATAAAATAATCCTTAAATTTCAAGAATATAATAAATTTCTTTTTAATCTGACATGTTTAGGAAGGTTCAAAATAGGTTCGGAATTCGGTAACATCCATTACATAGCTTCATTGCTATTTCTTTGCTTTTCACTATAAATCTTTAAAAATCACTGATGCATAACTGCTCTGACTTCTAACCATTTTCAGCCTCGGACAGGATGAATTATAATTTATATTAAAATAATCTACTATTTGGAGTAAAAATATAGCATCCATTACATACAGATTGGCTGCAAAATGTTTGTAGAAACTCCTTGAAAGTCCCAGTTGTCAGAGAAAGTTCATCTTAAGAGGAGTTAATGGTAGTAGATGCAGTTTTTTGCTGAGGTAGAAGAGCGTGGAAACAAGTGTCATAAACACGGTTTCTTTGTGCATGAAATATTTAAGAATAGGAGTAAATATAGTGAATTCCATCATATTTTCCCAGAACTTATAAAAGTTGAGACAACATTTCTCTTGTACTTTTGTATGTTACAAAATTGTTTATTATACACAAACAACTTCACCTTCTTGTGGTCACGAATGTACTGACCGTTTGAGGCAAAGGGGATTATTTCTTGGGGAAGCATTCAAGCCATTCCATTCATGTGCTGTGCCGCACAGTGCAGGCTGTTCATAGTAGGTTTCCTCCTTAAGTCATCTCTAGAGCTCCCCTGTGCTAGGATTGGATATTCTCAAGGGGAGGGAGTCAACTCCGGAAATTATCAAGGAGGGGCTAGGCCATCCCTAGAGATTCTCAAATGGGGTGTGTTAGGCGTGAATATTCTCAAGGGGAGTGAGCCGGCCCTGGAGATCATCAAGGAGGGGCTAGGCCATCCCTAGAGATCCTCAAAGGGGGTGTGTTAGGCGTGAATATTCTCAAGGGGAGTGAGCCGGCCCCGGAGATCATCAAGGAGGGGCTAGGCCATCCCTATAGATCCTCAGATGGAGTATGTTAGGCGTGAATATTCTCAAGGAGGGTGAACCAGCCCTGGAGATCATCAAGAAGGGGCTAGGCCATCCTTAAGAGATCCTCAGATGGAGTATGTTAGGCCTGGATATTCTCAAGGGGGGTGAGCCAGCCCTGGAGATCATCAAGGAGGGGCTAGGCCATCCCTAGAGATCCTCAAAGGGGGTGTGTTAGGCATGAATATTCTCAAGGGGAGTGAGCCGGCCCCGGAGATCATCAAGGAGGGGCTAGGCCATCCCTATAGATCCTCAGATGGAGTATGTTAGGCGTGAATATTCTCAAGGAGGGTGAACCAGCCCTGGAGATCATCAAGAAGGGGCTAGGCCATCCTTAAGAGATCCTCAGATGGAGTATGTTAGGCCTGGATATTCTCAAGGGGGGTGAGCCAGCCCTGGAGATCATCAAGGAGGGGCTAGGCCATCCCTAGAGATCCTCAAAGGGGGTGTGTTAGGCATGAATATTCTCAAGGGGAGTGAGCCGGCCCCGGAGATCATCAAGGAGGGGCTAGGCCATCCCTATAGATCCTCAGATGGGGTGTGTTAGGCCTGGATATTCTCAAGGGGAGTGAGCCAACTCCGGAAATTATCAAGGAGGGGCTAGGCCATCCCTAGAGATCCTCACGTGAGGTGTGTCAAACTCTCAGCTTGTATGTGCCAGTGTTAATATATGCTTTACAGCTCTCAGCCAAGGCAGGACATTAATTTGGTTAAAGTATAACAAAGCTATTGCAGCTTGTTTCCAATCTCGGTAGATCTGAAGCATGCACACAAGGTGGAAAGTAAATTTAGTATGGATGTCTCAATAAGTAGTTGAATATATTTCAATTAATTCAGTGTATCTGGTCTTTAACGAGACTTAAAACAATTTGCAATGTTTGCGGTATTCTTTACAAACTAAACATTTTGTCTATCTTCCTATGTCCTTATTTTAACTAGTTTGGTCAATGGTTTCTTGTAAATATTTTTTTTATATGTGACAGTAGATATTTCTATTAGATCATTGATTGTTGTACTTCCAATAAAGTGTTGTTAACACTCAATTCAAGTTATTTATTTCATTAGTGGAAATACTTCACATAAGAAGAGTTTCTGAAAGTAAACACCGAGCTGTTTAGTTAAAAATGAAAAGTTCGACCAGTCACTTGAGAGTTAGAAGTATATTTCATTACCAAGTTTATTTTATTTTGTTGGATAGAAAAAAATAGAAATATTTTCTAATTTTACTTAAATAAATAACCCAATCTCTTACCCCCAAAAATTGTGTACTTAGGCTAAGGAAACTGGAAGAAAAACAAGAGAGAGTGAATCGCCGCAAGAGCCGGGAGGAAAAAAGAAAATGCAATCAGTTAAAGAAGCTGCGGGATGTTGCAGCACAGGAGATGAATGAGAAGATAGCCATAGAAGAGAGAAAACTGTTGATTGCGCAGAGGAAATTGGAGAGTATCAGACTTCTGGATGAACTCTTTGAGAGGGTCAAGGTTTGTTTTTCGACCTATCATAGCTATAGAAAAAGTAGTGTGTCTGATAGTTAAATAATAATACTTAGCACAGTGTCTTACTACTTGTTTGGGTTATAGGATTAAGTACTAATTACTCTAATGATTTAGTAATCAGGAAGGTTGAATATAGAGGAAATGAATTCACATTTGCATGAGGGAGAGTGGAAAACCATTTAGGAAAAACCACCCTCAGTTCACCATAGCGAGATTCAAACCTTTATTTCCCAATCCTCGGCAGTCTAGCTCAACACGAAACTAGTGTGTTATTTAATTACACCACCGATGTGGCTGATACTTAAATAAACTTCTAAATTTACTGTCGTGTTTATATGTCAAGTCCTGGGACCTGCTGCTTTCACTTTTGATGGATAGTTTCAATACCATTCCAGTGTTCTCCTCAAAAAACTGTTGTCAGCCAGTTGGCAATTGAAGTAGCAGGGTAGGGACACTTGATATGATAAAATTGGCTTTCTCTTTAGGCTGGAGGGGGTGTGCCCATTCGCTTGATCCTAAGGAGCACAATGTCAATTCGACACCTTAGCTCATTCAGTAATGTGTCTGCCTACTGAGTTAAGGGTCCAGGGTTTGATTCCTGACATGACAAAAAAAAAATTGATGAAATATTAATTTCCCATTTTACAGTAATGATTTAAAGACTGGGGTCTGGGTGTTGTGTGCTGGTGTATAATTTGGTTCAGAAAGTTCACGTTACATACCTAAATAGAAAAATTATCAATATCAATAAAATAATACCAATAATACAGTAAAATATTATCATTGTTGTCTGCAAAAACCCACTTTGTTTTTAAAAGGATCTTCTTACTGTGTATTAAACATACATTAGCCAACCACGATTATGAAAGTACCTGGTTGAAATAACTCTACTATGTCATGTTGCCTGTTAGAGGACAAAAAAATAATAATCATGTGACCAACTAATTATTTATTGTTAAAAAAGTATATCAAAATTAGACCGATTGAAAAAAACATCATCTAAAAAATATTCAAACACTTTCACTCACCTACTTTTGTCAACCAAATTAACAAAATCATTGATGTAACTTATATCCACCCTTATCTGGGTCACTCTACATAACAAGAAATGTTATTCTTCCAAATTTTTGAAAAAAATTAAGTCTCATGAGGCTAGTAATTACATGATTTCAAAGTTTAACATGCATATAAATAGTTCATTAACCAAATTTGATATAAAAGTATAAATTCATTATTTGTGAAAAAAAACCTTTAAAATGTCACTCCTCTCCAACCATCGTTTCTCACTTTTAAAATTTAAAATTTAATAAAACATTGGTGTTTTATTACAACAATTGGATTATATTTCATTGTCCTGCAGTGTATTCCAATTGGATTAAAAAATATATTTTTTCCTAGTTCAAAATCAAATGTTTTATGTATAAATGTTGGTCAAAGATAAACTACTGATAAACTATAGACTCTTATTTGAAAAGGAATATAATAACCATGCCGAAAGCATAATGTATTTTTATTAACTTATTATTTCACCTGAAACTTATGCTGTGTTTAAATTTTGTAATAACAATTTAAACAAATTAAGACAATTTAAAAATGCATCAAAATAAAAATCACAAAGTTTGCATATTTTAAGGCAATCAAACATGGTGTGGATCTAGAATACCTAATAACTCATTCTTAAAAAAATGATTAAAGTCCGCAATTTAAATTAATCAGCTCTGTTGTGGTTCTAAATTCCTGAGTATTTATTTGGTTGCATCGTGTTTTACTGCCTGTTCAGGCTTCATTTATAATTTCCCTAGTAAGGTATGAATGAGGAAAGTAGGATTTAGAGTAAATGTACCATTATTTACGTGAGGGGATAGTAAATAATGATTTAGAGGAGGGGGAAAAATCTTCAGTACAACCAGCTAAGATACAAACCCTGACCTTCCAGCTATCGACAAACTATACTAGCAGAGTTTGACATTCAGTCCATGTGCTTGCTGTTGCAGGTTTGAGTCATTCTGATGGTTTTATTAATGGAGTTTACCATACAATATTACAAAGTTTATAAATAGGTAAACTGCATTTACACTGAAAGTGATTCTTACCGACATCAAAATAATTGAGAATTGATCTTAATATTGTAATGATTTTTGATACTTCAATTTTAAACTGTCAAATTTCTATATATCAAAGGTTTGGCATTGAAATGTAATCTAGTGGCAAAATTCTAAGTTGTTTATTTTTTTATTGTGTTCATTCTTAGTTTTTTTTTTTTACCATTCTATGTCACTGCCGGCAAATTGTATAATTATGTACTCACTATGACCTATGTGTTCTAGCAATCTTGCACAGGTATATATATATTTTAAAACTATTATTACTATTTTTTATTAATCTTTTCAAGTACATTTCAGTATGATAGATAAATAGATAAAATAATTTTAATGTGTGTTTGGCTGCATGGAACACGGTTGAAATTATAAATATTGAGGAATCAGAATTGAGATAAACAGGAAGTCTTAACTAACGGTGTTTTTCAGGAGGTGGTGAAGCAGAGAGGAACTGGGAAAAGAGACGACTCTATGACAAGGCCAGTTCCAGTTGAGGACAAGGAAGCGGCAAAGCTTAGGAAAAAGGAAGTAAGAATAGTTATTACTATCTTTAAAATATAAAGTAGAAAAGACTTAACTATCTAAAAATATTTGTTGGTACAGGAAATTACTACCTCTGTGGTCTAGTGGTCAGAGCTCCTGACTACAGATCCAGAGGTCCTGGGCTTGATCCACTGTGCTTCCAGATTTTTTTGTGAAGCAGTGGGTCTGGAACAAGGTCAGCTCAGCCTTGTGAGGACAAACAAGGAGCTATTTGAATGGGAAAAGTAGCGGGTCTGATCTAGAAAACTGATGATAATGGCCGTAGGGTTCATTGTGCTGACCACATGAAGCCCTCTATCTGCATAAGTTGGCACTACCTTTGCTGGTGGCATAGTTCGATTGTGGGCTGACACAATGCAGTTTTAATACAATATATTATTTTAATTAAGATTTGAAATTCAAAAGAAAATTTATGTCTTACTCTAAAAAAAAATAAAAAAAAATGAACCATAGCTTATTTTTATGATGGCATTTTATGCTAACTCCAGAAACTTTTATTGCAAACATACAGCTTTCACTATGTTTAGTTGTTCAATTTATTTTTATTCTTGGTTTGAGTAGCAATGTTAACCTACTTGGGGCTTTATTTCTAGGAGCGTGCACGAACCAAGCGTGAGAGGCTCCAAGATAAAGAACGTCAACTGCGCGACAAACTGGTTCACAAATACAAATGTGCTCAAGAAAGGACTATGTATACACAGCGTGAGAAGCTGCGCTTCACCAAAATGCGCAGTGTGCTAGCGGCCACATCAACCACCATTGATGTGATGCGAAGCAAGAACACCAATATTGACACAGAGGACACGAGTGAGGATACCAGTGATGTCACATCTACAGAACTCAATGAAAGCAGGGAGACTAGCTGGACAGGTACGCAGTTAGAACTAAATATTTATTCATGGAGAATATCAAAATGATCCTTGAGAAACATTAAAACTTTAAAATCAATTATTGATAAAGAAACTGAAATGATTGTCTTCATGAAGAAAAAATAATCCGTTTCCTTCTTTTTAAATAATATTATTTCATATGGAAAATCCTTTAATGCTTATGTACTGTAAATGTGTTTGTGTTCCTTATAAATAATGATAAAAAACTATTCAAACCTCGATTCTGCTTGAAGTAATCTATTTGATTGGAAAAACACACCTTCATTATGTCAAACAACATTTGCTCTAAAATTTACCTTTATGCTAAAAATTTAATCTACAGTTGTTTTATTTAAGAAAAAGATTTAATCATAAATTTACTAAATTACTAATCAGATTTTTTTGAACTTAAATCTAGATCAAAACTTTATATAAATGAAAATAAGTCAAAACTAAAAATAAATTTAAATAAATCTGTTATTTGCTTAAATATAACAATAACAATGTTTAAGTATTATGTTCTCAAATCACTTCTTTTTCTTTCAGAGAAACAAGGCTTTGATGACAATAACTTCCACTTGGGTGCCCAGTATAAGGACCAGCAATGGTACCCTCCCAATAACTATCAAAGCCACTACCCCCATCCTGGCTTCTATAACAATAATCCACGCTATCAGTACCGAGGGAGAGGCTTCTATCCAAGACGCCGCAGATTCTACCATCCCTTCAGGCAACCCTTTGGCAGAGGAAGGGGCCAACAACCAAACTTTTATGACTATGATCAAGAGTACTATCGTTACTTTCAAAAATTTTCCAAGAGTGACAAGAACGGTGATAAAGACAATGATGCCAACTATGAAAAGTCCAGCTATCACACACACTCATATTCTTATTCTTCTCCATCAAGGTCGCATTCGAGACACCGATCAAGGTCACAGTCAAGGCATCGCTATAGAACTCCAACAAGATCACGATCAAGGCATCGATCCAGAACTCCAACAAGATCACGGTCAAGGCATCGATCCAGAACTCCAACAAGATCACGGTCAAGGCATCGATCCAGAACTCTAACAAGATCACGGTCAAGGCACCGATCCAGGTCTCCTTCAAGGTCACGGTCAAGGCACCGGTCTAGAACTCCTTCAAGGTCACGATCCATCCAGCGGTCCAGAACTCCTTCGAGGCCACATTCAAGACATCGATCAAGAACCCCATCAAAGTCAAAAACAATATCTCAATCACAACCGCGTTCAAGATTGCGTTCTAGAAGTCATTCAAAGACTAGTTCCAAATCACACAGTCTGTCCAGAACTCATATTGAGACTAGCCCCGTGTTTAAACTGCAACAATCACAAACTAAATCTTGGTCTCGTTCTAGATCTGGATCTAAATCACGAAAAAAAACATATTCTAGATCACATTCAAAATCGCATTCAAAGTCGCCACCAAAAGGGGTTTTAAGATCTCGTTCTGTGTCTAAGAACAACAACATGGCATGGTCTGATATAAGCTTAGAGTCCTTAGGGCACTCACAGATGAGCCATAAAATGGAAAGTGGAATTTCAAACCATAGCAAAAAGCCATACAAACATAAGAAAAACAAGAAAAAAGTGAAGAAAATGGGCAAGCATAAAAAAAGTAAGACAGAGAAGATAATTGATGATAATTAAAATATTTTTAGCATTAAAATTTAATCTTTAAGTATAATTTGAAATCATAAAGTTATATCTTGTTTCGATTTAAAAACCCTGTTGATGACATGTTTAATTTGTGAAGTATTTCAAAACAAACCATCTTTCTTACATTATTTATAAAGAAGCTACCTACATTATTGATGTGAAGTGTTCAAATGCCTTATTAATGTGTAAAAAATGGTTTGGATTAGGAAGAGTAGTCAGCACACTTACCTTGGTGATACTGGAGTAGAAATTGTTTAGATAGAACATTAAAAAAACACATTTTGAAGGACAAGCTTTCACTGTCACAGACAGCTTCAGGTCAAGAGATTAGACTGATGCTCTTGGTTGAACTGCAAAGTTGACTATCCCTTCTAATCCAAACCATGATTTAGCCTAGTGCTCTATTCCAAATAACCTTAATATTGTGTAAAAAATAATTCTTCTCATAGTTCATAGTGTATTTAGGAGTGGAAAGGATCCCAGTATTTCAGGAAACTCTGAAAACCACAACTTATTGTTTGCCAAGCTAAAATGGCTTTTCCTAAAAATATTTCATTGTATAGGAAATATCCAACTTTCTCATTGTAAAAGTTCTCATTATGGAATTAAACATAACATTTTAAGTTGCAGCCGTCTTTTTTTATTTCAAGCCTGCTAGGTAGTTTTTATTCATTTATGAGTACAAATTGTGAGTTATTGTATATACTTGCAAAGCCATTATCCTGTTGCTTTAGTGGATGGCTGGACTAGAAATTGTTAAGGTCATTAACTAAGGGCTAGGCTTCCATCCATAGAAGATGAAAGGGGAGATTAACAACTTATTTTACTACAAACTGATTTTAAAACTTTTTTTTAAAGAGGATTATTAAGTATTTTAAAATACATGTAATGAAATTAAACAAAGAAAGAATTGGCACTAAACGGCTGTATTTAATTAATATTGAAAGTAAGGACGTGCGAGACTCGAAAATATCTTGAAAATTCAAGAAAAAAATAATCTCATCTATAAGTTAAAAAAATTAATTTAGAAAATTCAAGAAATAAAAAAAAAGCAAATAATGGTACTAAGAAATTATAAAACCGAACTGGGAATTTATTATTTCCTATAATACTTAATTAGACCGCATTACCCCCCCTCCCCCCCCCCCCAACAGCTTTCATTAAGAAATGTTTTGGCTATAAATATTGTATTTCAATATCAAACTATGACATTATAAGCTTTACACTACAAAATTAAATTATAAATGGTGTTCATTGTAACTACCTATCACTATTTGATTAATTGTTTTTAAAATGTGTATTAGGTATCTCAAGTGTTTGAATAATTTATACATAAGACAATCTAAATCAAGTTCAAATGTCAAAAAGGAACTCTATAAACTATATATTTACTTTAATAAACATAATCTATATTTTTTACTTTCAAAGGCCGCTTTCTTGTCTGTCTTGTTCTCGTGTATCGATACTTTTTTATATTCTTGTCTCAAGATCATCTCGAATTGAAAAAATGGTTTTTGCACAATCCTAATTGAAAGGATAGAAGTGCAAGACACTTAAGAGAAAAGTAATTATCAACTGTGTCCAACCTTTGTAAAATTTCTCCATCGTCATCTGTCCAACCATTTTCCTCACTCGGACTTTTGCTGTCATCTGCTCCTTTCATCTATTACATGACCACCATACCTGTTAACAGCTCATTCTTTTTCTTTTCTACTATATCATCTACTCCCTGTTCCCCAGCTTTTGCCGAAGCAACTTAATTTCTAATCCGGGTTTTTCTTGTGAGAGCTAACATGTTTTTCAAAAACTTCATTCCCATGGTCTTTATTTTTCTGGTCTTTCTTATATCCAATAAAGTTGTGTCTGTTAAATACTGAATTATGGATACACTTTTAGGGCACTTCTCTTTTTCATAGCAGGTCTCTTACGCATCTGTAGAACATTCTCCTGCTGCCCTCTTCTTATTGGATATTTTCTACTCCCACCCTTAGTGTCTGATATCTATGCTACAATTAATTGGGTAATTTTGCTGCTTTTTTACGTTTAGCCTTGATCTAACATTGTGCTACATTCCAAACAAATTTTTCTGAGTATTTTTAGCTCAGAGAAAACATACATTTTTTAAAACAACTCGTAAAGGAAAATCTTTATTCTAGACGTGAAAAACTTGTTTGATCACAAGGCTCAAATTGAACATTAAATATACTGAAGGGATCAAGCTTCGATTTTATGTTTTTAATTGTCACTATCTTAAGTAAAAATAATTCCAAATTAGTATCTCTTTTACAAAAATAAAAGAGAAGACCCCTTACATAAAACAATGATTAGTCCTATATTTTTTTACCAAAAAATTTGTAAAAATTGTGTTAGGATTGGGCTTTGTCTGTTATAATTCCAAGAATATTTGTGCACTAATAAAAATAAAAATGTGTTTTAATTAGAGATGGGTCTAATTCGAATATACATTTTATTTTTGAATCTCGAATTCAAATCCTAGCAACCAACCACGCCTCGCAAAATACAGGTTAAAATCCAGCCAAATTAAACAATCTAGACTCATATTAATGTTTAAAAATCAAATCAATCAAAATTGTTGTCAAAAATGTTGTTAAAATGAGTTAAGAGTCTAAAAAAAACATGTGAAATAAACAGATTGGGCCTAGTTGTCCTTTGATAAACTTTAATAATCATTAAATGATTATAATTTATTTTATTAAGATAGCAAAAATAAAAATACAAACGGATATTTTTAATAAAGACTAAAACAATATGCTTAGCAATTAAACACACATTGGAAATAGTGAATTCAATAATGCCTAAGTATGTTTTATTATTATTTTCTTATATACCCATTATCTATCTTTGCATGGAAAACAAGAAATATATTCAATTCCTGCAGTATATTGATCTATGAAAATACATTTTATTTAAAACATGAACATATTTTCGACTTCAATATGTTCATTCCCACTTTATAAGGCAGGACTACGTTTGAATAGTTTTACAATTACTTCAATAACATATTTAAAAAAATAATAAACTCTTAGTTGAAATCAAATTAAAAACAAATAATGAATTAGCAAGTTGTTATATGATTCTTAACACACGAGAGTTCTTACTAAGTGATCAGATTACCTGAATCGATTTTAAACCAACAATCAATATACGATACGAAGGCCGGTAGGAATAAATAAACAGTTTTATTGGTGTCTGATGGTTGACAGTATTTTATTTTTCAATAAACCTAACAAAATGTCTAACTTAAGGAGCATATGCAATAAATTGGGGCGTTTTGCATAGTTGTAGATAATTAAAACCAGTTGGGTAGTAGAATTAACAGTATCTTTATTTTAATCATCACTCGGGTGAGTAAACATAATGTACGTCATGGCAGCCGACTTTGTATTGTGTGTAATGGCAGCTGACTGTATCAAGTGTAATGTGTTCTTATTTCTATTTTAAAAAAAGCCATAATTTGTTTTATTTATTTCAAGTTTATTTGTAATTATAGTTTTTATTTTCAATTTTTGAAGAGTTAATGTGTTCATTAAAATATTTACAAGATTGTTTGTGAGGGGAAAGTTTTAGAAGTGAGCATGCGCTGAAACGGTCGGTCGAGTCCAAGAGGTGGGAGGGTAGGGTATTAGCCACGTGAGATTTTCCACACCTAACAATTTTTTTTTAATAATGATTTTATTCATGCTAATCTCTTGTCCGACAAAATAAATATTACAGATTAAGTTGTGCTTTCCAAGTAGGCCTAACTAAGTAATTATTGAAGTCAAAATATTATACTTTGTCTATGAGGTGAAAGATTCGACCATCGAATCCAGTAAAACACAGAATCTCAAATACATCAGGATTCGAGGATTCAAGTGACCCATCTCTAGTTTTAATACTACCCTAATGATAGGATGACCCAAAATATGACAACCTTCCAATAATGAAAGTGTATACACTGAGAATAGTCATGAATAAATTAGGCCACATAAATAATGGTAATGTCTTGTTTGCACATTGCTTAGTAAGAAGACTGCAGGTATTAAGCTTTCCTTCTCAACAAACACATTGAAAGCAAGTTTGAGACAACTGTGAGATGATTTAAAAAGAGTTTAAATGCTTGGTGTTTGAAGTACTTTTTTTAATGTCTAGATACTCAGCAATTGGCTGTAATTTGAAGTGTATTGTATTGATCTATTTCAATTAAAACTTATGGATATTTCACTTTTTGTAAGTAGCTTCTTTGTGTAATGTAAACCTGGTGTTCATATAGAAGTCTGTGTTTCGCATATCTATACCTAATTTATTGTTAAATGCTATTTTGTGTAAGACTAAAATATACTTTTTTTATAGTTATAACTATACACTTTTATTTATTTTTTTATTTGAACTCTAATGTATATTTAAAAAAACATTTACAAACATTTCAACATTTTAATGCTACTTGGATACTTCCTCAGTAAGTTGACTTTAGTAATGCTAGCTTTGAGGGTGGAAGGTTAAAATTTATCTGGTGGATTAAATATCTTCAAGTCCTGCCATACAACAGACAGTTGATAGCAGACAATTTGATTGGTCGAAATATTCACCATATATTCAAATGAGGCTCTGCACACAACAGGCTAAAAAGACGAAACTACAAAAAATATGTTACATATTCCATTTTTCAACTGACTCTACACAAACCCGATTGCTGATGCTTGTTGGGGTGGAATGGGAATCTTATATTTAAGCGTTTGTGTGCATCATCTTTATATATTTTCAAAATTCAAAGCTGTTGCTTAATGGAGATTAATTGTAATAATTTAATTAATAAATACACCAACAATGAATCCCATGAAACACATCCAAACACCACCACAATCACTGACAAACTAGTGGCGGTCAGTTGCGTATGTGTCCGCTAGTTGTTCTAATTGTCTAACAAGCTGTTGGTCGTGTGCAGTGTGTTGCCATCGACTGTACGAGGAAATTGTCTGCCACAATCTTTCGTGTTCTGTTCTTATGATTTAGGTGATGGTGTGGTTTTAACCAGTCAAAGAAGGGTATTAATGAGAGTCTTAGGCTCGCTCTTCTGTAAAAGTTGTTGAGTTTCTAGGTGACTTTGAAGACTTTCTCAATTGGTAGAGATGTGTCTCATGGCACAACTAGATCTTTTGTTGTTTGTAATTGTGATTATTAAAAGTGTAGATTGGTAACTAATTACTATACTAAACTATTTTTTCGAATATTGTGTTTTAAGCCGTTGAATTTATTTTAATGTTTATTTGAAGCACAAATACAAATGGACGACAAAAAACTCAATAATGGCATGATTTGATGCTCATAAAGAGTCAACTCCTTTCATGTTTTAGTGTTGTTTTTAAAGTGAAAGCAAGTTTTCTTGTGTTTTGTAGCTGTAGAATCAAACGAGTTTAAAAAATACCAATTTCTTCTATTTGAATAAATAGGATACTCACTTCAATGGGCACATGGCCTATAGGCTCAACATCCTATGATCTGGTTTGCCAATGACTGGGATGTCAAGGTTCATATCCCAGTAAGCTGTATTAAAGATCGTTTTTCCTAAGTTTTCCACTTTCCTCTCCCACAAATATGGGTAGTTTGGTCGGTTACTTAGATTTGGTGTGCACATTTTGCTGTTGACATGATGGCTACGTTTGTTAACTTCTTTTAACTGAAAGAAGGCCATAAATATTTTTGTTTGTTTTAGCTTTGAAAATGTCTTAAACTGCTCAACTTTCGGCGTGGATTATACTTAATTTAGTTTAATATATATTTTGAAATGTTATTTAATATAATATATTGATTGATTATTAAATTTAACATTCATTATCTTTCCTGTATTGAGGGGTGCACAAACTAAATATCAATCTGGTCTAGTCTACCAGTGACATAGGTCAAGGTTCGAAACTCAGCCAGGTGTATCAAGGCTAGTTTCTCTGTAATGATTTCCTACTCTTCCTTTATATTAATGTTGGTACATTTAATCTAAATTCTACCTTAACTGGATTTGTCATACACTTTTTTTTTGTAGGTCTACCTCGTTTTACTACTTGTCTGGCTTACCTGTATTTGTGTGGGAGGGAACATAGGAAGACAAACAAGTATTTAGGAAATATCACCCTCAATATACTCGACCAGGATTCATACCTCAACCTCTCTGTTGTTTGCAAACCAGACAAGATGAGGTTGAAGCTTCAGACCCATGTACACCTGATTTATCCTGAAACACAGAATTTATATTGTCTTCACCATCGTACAGATTATGGTAGGATCCTAGTGGAGCCTGTCAAGGCGAGACTTTCTTTCACATGAACGGAGTTTACCTATTTATTAACTTTGTAATATTAAAGTAAGACATGCCATAGGGTAGGCTAAACTTCATTAATAAAACCATCAGAATGACTCATAACCGCACTCTAGTATAGTTGGTAAGTATCCTGGCTGGTTGTACTGGAGATTTTTTTTCTTACTAAATCGTTATTTACTATCCCTTGTGATATTATTTGCCACCCTACCTTGTATTTCCCTATTTTTTTCTACTTTTGTGAACTATTTCTAGTTTATTTTCCCATT
>CABFOV010000113.1:0-10282 GCA_902141375.1 Timema poppense
TCATTCCACAGTCCAGTTACAGAGGTGGGTAAGCTCAATACACTCGCAAAATGGTAACTACAGTTATCCGTTACAGATCCATATATATAAATTTTAAATAGTAAAACACGCTACAGATCTATTACAGAAATTCCACTTAAAATATATATTGTAGAATCATTGCTCTAAGTTACTAGTACTAGGAAAAAAAGTAATTGGTATTTTCATTCAAACGCAACTCTAAGTGAAAAATGCTTATGGCCCGTCTACAACCAACATACCCGCTTGTCGGAATCGCAATTACGCAATCCCAAATGCACTATTAGGCCTACGCTTCTCTTAAATACAAAATAGACTGTCTACAATGAAATGTCGTAAGACGTAATTTCAACCAATAGGAACAAACATCAATGACGACTATGAAAGTCAAATTCATATTAATGTTTTCAAATAAGAAATACATATTTAAAAAAATATATTTAAATGGTTAAATACACATGATTTTAATTGAAAATCCTGTATTCATTACTATACATTTCCAAGCGTTGTTATCATAGACCAAATAACTTCATATTATGTGATTTTAGTAGTCCATCCATATTGGGTTTTTTTATTGCCTGGACGCAAGCCAACGCAACTACATAAACGCAAGAGGTGGACAATGTTCATCTCCTCCCGACAAACGGGTCCGACAGTTCCGACATACGATTGTGTTTGCGTAAGCAATTGTAGACAGACAACATTACGTTATTGCGTAGTTGCGAGTCCGACATGCGGGTGCGTTTGGTTGTAGACGGGCCATTACTCGTAAAACCCTAAAAACATCAAATATCTTCTTTAATAAGCCTAATGTGGGATTTCTAAAAATCTGAAACGCGTCTTAAGACCTCATTTCACGACACGATGTACTCAAAAGTTGAAGGTTATGAAGAAAATAATATAATCTCGGGGGGTGAAGCCTAAATTCTGTAAACTGTCAGGGAAGGAGTAAAATCTGTTTAGGTGGGGGTCCTTGGTTGTCAATCATTCCCTAATACTCCCCCTTTGTCAGAGTGAAGTGAGGAAGGTAGCCAGCCAGGTATTTATGAGTCATTATCTCCCAAAGTAAAGCAAGAAAAGACAGAAAAAGCTTGATCTCAAGTGCAGATAAGCTTCTTGTTCCAACTTCCAATCTTCAAACCTCCCTGGATTCTATTAGTTTAAATGTTGCATTTATTCTTTTTTGTAGGTACAGTACCTAACACATTTAACAACATTTTACTCTAATTATATATCTTTTTAATTTAAGGATTTAATTATCGAACACATTTTACAAGAATTGCTGATAAATGAAAATACTTTTAATTATTAATACCCGCTTCACTGGCCACATGGCTTACGGCGTCACTTTCACAATAGACTGCTAAGGCGGTGAGGTCGGGCCTCAATTCCGTTCAGGTGTACTGAGCTTGGTTTATCCTAAATGATTTTTCACTCTCCCTCTCACGCATTAGAGTAATTTAGTAGGTCTACATAGGTGCATAACCCGTACGGGTAGTAAATGTGGTGCTAAAAATAACCGCCCATAAAAATGGTAAATTCGATCAATAGTTTTATTACTACATTGACTAGTCCAGCCTTTTACCTCAGGAGTTGGTTCAGTTACCGCGAGATCGACTGGTGGGATCAACCTGGCACGGGAAACGGGACACGGCTATAGTCCAGTCCAGCACGGATATACACTAAACATAGATGTTGAAGGTTCAATATTTCCCTCATAGATGATTTTCAACCATCAATGTTTTGTAGCGATGTCCGAGGCAGCGATATGTTTATGTGTTTGTTATAAAAATAGTAATATTTTATTATTAGTTTTTAATGCAATTTTTGAATTGATATATGCGGTTCATATTCATTTATTACAAATACACTTCAGTTACAGTTTCAATTGGTTTGAAAAATATTACCGATATTTTTGGTTCTATAACATCGATGTTCTTTTTTCATCTATGTTACTTTATAAATAAGGATATAGATTTTTTCTCCTCAATTTTCGTCCAAATTATAGTCCTATTTGAGTGCACTAGAATGGCTTTCTATTTGTTTTTTGTTTTTTAAGAAAGAGGTGACCCCATTCATGTAAATAAGCATCTGTGGACACGTTTCAAGCTGTTTTCTGTATAAGGTATGTTTTCTAGTGCTGGGGAGGTTGAGGTACGAATATCAGTTGGGTGTGTGGTTTTTTTTTCCCTAAATGGCTTTCCACTCTTCTTCCACGCAAATGCGGGAAAATTTCCAGAAGAATTTTACCTTATTCTTCCTTAATCCTGAACTGAAGTAAAGCGCAGTGGCTTTTGACCTTATTAAAAATAAAAACAGGATTCTGATTAAATGATCATGAACATTTTCGGGTTCGAGAATATGCTGAATCTATGTTTTATGTGATTCCAAACCCAGACAAGTGGATTTTACAATTATGCCTGCCTGCACGTTTGTCTGTCTGTCCACCCTAAGTAATAGAGCTAAGAGGATTTGATGGATTTTATTCAATTTTTTATTTTGTCTTTAGCCCCTAAATTAAGGATGGCTTATAGATTACTAATTTAAAAAAATTGAAATATTTCAAAAATGGGATCTAACGATTGTGTTTAAAAAGGATATCGGGATTGTTTCAAACGACAAATAATACTGCAATCTTTTAAAAATGGCATACATGATTTAGTTTAAAAGAAAAAATCATAGTAGTTTTTTGCGTGATAAGTAATTCAATTTGCTGGTTTTTCTTTTAAAAAAAGTAAGCATTTAAAGATAGGGCTTAATTGCTGAAAAATTCTTTTTCAAAATTATCTTACTGATCTTCAGTTGGAATATTTTACAGTATAGATAATATTGTATGTAGATTTTTCTAAAATAAATTAATTTAAATCTCGTTTACTTATGACAAATTTTGAAAATTTAAAATTTTTCTAAAATGGCCTTTTATATTTAGTTCAAAATAGCAAAATTGTAATTGAATAAACACAAAACTTGTGTATATTGTAATTGTTTTACATAATAAATAAGAAGAAATATATATATTAAATACACACACACAAATGTAATAAATAATTACTTAGTGTGAGAAGGATGCAAATAATTCTTATTACAATTAAAAATAGCTCTAAATAACTTCTAGAGGCTTCTGATTTGATTACTCCTAATAAAGTATAAAGATACGGATTTTTTTAAATCCGGGTGTGGACTACTTTAAATAGCTTCCATAAATAAAAGCTAAATGGAAATATATTCTTAAGAAGTTACTCAGGGTCAGTGGATATGGAACCGAGGGGTAAGGGGACACTGCCCCCGGGACAAATTAGTCTCCTGGAAAGAATCTACTCCCTCCTAGATAAATTTCAAATCGCCTGACAATATCGAATATTAAGCTAAAAGATTGTCTTAAATAAAAGTATAAATGATTACTGATGTATTAAATTTTCAAAAATTGTCTGGAAAAGACCACTTCAAATAGCTTCTAGAGCCATGTAGCTGTAAGAAAAAATCAGTTGAGGAGCACTCTAAATAGCTTTTAGGGCTATCTAAATTTAAAAAAAAAATCTAGATGAGAGCCACTACACATAAGTTTTAGATTGTTGTAATTTTGAAGAATTTTCTTGCAATAAGTATTACTAATAGTTTTTGAAAGTCCTTAGTTTTAAAAAAAAATTGCCAGTAGAAGATTACTTCAAACATCTGCCAGAGGCATCTACTTAAAAAAGTTCAGAAGAGGGCCATTTCAAATAGCTTCTAAGCAGATTCAATTTTTAAAATATTGCCAAGTGAGGACCACTTCAAATAGATTTTAAAGGCATCTCATTTTCAAGAGAAATTCAGGCGAGGGGCAATCTAAATAACTTCTAGAAACAACCAAATTTAAAAACATTTCAATGGTAAGACCCCTTCAAAGAGCTTTTATAAAATCTAATTTAAAAAAATCTCTGGGTGAGGATATTTTAAATTAGCTTCTAGACTCTAGAGGCATCAAAATTTTAAAAATTTCTGGGAAAACAAATACTTCAAATAGCTTCTAGGAGAATCAATTTAAAAAAATATATATATTGAAGAGACGACTACTCTAAACAGCTTTTAAAAGAGTAAGATTTCACAATCAATTAGAAAAAAAAATTGCTTGGTATATTAGAAAATCGAAATATTACCGGTAATTACAGAGACTAATATGTATCTATGGAAGGCCAATACCTCATTTATGATGTGTTTTTTTTTATCTTTGATAATCTTTTTATATATTTTGTTTAGTAATAATGTATATTGCACCGTTATACTTCTATTATGATCGCTTTTATGCAAAGATTTTTGGATTAAAGTAAATCCCTATTTTTGATATAATGTTTTAGTCAGGCTGTCTATTTTTCACGTTTAGTCACATCATTTAAACCAATAAAGGATTAATATTTAAAATTATATACATTTTGGATACTTTTACCTTTAGTTAATTTTATTTTATAATAAAAAATAAAGCTTATAAAGATTCCCCTTGCGAATAACGGGCACACAAGCTATTTAGTTATAATAACAGATACACAGCACACTCAGATTCTTACAACAATAAAATCTATGACAAGGCTAAATATTGTATGCAGACTAATAAATTGTTAAGGTTTGTACATGCAAAGTATGAACAATCATTTTACCTAATCGCTCCCTTTCTGTACCTGGGCTCAAGGTCATTAGGGATTTACTGGGAATAATCATTTAAATTATGGTTAGTTAAATGCTTAATTTATTTTATTTTATTATCACCGCGTTTTACTACCTGTTCATGTTATAAGGATAGATGATAAATACTATAAAGGGGTAGGGATGAGAAAGGAAGAATCTTAGAGGTAGTCTACCCACATTCACATGGAAGGAGAGTGGGAAAAAATTTAGGAAACTCCTCCCTCAATAGACATGACTGGGATTTTAACCCCTATTTCTCCGTTAGCAGCTGGCCAGTCCAACATGAGAGTGCTGCCTTAGATCGTTTGACCACTGAAGTGGGTATCGATCCTTAATTTTTTTTCTATACTTGGCACCCATACTTTATATTAGCGAATGGTAGATACAGTTTCCCGTCAACTTTGGTTTGTAAAATACACTATAAGCAATAATTAATATCTGGCTTATTGAAAAGTACATAATTCATTAATGAATTAGACGCCCTTTGGTTAAGGCTTGTTTTGTTTAGTGGTGACTGGTGTGGGAATGTCTTATGTCAGCCGGAGCAAGGTAACGGATAGAAGTGGCTTAACCAACTCTTGGCTCCACCCCTCTACAGTTCAGTGTTCTGTCCAGAGATAATCCTAGTAACAAGGGGCGAGATTTTAGCATTACAGCCTCTAAGTAGATAAAAAATTACTCGATAATTGACCTTTGGATTATAAATATTTTTATAGTAAATTGGTCTTGAGGAATTTAAAAGTGGTAACTACTTTTCTAAAAAGTCAAAACACTGCGCTATTACGTTTTTTAGAATGTGTCAAAAATAGTCAATTTTAGCATATTTTCACAAATGATAAAAAATAAAATAAGTAAAAACCAAATAAGTTAAGAGCAGGTCTTACTTTTACATGCTTCCTTTACTAAATAAAACAAATCCCTTGATCCTGCTATGTTTTTACGAGGCTGTATAGGTTACGTAAGTTTGTCATGCAAGCCAGCAAATACATCGCTCTGAAATGGGCTCTTAATACTATACAATGTAGCACCCTCAGTGTAATAAATATTAAAATTATGTAGTATTGGGGGAGGGGATTGGAAGTTCCCACTTGAATTCATTGCTGAATCAAGTACAGTGATATTTAACGTGTGTCCGTGACACCAAGTGTTATCAGAATTCCCCTACCGTAAGAAAAACTGTCTTAGCTACAACATAGAAATTTTATCAGTCTAGCTTGTATCACTGGAATGATTAAGGCCCATTTAAAACATAGCCTTATAGACATTTTTTAAACATTTCTCACACTTGAGCACTTTTGTGGACTTTGTCAATATAATTCAGTGCAAAACGGTCTTACTTGCACCCAATATTTCATGTTGGGCACTTGAAGGCCGGTCGCCCACCAAGCTGACAAAACGTTCCATGGTGTCATATGACAAAAGTCATAGGACAAATTGTTAGACCCAGTGAGCTACGATGATGTGACAAAGGCTGGACAAAATTCAAGCCCATTTACTGTCATGGCGTCATGTGAAGATGATATAGATCTTTTACTTTTAAATAGTTGTGTTTTACTATTATTGGAGGAAAAGGAGACCAGACAAAGAAAGTGTTGGGTGCATTTTATGTATAAAGAAAGATATATTTTAGTGTTTTAAAATAAATTGAGAGAAGACGAAAAGAAGTTCAAAAATTTCACCCACATTAGTGTAGAAACTTTTGATTTTATTTGTTTGTTAATTGAATACAAGATTATAAAGCTTCACACAAACTATAGACAAAGCATCACAGCAAACGAGTGGTGGCTCATAAGATTAATGTAAAAAGCAAAAAAAAAAAAGTAAAAATTTTACTTTGTAATAATAGGATGACCTGCTTCAGGGAAGGTTTTGTCAAACGAGCAAAACCCATCGGACAGAAGTACACGGACCTTTATTGGACATATGTTAGATGTCATATGAAGGCCAGATGATGTCAAAGTCAGTTCGGTGTGCGGCAACCGATCTAAACAACGTGTAAAATTCTTCGTAGGACTGTCATATGACAAAATGTCTTGTCATATGAATGTTTTTGTCAGATTGGTGGGCCTTATGTTCTTCGTTGATATGAACAAACCATCGAGTGGCTAAGTGGCCAGGAAGCCCGTCTACAGGTCTAACATAAAATAATGATATATTTTGTATTTATCACGTCTTACTCTTCTGGCTGGTCTATCAAAAATTTACTCTAATGATGTTAGAATGAGGAAGGTAGAGTTTAAAAAATGTACGCTCATTTGCATGAAAGGAGAGTGAAAAACTTACTAGTAAAACCAAATTCAATATAATTGGCTGGGGTTTTAACCCCTATCTCCTTCTCATCGGCAGTCCAGTTCATTTCGAGAGTGACGCCTTAATGCCAATGGAGCTTAGTCATTTTTGAGCCACAAGTCCCTTTAATAATTTTACAAAGGTCATACTAGACCCCTACCCAAATAAATGCATGTAAATAAACTCAATCAAGATTTTACATACAATTTAAACAAGTGAAATAAACGCAAATTGTGCAACTAAAAAGTGAACTTTAATTCTGTTAAAAAGTAAAAGTTCATGAGAAGGATGTAAGTAGGCTTTTTGTAACTCTTTATCAACGACAATATATTTTATTCTAAATGTCATTACGTGACAACTATTTGATTGTATGCTACTTTTTGCGCCCGGCTCACGGATATTCTTAAGCCCCTTAGGGTCCACGGAACCCAGTTTAAGAACCGCTGCCTCAGGGCTTAAATAATTCAACCATAGATGAGAGTAATAACAATATTTTGTATTCACCCTACTTTACTGTTTCCCTAAGCGTAAGCTCTTAGTTTGATTCAGTGATAGTCATTACTGGCATTAGATAATGATTTTTTTCATCCAGTTAAGTCCGGTTTAGAGAAAAAGGAAGATTTTTGACATTGACACAAGCTACTAAAACTACTTTTATATACTCATACGTCAAGTCATGTGAACAGCAGCTCTCACTTTTGATAGATGCTATGGATACATAAAAGATAATAATGGCAAAATAGTAAAATGTTGTAAATGTTGGTAGCAATAAAACATGTTTGTTCTATATAGATCTCTCTTTCTACCAGAATCCTACAATAGTTTCCTGTTCAAACTTCGGGTTGGTGAGGTATCCTAACACGGTGAACTTTAATGGAAGAATATACTTCGGGTACTTTACATATTTGTGGGTATATTATTGGAACTCACATATCTAATTGCTTACATATTTTACAGACGCTTTAACACGAGTGTTCTTCTAGAACTTAGGGCCAATGTTGAATCTTGCTTAGTAACAGTATACTTTAAGTCATCCCTATCCATTATTCCAAAAGAGATCCCCTGGTAGCTCTCAGTCAGCTGGTATTTTAACAGAAATGCCTGGAAATCCTCAACTAGACGGCAGAGGAGGGGTGGGGGGTGTCAATCCCCCTCCCCCAATGTTGGTTAAAAGCTTGCAAGTTGGGGATTTTGTGGAATTTGAGATCTGGAGTTGGGAAATTCTGGGCTTATTCTGGGCTTATTCTGTACCCCATTACTTTCTATTATGAAAGTCCTTACCCACAGACATGTCCAGACAAATTTAAAATTTCCAAACTGTTGATCCCTATTCAACAAAGAATTCCAACTTCAAAAATCATCAAACATTGATATGAGATTCCTTCTCTAGTAAATTGTAGAAAGCTTATTTAATCAAGTAGTCTAGTAGCGCCGTTGTCAGTAGGCAGAGACAACGGCTGGTGAGTGTATGCAGAATGCGGTAGGGAAACGAATCTTAAGGGAACATGAGTTGCCCAGTTGCAAAATTTCACTCGGCCAGCAATGCTAGAAGTGGCAACATTGTCAACCAGTGTTTTGTTTATTGTTTAGTGTTTTAGGTGCGACTTTCGTGGCTGCTAGACTGACACAGTTTTATGATTCAAATTAGCATATGTTGTACAGCCAATGCCTTAGTTAGGGCTTTGTTAAATTTTGAAGGCATAAATGCAGTGAATGTTACGCAACATTTTGTTTTCTTATCGAAAGCTCTGACTGATGAAATTGAAGTTAGTGTTAATGTTTGACTTCTGAAATACACACTAACTTTTCTAGCCAGTATCCATACTAGTTTGAATTGAACTGATGTATCTTATTTAGTGGTTAATTAAAATAGGCTTTCATGAAAGTAATTTAGGCTCAAACCAACAATGAAGGAAGAAGGATTATAGGGCTGTGTTACATTGTTACACCTCTTAATAATTTTTCATTTGATTAAGTAGACTACATTAGCAAAAAAGGGTGTTTTTTTTTCACCTTTTAACATTTTCAAATTTGGGATACATTTTTAAATTCGTTATTTTGTGTTCGATTTGCATGAAATTTCGTATAGCCATGTTGTTTAGAGTGCTGATTTCGAATTTGCCATAAGTTATTCAATAAAATGTCAGGGAAAGCCCCTTTACCCTCACGCGATAAACTACAATATGTTTTGAATGGTTTATTCACATGCCAGTATTAACATTTTAGGGCAACTTCCGTGAGGTTATGAAGCAGGAAATTGGTAGACAGGTATCAAAATACTGTAGAAATATCGATAAATTCAATTTTTATTGCTTTATTTTACAGTTGAAAATGTTGTTAAATAAGCATGGCCAAATTACTAATTTTTTATAAAGTGAAGCGCGAGTTCTACCGCTCAGGGAACTTACTATTAAATATTGCTTCCAAGTGTGTAGTGATAAAGCAGAGGTTTCCAACCTGGAGGTGGCAGCGTGTTTTTTGTGGGGTCACAATATAGAGGTTCTAGCTTTATATTTACTTTTTCAAGGATTTTAATGATTATAAGAAGATGCGACATTCTAATAGAAACGTAAGTTGTTAAAGTGCTAAAAACGACCTAGTTACTGCTTAGGTTCCTTGTGGCCATTCCATTCTGATAGCTTCTTGCTGACTTGTTTACTGTGGCAGCCTTGTAATGCGGCTAGCAAAATATAAAATCATCCCCCAGCCCCGGGCTTGTTGATTCTCTTTTACTACATATTAGTCGCATATAACCATTACTATAAGCAATCTATAATAATTAAAACAAGCATTAGTGGACATGCCGGTTTAATGTCACGCTCTTTTGGTTTGGTTTGTTGGTGAAGATGAAGTAAGGATTTTAATTTTGGCCAGGGGTGTACCCCTCCAAGCAAATAAGTGTACATTTACTCTAAATTTTACCTATCCCGCTGTTGTAGTTAACTGTAGATAATCTAGGCTGGTGGTAATACACAGTGAAAAAAACTTAAAAACTAGGACTTGAACGCTTTTAAGTTTTCAAGGGTCGCGATGGTCGCAGAGAGAAAAGTTGTGGTCATAAACTACAAAATGTTGGAAACCACTGTAGTAAAGTCAGTTAATTTTTTTTAATCTAAATTACATAATTTGAGCGGCAGGTAAACTGAAATAAATAATAATTCAAGTTATTTCCTTATGCACTGAAAAAGCTTTGTAGTTTTAAAAATCCAGTATGAACCAATAAATAAATTTAAAAATACAGTTGCCTAAAAGCTAAGTTTAAAGCTTGATTATCAAACGCATTTTTTTTAATATGGGAGCATTTTGCCCCCCCCCC
>CABFOV010000113.1:10898-34380 GCA_902141375.1 Timema poppense
CACCCCTGCTGGACGGTAATCAAAAAACTATCCCCTGGAAGATCTCAGTCAGCTAGTATTCTAACAGCATGGGCGTAAGGAGGGGGAGTTGTGGGATTCACATTCCTCTTTCTCCCCTCCCCCATTATTTTTCGAAGTTTTTAATATGAAGTTTAAAGATGGCCTTATTTCAAACTTTAAATAACCTAGCTAACTTTTCAAAAAAAAACATTCAGGGTAGGACCCCTCCAAATAGCTCCTAGAGGTACTTGATTTTCAAAAAATATCGAGGTGAATATCCTTTTAGTGGCTTGTAGATTATCTTAGCTTTTAAGACAAAAAAATACTTGTAGGGGGCCACTCCAAATATATTCTATGAGCATATAATATATATTTTTAAATCCAAGCGAGGACCACTCCAATTAGATTTTAGAAGCATTAAATTTTCAAAGATGTTGGGGGGAAGACCACTTTCAACAACTGCTAAGGGAATATAGTTTTAAAAAAAATCCAGGCAAGGACCATTTCAAATAGCTTCTAAAGGCACTCACTTTTAAAATTTTGCTTGTGTAAGACCACGTCAAATATCTTTTAAAGGCATTTAATTTTTGAAAAAAAAATACTAAAAATCAGGCAATAAACACTATAAATATCTTCTAGTTTATTCCAAATGTAAAAAAATCCTGGGTGAGGAGCACTTCAAATAAATTCTAAACTAAATAAAAAAAATATAGTGAGCACTTATTAAAATAGCTTTTAGAAGCACTAAAATTCTCAAAAATGTACCCAAGGAGGACTACGCTTTATAGCCTCTAGAAATATCCAAATTTCGAAAAATTTAAGTGGAGCATCATTCTAAATAGATGGTAAAAATTAAGATTTTTTAAAATTCTACAAACGAATACCACTACAAATAGATTCTAGGGGCATCCAATTTTCTAACATTAACTGGGAGCGAGGAGAGTTGAAAGTCCTTTAAAAAAATTTGTTCTTACTTGCGGCTCCCAATTTCTCTCTTACACAAATAAAGTTTTACCACTACTGTATAAAATAGCAATGTTCTTATTTCTTATGGTTTGGAAGTTAAGTTTTAACATCATGTCATAAGCTTACAATTTTGCAACTCCCCTCCCCCAAATTAAATTATCCCTAAGCCCATGTCCAACATTTAACTTTGGAGCTCTTCAACTAGAAGGTAATGCGTATAATCTGAACAGGTGGTAAGACGTGGAAGACGTGGTGCTAAATAAAACTATAAGGTAAACTTAAATCAACACTCCTGGACTTATTGCAGGGGTTTTCAACCTGTAATACTCATACCCCCAGGAGTACGTGACATAGGCTTATTTATAAAGGGTATGCAAATATAATTTTAAAATGGATGGTCTTTTTTTATTGCTTTACAAGTTAATATAATTTGATTCTGATTTAAGAAACTGTGTTATTTATAACAAGCCTAGGTATATCATTAACTAAGTAGGCTATTTTATATAACTTATATTATATTTAAATATGAAGTTTGTATTATAATTAATGTCTACCTGAGTAATGTAATTCCTTTGCTTCAAATTTATTTGACCTAAGTGGTATGTGAAGTTTGTTTTTACCGAGCAAAAATATGTGAATTGATTTTTGTAGCTCGAAATGTAAATTAAATAACTAATTACGTTTTGAGTAGTGTTTTAACCCAAATAGCGTGCTTCCTTATTAAGTCAAGTAATTAGTTTAGAAAATACACACTTATACGACTAAGGGGTTTAATTAAAGAAATATTATTAAACTCTTGGGATACTTGAAATAAGAGTTGGTGAATAAGGGGCACCCATTCGAAAAAGGATTGAAAGCTACTGCCCTGAAACATTTGAAGTGCCTTATGATTATTACAGCCACTTTATATTTGTGTATAAGAACGGGGTCACCTAACGTGTTCAATAATACTTTAATACCCAGACGACTGCAAACATTATCTAGAGTGCGTTTCACACAGCTCTAGCTTAGCACTATCTCACTATTTGGTTCTTGAACGCCAAGCAGAGATAACGAAGCCATTTGAATAAGCTACCTGATAGTGGACTGTTTCGACAAAGTGCAATTTACAGGGATCTACATTTTAAAATAAAGGTACATTTTTTTGTCTTGGTTGTAAACAAATATCATTATAATGTTTACTATTTGTTTATTTTTCGGAAAATGTTTTCCTTCAAATTTCCAGAGAGTTTCACACACGTAACATAATAATTATGACCAGCCAAAACAAAACAAACAAATAATACCATACTCGTATAAAAGTACAGATATTCGACCAACACATAATAACCTATCAGTAGGCTACCACACAGGTAACAAAGTACAGATATTCAGCCAACACAAAATATCCATACATTACCATACAGCTAACAGTTGTGCAGATACTGTTGATAAATGTTTTACTACGGAAACAATATCAAGTTTGAACCAACTACATAAAACAGATTCGACTGTAACCCAAATATACAGACATACTAATGGATGGAAAGCAATACATAGGTACAGGCAAAATTAATTTTAAGAACTACTTTTTTTAGTTTAGAGCATATAAAACCTAAATATACATGATAATATAAAGCTAGAAAACGTTCGCAGTTACATTCCTTTCTCAATATTAAAATACTCCCAAGCTTCACAGGTCAAAAGCAGTAGCACCAACCGCTTATCTGACACCAATTGTTATTACCACTCTTGTGAGCGGGTGGTTTAGATGTCGGTGCTTGTCTTTAGTAATAAAACAACACGCGGCATGAGCCGGAAACTGTCACTAAACTCACGCGACCTTTCTCGCACCTTCTCTTTGCTGTTGTATTCTAAGTCTCTCCTTACATACTTGGTGATATAGCAATGCCACTTCATGTCCCAAAACCTCCTTGGTGGTACTAACATGTCCCTATTTGTTCCAAAACCTCCTTGGTGGTACTAACATGTCCCTATTTGTCCCAAAACGTCCTTGGTGGGTACTAGCATGTAATGGTGTCCTAAGCTTCGAAAAGTCGAAGTCGAAATCAAAGGTCAAATCTCCTTCGGCTTCGACTTCGACATCTACAATAACCTTCCCCTATTTGAAAAATTTCGAAGGAAGGATAAAACTTCGATAAATTATCAAACGATTTAATTTTATTTTACTAAATATTACATTTTTCAATATTTGATAATTTTAAAACATTTAATGAACAGAATTTTAACATTGACTAGTAATTTAACTAACACAACGTAAGCATGGATCAAAAACGGGTAAGTAAATGTTAATATAATATATTCACTATTGCCAAAATAATTTTGTAAAAAATAAAAATAACTCTAAATAAATATCACTATGGTCTCTGGTATGAAGCAGAGAAAGCGCTTTAGTTGTGCTATCATCGCAGCTCGCGTCTAATGTTTGGTCTTTAATATTCTAGCTCTTTGGAATTATCTGTGACAAATTTACGAGTGCATTTTGACATAGAAGTTTTTCATAGCTTCTTCGCATTTTCTTTATTATTCAAAATGGCTGATACGGAAAGTAGTAAACAAAGACGGGATTTGATTTATAATTTTTATCAGAGAAATGCAGATAAAAATACATGCATATGTAAAGTTTGCAAAATAATATTATAAACTCCACGATGCAAGAAAAAATTAAAACTTAATCAAGAATAAAATAGCTAAAGCTATTATTCATGCTTTTTAGGGAGGATTACTCCATCTAGATATCATATTCTGAAAATTGAAAAATGACACCTGGACAGGGGAATCGAACTCGAATTGAGCCAAAGGTCCCTGGTTCAATTCCCGTGTCCAGGTATCATTTTTCAATTTTCAGAATAAAACTTAATTGATAAGTTACTAAGCTTATCAGTAAGCCTGTGTGCATAAGTTATTAATATAGTCTTTAGGTAACAAATAAGGAAATTTTCCTGGCCCTTGTTACTGACAAGATCTAGAAAAATAATTTATTTAAAAATTAAAAGTAGCGTTTAGTGACAACAAAAATCCTAGGTACCTATAGTATGACTTTGGTAGGAAGAACAGTTGAAGTTAGTTACTAAAGTTACTAAAATAATACATCAAGACATGTAATCTGCAGCTGTCACTTTGGATAAATATTATCGATACCTACAGAATAAAACAAATAATATAGTAAAATGTTATCAATGTTAGTCTCAACGAAATACGTTAGTTTTCTCTGCTATTCTTCCAACAAAAATCAGAGTACAGCTCCGACTTCGACTTTTCTTCACGAGTTTCAAGATTCGCTTAATATGCCACGTTATGTTCCAATACCTTCTTGGTGGTAGTAATATGCCACGTTATGTTCCAATACCTTCTTGGGGCCCTGGTGGTATTAGTTTGTCGCTTTCTGTTCCAGTAATTATTAGCGGTACAGTACTATCATGTCCATGTGTGTTTCAACACCTGTTTGACTGTTCTTTAATATAGTTCCCTGTTCAAAGACCTACTTTCCTGGTGACGTCTATAAATATTACTATACTCAGAAGTTAGTTTTAAGTTTATTTCTCGTCACGTTAACATCCTTCTAAAAAAATAACATTGAAAGAACACCTGTAATACAAAATGATAATATTTTTTTTAACGGAAACCTTATATTTTTGATAGTTAATGCATCTTTTAATCTTTTGACTAAAATTAGCTTATTGGTTTTATTCAAAGTTTACCCTATGTACTAAGTAGTATCTTAGCGCGCTTAACAAAAACGACTTGGCACTTCTTTATGAAAGGTGTCTTGTGAACGTTAGGAATGCCAGGCCTCCACCGTGGTTCGGATTCCACGTTAAACTGTAGGTCCTCCATTTCACCTCACAATCACCCTATCATTACACATTAGCGTAAGTGCGTATAACCCAAACGGGTAGTAAGACGCGGTGCTAATAATAATAATAATATCATTTATGAAAGGTGCAAACACTTTGGATTCTTAAAGTTATGGCAATTTTACAAAATAAAATAAATAAATATGGAGTAATCAACACTAAAGGTAATTAGGTATTATCCGCCTCGATGGCTGCATAATCTGAGACACTGCTCTTGCAGTAGACTAGACTGCCAATGACGGGGAGATCAAGGCTCGAATCTCGGTCGGATGGACTGGGGGTGGTTTTTCCAAAAAAAAATCCTCTCTCTTTCTCTCTCTACGTAAATGTGGGTAAGCATCTTATTATTTATATATATATCCATCCTTATCCCTAAAACTATTGATGAATTAGGATACAAGCGTATAATACGAACGGGTTGTAAAATGTAGTGCTAAAAAAATATTTTTATTTTTAAATCGGCAAAACTTGACTCCTTCCTCCACAAGTGACAACTAGAAAAAGCGCGGCTTGGCGTTTTAATTTATGAATTTATATCTAGATACTTTTTTATAATCCCAGATGAGGTTGTTCGAGTTGTATGCCGCCATCTCCATTTAAGTCGCTATAATATCAATTTATACCCACACCAGTGGTTGAGGTTTCGAATCATAGTCGGGTGCGTCGGGTATGGTTTCCCACATGTTATTACTCAGTGTGGTTTTTACCTTTATCGTCACCACGCTAATGCGTGTGCACTTCCCATAGCGAACCTGCTCCACTTAGAATATACCTTTAAATAATAATAGTGTTGTTGACCTTGCTGGTCTTGGGGAAAAGGTTTTATTTTTTTAATTTAGCACCGCGTCTTACTAACCGTTCGAGTTATTATTATTAGCACCGCGTCTTACTACCCGTTCGGGTTATACGCACTTACGCCAATGTGTAATGGTAGAGTGATTGTGAGATGAAAATCTGTGCCGGGACCGAGGATCGAACCCCGGCCGCCAGCATAGAAGTCTGACACCTTACCCCTAGACCGCCAGGTCACCCCCGTTCGAGTTATACGCTTAAGTACTAATTACGCTAATGGATTAGGAGTTTGGAAGGTTGAATTTAGAGGAAGTGAACCCTAATTTGCGTGGAGGGAGAGTGGAAAACTTTTTTTTTTTAAATCTGTTCCCCTGACCGAGATTCTAACCTCTATATCCTCGTACCCGGCAGTTTGGCTAAACACGACTAGTGTGTTAGACAACTACGCCACTGAGGAGGGATTGGGGATAAGTTCTCGCCTCAGGACTCGATGATCGTGGTTTCAAGCCCAGCTGGGGTCAATTGAGTGAAAAAATCTGTAGTAGAGCTTCCTCCTGAAGAGAAGTAAAGCTCTCGGTCTCATGTCGATTGTGGAATTAAAAGAACCCTGGAAGGTATGTGAAAATACCGTTAAAATTGGTAGGTCCTTTCACTCTCGCTCATAGAAATTATCGTGTGTGTATAGAATCAATCGGTTCAGAAAAGCAAGTTAAATACCTAAAATAAAAAATTGTGTGAAAACTTATTAAGTATAAGACCGCAGCACTGGTGAGTAAGTGGACAAAGTCGTCAGTTAGATTTAGTCTCGTTTGACGGTGATAGCTGGAGGTTATGTTTGGAGTTTTCTTTTTTTTTAACTAAATGGTTACCCTCATGCAATGAGCGTAACTTTCCTTTAGATTATTTCTTCCTCATTCCATCCTGATTAGTGTAAAAATGCAGAGAGCTTGGAGAGAAGTGTTGAAGGAAAGTTGTGTGTTAAATGTTGATACACCGAACGCTAGTTCCTCAGTATGTTGCTCATCGTAAAGTGCGCATGCGTGACTCGTCCCAAGGATCCCAGACTTGAGTGTTTTCTGCCCTCCTCGCCGCCTCACCTATAGTGTGAGGGATGCGTGTGTAGGAATCAGACAGGGACGTGTCCCACGACGTCCCGTGGGGCGTGACGCGTCTGGTCTGGAAGTGGGTGTGTCACTGAACCAACCATCGTGGTTAGGCTAGCGGTCCGCGCTCCTGACACTCGCCCGGGTGTTTAGTCTCCTCCCCAATCGACACGGCGTAGCTGATAGGCTTCTTCTCACATGAATGCGGATGCGTTTACTTAAATTAGTCTTATCAACTAGTTCAAAACATAACTTGGAGACAAAGTCTTAACTTAACTGCATCAGTGGTCAAATTGTATAGGGCGGCACTCTCACAATAGACTGAATTGTTGGGGACGGAGAGATCAGGGTTCGAATTCTTATCGGGTATATTGAGAGGGATTTTTCCTAAATGTTTTCCCACTCTCACTCTACGCAAATGCGAGTACATTTTATATAAATCCCAACTTCCTGATCTCTACACCCCTAGATTTATTTTTGTTTGCCTGGCGTATGTCATATTTGACCGTGAGAGATGCAGAATCTAGTTCGTTCACCGTATAATGTAGACTTTTAGTAGCTCTGTGGGGACAGCACGTTCGCCCAGGGTGTACTCTGGAGGCTGTCTACACTTCGTGCCCGCAATGTGATGATAGTGATTATGAATCTGTGGAGCCAGTGGAAATCTTAAGTCTAATTAACCAGACCATGGTGACCGTAAGAACAGTTCCCCTTTCGGGAAAAATACCTATTGTACCGCCGAAAATCTAACACGGGACTTATAGATCAGTAGCGAGGGTCGCTGACCACTAGGCCAAGAGGCCGATCACAATTTTAGTGTAAATTATTATTATTATTAGCACCGCGTCTTACTACCCGTTCGGGTTATACGCACTTACGCTAATGTGTAATGGTAGGGTGATTGTGAGATGAAATGGACGACCTACAGTTTAACGTGGAATCCGAACCACGGTGGAGGCCTGGCATTCCCCACATTCACAAGATGTCTTGGTTTAGTGTAAATGTTTGAATGGACCGAACGGGAAGTAGGACGTGGTTCACAAATACAAAAAGGCTTTTACTTGAATGTGTCACTTTAATTACTCGAAATATTGCAGGCAATATCAGACACAATTATATATATTCTCCGGAGAGCTGAACAAGTGGCGCATTTACTGCTGCCTGTATAACTCGTTGGGGCAAGGGAGCGACTAAACCACTGACTCGGTCTATCACTAAGTTATAGGGTGACCTGGTGGTCTAGGGTTAAGGTGTCAGACTTATGTGTTGCGGGTCCGGGGTTCAATCCTCTGTCCCGGCACAGATTTATCTGATTACCAAACCCTTCCCTCACCTCTGACAAGACGTGTATTAACCACAACTTGTGAATGTGTGGAAGGCCAGGCCTCCACCGTGGTTCGGATCCCATGTTTAACTGTAGGTTCTCTATTTCATCTCACAATCACCCTACCATTACACATTAGCGTAAGTGCGTATAATCCGAACGGATAGTCAGACGCGGCGCTAGTAATAATAATAATAATAATAATAATATTAAGTTTAACACTGACCCTGGTAGGGAGTGCTGGGCTCTACGAGCTTATTTAGGGCCTAGTTTTCGAGCCCCGGTTAGAACGTGTGATTCAGAGTTCACTCTAGGCCTGAGTGCGGTCCAAAGCACAGATAATAGTGTATCATTTTTTGTTGGGGTATTTTGACGTGCACATTCTGGACACACAAGTTATATCAACATGACTTACAAACTAACTTAACCTATGCTAAAACTAATTGGCTAACATGATGAACCCGTAGACGAATAGTAAATATATTATTTGGCATCATTTTGAATTAAACCACGGTCAATTAAATAAGAGTCTCTTAGATGTATCGAACATGATAACTATTGTGTTAAGCTGCGTTTACACTATGTAACAAAACATGCTAAATAACATTGTTATATAATATTGCTATAAAAATAAGTAAGCGCAATGGAAAATCGTATATAATGCGCTTTTATATATAGCAGATTTTCGCGCTGTATAGCAGGAAAAACCTTAAATATATGCTCTCGGTAAATATCAAAAGGTTTTGTATAACACGTAATATAAAGCAATGCTAGAAAGTGTTTACGTTTGCTATAACTTATAACATTTTTGGGGTTCATTCGCACCGTAATAGTAATCCCGAACCCGGCTTCCTGTCTTCTCCATGTCTGCCTTGTCCTCGAACATGTAGCCCAACTCCATCTGGTCTCGTGCAATGCTCGATGTGGACTTATCTCATCGCTCCAGCTGAGAGTAAGCCCATGTTTTGGTATTATATCCCCCCTCTGCCCCCTCCTCCAGAGCATGCTTGCCAGTTGCCACATTAGGTCACTTACTCCATATTATTTTGGGATTTCACTCAATAGATAACGGTCCTTGTCATACCGCATCTTACTACCCATTCGGGTATAAGCTTAAGTACGAATTGCGCTAATGGGTAAGCAATTGGGAAGGTTGAATATAGAGGAAGTGAGCGCGTATTTGCGTGGAGGGATAGTGGAAAACCATTTAGGAAAAACCACCCCCAATTCTCCTCGATCTCCTCATCCTCGGCAGTCAAGCTCAACATGAACTGACGCGTTAGCTAACTACGCCACCGAGGCGGGTCCCGACATATTGATGTTCATTTACTTCATCGTTCAATCGAATATTAACCAAGCCGCGAGAATTGCCTCCTCTCTTCTCGTAATTTTGAACTCAACTAAATTTGTTGCAGAAAAATGTACTTCACTCTAAGTTCTAATAGCACATATTTCTCCTCTGATAAATTTGCATCTAGCAAATGTTATATATCAAAGTTGTATTTCATAGTTATATAGCTTTTGTTATATAACATTATCACATTCTACATAGTGCAAACGCGGCTTTACTGAGCTTTATGAGTAATAGTAAGAAGTACTAAGCAATATTCTAATCCTGTTGGTCGGAAACCAACTACCTGTTTCTGCATAAATACCACAGATGGGAGCCTCCAGGAATGAAATCAGAACCACATAGGGCTGTAGCCAGTCTACCTGACACCTCTGGCACAAGGTTGGGCGTAAGAGGACCCATATTACAGTAAGGAACCCCCTCTACAATTTATCCTCTCACGATCTAAATATCATTCAAGCTCATCGCAAACAAAGTTGTCTTCATGATAGCACTTTCTTTTTTTTTATCAACAAGAGCTTGCTATTTTTTTTTAATACATAAGCCCCGCCTCTTCTTCTCTGTGATTGGTCGTCCTTATCGGTGCCAACAAACAAGGTTTCATGACAATTAAAGCATGTATTTTGAATTTAAAAAATGGTGATATAAATTACCGGGTATGCGAGGTATTATCTTAGATTGTGTGTAGCACGGGAAGTTATTTGGGCAGAGCATATCAATGGGTACCTTGTTTGTTGGCGCTCCTCATTTGTCTTCAAAAATTGGGTTGATGAACATTTTTTTTTAATTCGTGCATTTTAAAACAAACAAATCCTTCGTATCTTAGCACTCGTCTGGACTATCAATTTATTTACAATAATTAAGTAGGGGTGAGTGTAGTAAAATGTAAATGAAATGTACCAGCATTTGTGAGGGAAGCGAGAGAAAACGTGTAAAACTATTTAAAAAATAAAACCTCAGTCACCCTACAGAAATTTGAACCCAGATCGCCATGCCACTTGCCAACAAAACTAGACGAGTTTGACACCTTAGCCCTCCTGCCCATCGATGCTGGCTACACAATTTATATTCAATGGGTTGGGTCTGGATGAGGAAAGTTCAGCCGAATCAGCGTGGGGAGAGAATGGGAAAACCCACAATGAAAATGTCATGCTGAAAACCACCCTAAGCGCACCCAGCCGGAATTTGGATCATAACTCGTCACTGGAAATTCAGTCATTTTCAATGTTGACGCCTAGCTGTGTTAAATTCGTGTAGAACCCTCAATTTCCGACATGCGTGAATATCTGTGGAAATGTATCGTCCTAGCCAAGCATCAAGTACCAACTGTTGAAGTATTTGTTTTTAATGTCGTGTACAAATCCCTCAGTTTCCACGACTGCGAGACATCTCTATCACTCTATCTCTTTCCGCCTTTTATCTTCTGAAAAGGGGACACATCGCTCTGTGGAGCTGAAAGGATGGGTCACACGTCACTAGACAACGCAGTCAGTTACCCGGCCTGACTATATTCAACGAACTTAACATAGGCCATCCTAACCACTCGACCACGCTAGCCAGCACCCGTAGTGGTGGCCGAATGACCTAATGAATTAGACTCGGATTGCATTTGAGTTTAGGTAGCTTTTTACTGTGAAGTCGAGGCTCATTTCTCAGTAGGATTCACCGGAAGATATTCTCCACGTTGGGTTTTCCATCCTCCATAAACGTTAGTGCGTGTGCATTTTCTCTTAAGAATATCTATGCCCACTTATGAATCAAATTATTAAATTACCATACGATTTACAAGATAACTTAAACATAGAATAGACCGATCCCCAGCTGTAAAATAAGCCGCACTTTCACCAATAATAACATTTTTGGCCTTTCCTGGAATCGAACTCATGGTTCTTAAGCCTAATACTCACTAGGAAACATTTCCCTGGAAACATTGTTTTCAAATAGTTTGGAAACACATAACTTGCAGACAGTTTGGAAACAAATAGTCGTGTTTTCTGAGGAGGAAACATTTTTCTTGACATCCATTTCAATGAAATGGGCTACAAGAAACAATATTTGCTTGTCTGGACGGATTTACCAACATTCCCTGCAACAAACAACGTGGACCAGTTTGTTTCTGCGGTTCACAGAGATTACATCAGTTCCTGGTTTGTCGTTTGTCATGCCATGCCATGCTCAACCGAGAAGACACCGGAACTTATAAAGATATATCACACAAACACATTGTTGTGGGATGTGACATCCATGGACTATTAAATCGCGTCAAAAAACGGAATGCTTATAATGAAATAAGCGAAAAGTACTCAGTTGTTCCGAATGAGGTGGATAAAAAAATTAAAGGCCCTTCGTATGCAATTTTGATGAGAGCACATTAATTTTTAAACACAAGCCATAGCAGCAGCATCCTCCTCGACAGATATCTTTCACTCAACTGTACTCTTGGCGTGAAACAATGTGTTTTCTTTTAACTGTTTCCGATCAAAGTTGGCAAACAATGTTTCCAAGTGCATACCAGGCTTTAAATTAGTGTACAAACGTGCTATCGACTGAACTATGGTGTTGGTTGGACTATTTCATCTTAAAAAAATAGGGGGTACAGTTTGTTCCAAATATAATGTTTCATACATATTATATTGAACACGTAACAAAACACGGCTCGCGTTGTGTCCGAGTTGGAATTGTGTCAACAAGACATACGTGTACCGGATACATTTACAAAGAAAGGGGTAGACTGATTTGTGTCTTCTGCGCATGAGGCCAACATTGAATGATGGCTCTCAGCTGCCCAGAGGCACAGCATTGGATGGTTTTTATGTTTAGTAGTAGACTTATTTGAATTTAATAGTAAAAAATACTTCTTTTATCTTTTTTTTTTCGCGTGGCTTCTTAGTACCCATTGGCTATACATTAATTGCGCCAGTGGAATAAGGGTTAGGAATGTTTAATTTTAGTGTAAATGCCTCTGCATTTCTATAGAGGAAAAATCAATAAAAAGAAGCCCTCAGTACATCCAACCGAAGTTCAAGCCCCGAGCTCAGTGTCACCGAAAATCCAGCCCCTCATGAGAGTGACGCGTTGGACCATGCCACCACCGATACGGGTTATCATTTTGGTTTTCATCAATTTTTTTTAGCAGCGTATGGGTTACACGCTAATGTACAAATTACGCTTATGGTATTATAGAGACAATATTTAGAGTAGGCCTAAGTTTACCCATATTTCCGTGGAGGGAGAGTGGAAAACCATTTTGGGAAAAACCATCCTCAGTACACCTGACTGAGATTCAAACCTCGATCTCTCCATCATCGGCAATCTTGTCTACTGTGAGAGTATCGCCTTACCCCATGCGGAAAATAGTGAAAATTATAATACAATATTATCTATAAACTGCAATAATTATGGAATAAAATTTATTCATCGCGTAATATTTTTAGCAGTTTCCCTCCATTTACCAGGTATATAAACAGTTCAATTCTATGTATCCCTGTTCTAACATAGGAGTTCATATTATTGCCATTTTTTAATTAGAAAATTACGATTGTTTTGCCCCGGAATCAGTTATTTCTAATTTACTGACTCAATTTGAACTACTGCGCAGCTACGATGAACAATCAATTTCTTAAATAAACCCCATATTCGGTAAGTGTCGGTAAGTGACAGCTAGCAGAAGGTTCTTTTAGCCAATTTGAAGAACAAAAGATTTTAACAAAACTATGGTTTTTTGGTTTTGCAGTTGTGGCATCAAAAGATATTATAATGTAGCCTAGAGAAAGAGCAATACAAAATATTAGTTTCAAAATAAAACTTTTAACTTTGTAAGCACATGTGCATGAACACAACTAGGGATGGTTTGTATGACGTCATCAACCGCCTTCTTTTTGTCTGGTTCGACATCTTAATTTCTGAAGAGAATATAGCCTTTTAGAAGCTCTTGTTTGTAAACCACTGTTAAGTGAACTGCGGACGTCGCTTCCACAAAAAAGAAATATCCGAATGGTTAGTTTCATAAGTTCTTGTTTCAATCATGTAAAATTGGTTAACAGCAAAAATTAATTTAAAACAAATTATTATTATTATTAGCACCGCGTCTTACTACCCGTTCGGGTTATACGCACTAATGCTAATGTGTAATGATAGGGTGATTGTGAAATGAGATGGAGCACCTACAGTTTAACTGGGAATCCGAACCACGGTGGAGGCATGGCATTCCACACATTCACAAGTTGTGATTAATACACGTCTTGTCAGAGGTGAAGGAAGGGTTTGGTAATCAGATAAATCTGTGCCGGGACCGAGGATCAAACCCCGGACCCCAGCAAAGAAGTTCGACACCTTACCCCTAGGCCACCAGGTCACCTAAAACAAATTGATTGTTGTGAAAATTTAATTTCCAATAGAGATAACAACTTAACATAATATGGTCTTGCAGATCATATAGCTTGGCGGATGAATACATAATAGCAGATTTGGTAACTTTTGCTAGCTCTCACTTAGTTACACCGTATATGGTCCCATACTGGGGGGTACGATTCTGAAAATGCGCAATGGGTATGGGTATGCCTCTCCTACCCTCGTTTCACCACTAACCGCTGTTCTCAAAGCTATCAGGTGCGAGGTGTACACGTGCATTCCCCCCTCCCCCTCTTCTAATAATTATTACCGTTGCGTAATAACAAAGCACGTGAGTACACACACACACACACACACATACATGCACACTATTTACCTGTCGTCAAAGACAAATAGGAGACGATAAAACCTAGAGAGACAATGAAATCACGCTTTGGTATAGTGTTGGAACGAGAAAGGCGTGTGTGTGAGATTGGGGGGAGGGGTATCCTGAACGGTGTGCTTAGAGGGTGTATCTGAAAGGCAAAAGGTGTATATTTAACGATAAATTTGTCTAGGTTGGTAATAAAATAGTTGAATTTACTGCGAAGTGTTTCGCGAAGAACAAATCGCAAACTATTAAAGCTACCCGTCGTACCGGTGGGTACACGATCGAAGCGTCAAGCTCATAAATTCTGGTTTGCTGGTAACGGGGTGGTCGGGGTTCAGATACCGGATATGAGTAATTAGGATGTTCTCTCTAAATGATTTTCAAATTGGCCTCGACCCAAATGTGAGTAAATTTTTAGAAATTTCCCTTCCTCATTCTTAACCCACTATCGTAAATATGCGTCTAGCCCGAGCGGTTGGTAGGAAGCGGAGCGTAATAAAAACAAATCTATGTATAATTAGGAAAATAAAAGATTTAGCCAATGAAAATCAAGGATTGATCAAATACAATGATGACATCAAGACTCAGGAGGCGTACTTGTATTAAGTTAAATAGTTGACTCTTGTAAATTAATTGTATAATACTATTTTATTTATTTTATTAGAGGTATTTAACGTACTAAATAATTATTAATTAGATAGAATGTATCTTATCCCATAGCTACCATAATACTTGCGTAGTCATGTTACATTTTTAATCATTATAATTAAATGAAAATATGGCTGACAACGATTATTTATCTTTTATCTTAAGCAGACTCTAAACATCTATAGAATTGGTTGGCCAGTCAAAAAAAAATGACTTTAATATTCTAGCATTACTAATTTGTCAAATAAGTTACAATTCTGGGGTGAAAGTCACAATAAATGTTCAGCCAATAAACTGCAAGAATCGAGAAAATACAATTTTAGCGTCTAATGGCTTATTTTGTACTCAGTTATACATTTGTCTTCTTCAAATCGTTTTATATAATTTATTAATTTAATCGAATGTCTTCTGCTCTAGGGTAATCATATAGTTTCATTGACTTATTCTATTTTCATAAATTACATTTACATGAAAATATGTTTGACGACATTTATCTTAGTCTCTTAGCAAACTATAAACACCCAAAAGAAAAGATTTATTCCTGATTAGCTAGCCAAAGGCCTTTGACTTTACGTTTCCAACATTCTGAATTTGTAAAGTCAAAACTTTATGATTCTGAGGTGAAAGTCACAATAATGCACCATACTTCGAATTCTTAGAAGTCACACATTCAAATAAAAACTTAAATATTTCCAAGTTTAGGTTTTGAATTGTATAACCAGCTTAAGTTACTCTTAGTCTAAAATAAATCAACAATTACTTGTAATAAATATATTACTAAATTAACCACTACAACCTTTATGAATCTATTTTAGAATTTTTTTTCAAGAAATCAACGTAACAACAATTCGCTGGGACGTATCCCAATTTAGTGTCGGTGGAAACAAGGGTGGGGGCTTAGGGCAAAGTGGACATCATCTTCTTTCCCCTCCCCCTTAGAGAATAAAGAGTTTACACCCCCTGCCCCCTTGGCATAAATTTACCCTCTCTAGATTTATTTCACTCCCCTCTAATATTTTCGAATCGAAATGTGTATATTTCATATTAATTGAGAATGGAACGGGAGACTGATAGAATACAACCGCTTCTCAAGTTTATTATTTTGACCGACAGTCAATAAGTGGTTGACTAACTAACGGGTAGTAAGAAGCGGGGATGGATAAATAATTAAAAAGGTGCTAACAATAAATCCTGGAAGGTGTCAATTGAGCAGAAACACGTATTTTTTTAAATGCCAATGGTCAATAATTGCGTAATTTCTTTTGAACCTTTTTTTAGAGAAAAAATCAGAAGAAAGTTCGTCCAGGACTGGCTGATTTAGGATGATTTCATCCTTTGTAGCCAAACGGTTATATAAATGAATATAATTAGATATATAAATATTCCTCCGATAAATACATATTTTAAATCTTTTTTCCTCCTGTGTAATTTACACCCTCCACTTCCTGTGAGCCTAAAATAGCGGATAGCCCAGACAAACTCTAAAAAACACACACTTACATTTAAGAAATAATTATCAGATTAGGTGTTGGAAAAGGATTCACTGGTTACCACTAAAAACAGACCCTAGATAGCTTCGGAATGCATCTAATTTTCAACAATTTATTTGGAGTAGACTAAAGCAGGAATTCTCAACCTTTTTTTGTGCCAACAAAGTCAAACTGGTGAAGCCCCACTCCTCACAATAATGTCATAAAAAATACACATGACTTAAAAATAAACCCAAATATATTGAAATGCAGTTATCTTATTATTGGTTACAAAGTCACATGCACTTCTTATACTACCATGGTTTGCTTCCTGCATTCATAATTGAAGGAAATGCTACATTTCAATTAGAGGTTAGTGAAAATAAAGATGAAGTTCTTTCCCCCATTAAGGTTAACGGCCTCACTGAAATATATTCCCAAACTCCTCGGGGGTCTGGGGTCGGTGGGCCCCAGATTAAGAATCACTGTCCTAAAGGCATCATGCTTTCAACATTTCAACTAGCTTGTAGAGACATGGAACTTCCAAAAATTTCTGACGTAAGAAGAATTCCAAGTATCTCCCTGGGCCATATCAAAGTTCAAGAAAATTCTAGATAAATACCACTTTAAATAGATTTTAGGGGCACCCAGATTTAAGAAGTTTGGGGTGTAGGGCGTGAAGGGGGTTTGGGGATGAAGATTCTGCTACCATTGCCCCAATTCCCAAGTTTTCTTAGTTTCAATAAAATGCATGCATGTTAAGTCTTTTATCACGGACTGTACTGTACATTCAAGCAGAGGTTATTAAGTCAAAAATGTTTATCTCGAGTCTCAGTAAATCGTGTAAATATCGTAAACTATAGAACGTTATCAGCAGGGCTGCTGTCTGATGGGTGGAAGAGCAAACCTTTATAACGCAGTTCCGAGATTTAACGGGACGCGTTCATTGGTCCTTGCGGCAGAATAGTGCGCGCGCAGCTTGGATTGCTGTTTACGATAGTAAATATATACAAAAGAGCTAAGTGCCAGTTAGATAAAGAAATATGTTAGTCTCTGAGTATCGCGATTATTAAAACACACTTTAAAATGTGGAAACTCGATATTCATAAATTAATTGTAAGATTCAAATGAAATATTTCAAAATAATCTTCCTAAAAATGGGTTGAACGTGAAATTACTAGGAAATGTAAGAAATTGTACTGCAGTGAATGTTTGAAATTTCGGTACTTAGTGGCTTTCATGTTTCAGCTATGCAATCTTCCCCCAATCTGCGCGAACAATCTCGTTTCTATGACTCCTATGCGCACCCTCTCGCACCAATATCAAAACTCCGTAATAGGTAGATGCACCAATCAAATAATTAAGAGATGAAAAACGCTATCGAGTCCAAGCGACAAGACATGCCGGGTTCTAATACAGTGGCGCACCCAGAAATTTACTTTGGGTAGGCACACAATCATGGCCGTAGCCAATTAAAGCTTTGGTTGAGGGGTGGGAGGAATTGGGTGCATTTGGGAGCCCAGTACCTTAGCCGCTTAAGGTCAAGAACCTTTATGAATATTAAATGTATCTAGAATCTATTTGGGACTTGGAGAAGCTAGGGGCAATGATTTTAATAATGTTTAATGGTAAATTACTTTTTCATGGGTGTTTATAGTCAGTAATTAAAATAAAAATCATTCAAATGTACTAAAATTTTACACTATTAGGACAACATGGATCATTTTTAAAGTCGAAAAAAATTATTAACATAATTTACTTTATATGTTGTAATTTAGTATTTCCCATACATATAGACTATCTTTCGAACGTGATTATAATCATTTTTGTGATATCAGTGAACTCCTTGGTAATGTTGTATTCAACGAGCAGGTTACAATATAAATTGGGAAATTAGACTTGCGTTTAAAGTGGGATAGAAAAAGTCGGTGTTTTTGCAGTTTTTATGGAAAAATATATTTTGACCAAAATAAATAAAATATTGCTCCATTACAAACATAGCGAGCTTACGTTCTGGTCACCAGCGACGAATGCAGGTAATGGACGTCAGAGCACGTGTTCCCTTGTCGATTTTCGGAAATCATACAACAATCGTTTTCATTTTCTCTAGCTACAAAAAAAAACTACTAAAGAGATACTAAATACAGCACAAACTCATAAATCCTGTTTGTCCACCCACAATAGAGGTACTTCATGTATAATTATTGTTATTGTAGAAATCCAAAAAAGTCGATACGCCAATGGAAGCTTACAGATTTGCGTTTGTATTTCCAAACATCGAGTGGTTTTGAAAACCACCAGTTACTACTTCAAAAGCAGAACGATCATTGAGTTCATTTGAGATAATTAAAACCTACTTGAGATCAACAAAGGGTCAGGAATGATTCAATGGTTTGACTATTTTCAATATAAATACAAATATTGAGATAATCTCTGAAGAGGTTTAAATATTTGATGGAAAACGTTCGTGAAAACCTTAATCAGAGTTTATATAAACTTGTTCCCTACTCTCATCTCAAAAAACTGGATATTAAGTTCGGTAATAACATTTTATACAAAATATTCCTTATCACTTATTACTGAGATAATTATTTATCAGCCGACTCATAAACGATTTATATAACTTAGCTTTAAAAAATTTTTTTTTTCTAAATTAATTTCCACATGAATTATATAAGGTATAAATATAATTACTTGGATGATGTTGCCCATCCTGTCTCTCTCTATCTCTCTTTTTTTTTCCAGAACACGGCATAACTGGCAGCTATGGACTTTCGAGAGTGAGTTAGCTGGTATTAGAAAGTATATAAATCACAACAAAGGGTGTAGTAGATACAATATTTATACAAATAGTATTTTTGTGGTCGCAGAAATAAAGAATAGATGTGTAGTGCTGTTAGATTTTAACAGTAGAACAATTATATCACTGGATTGACAAACTTTACAAATTTTTGACAATTTATCTCACACCTTGTTATATTTTTAGTTACAAACAATTATATATTAATACAAACGCTGGTAAGCATATATATATATATATATATATCAGTGATGTATCATGTGACCATGGTGGTCACATAATGGCATATTGTTAACACAATACATATTTATCCCACACCTCCTTGCAGAAGCTTAGACATACTACAAATATTAGCACTTGTACAAACATATTTTACACCTCATCTCAGAGATCCTAAACAATGAAATTTGAGTAACCCTACAATACACATCTCTCATCAGAGAGTCACAAAATCAGACAAAATCCTCAAGATAATTTGGTGGCCTTTCCTCCCGGCCACTTCTAGTTAACATTGTGGTTGTTAGAGAGGAATGTTCTCCAGGTCATTATACTCCCCCGCTACCCTTATGAATGTGGATGGTCCTCTTGTAACTGGATATGTAAAACCAATCTTAAAGAAAGAATTATCACTAGGCCTATATTTTGTGCCATCATTCCACCCTCCAAGCTTACTAGGTTCAGTTGGCAACACTACCGGGGAACAGAGTCTAAAGAACTTTCCATTACTATTGCAATTTATATTTCCATACTGACTACATATTAAATAAAACCTATAGATAGTGAAGCTATCCGCTCCTTAGCACCTTTGTTATAATAGTTAGCTTGCCTGCTACTATGCTCTTCACGTTACCTGGCGACTGTAAGATAATCAACTACTTGTGAATGTGTGACAAAGCACAGTACATGGTCATTTGGACATCAAAGATCTAGACATTAATAACTTGGCCGGTGAGTAGCTGAGGTGTTTGAGCGGAGTGTTCCTATACTCTAGGGAGAGAATAGTAAATGTCAAGAGCCCCTAGGACTGCTCGTCGTATTATATTTTCTGATATACTAACGCCTTTTTCAGACAAACCGTTGGATTGGCTATATCTAGGACTGCATTTAATTGATTGGAAATTCCACTCCTTGGCAAATTGAACCAATCTATGACTGCTGAAGGGGACATAATCACTCAATAAAACATCCGGGACATCTAATCTGAAAAAAATAGATTTCAGCTTAGTAATGACTGTCTCACTTTCCTTAGTAGTACGTAATAGTACACATTTATATCCATGACAGACAAGATAATTTTAATTCCTGAACTCACAAATATCACACCTAACACGGCCCCATGGACGATTTCATAAAGGATAAGGCTGTAGAGGGTCCTTTAAGGTGGGATTCCCTCGGCGCGTCTCGCGTCTGCGACCAGCGACCGGACTTGTTTCCATAGTTAGTTTGTTATGTGGCCAGTTCCTTCGAGGCGACTGCCACTGGCGGCCAGAGTGCTCGTCCAGCGTTTCTACATTGCATCTGCTGCGACGGCGGTGTGGACGCAAACGCGCCATCGATAAAACGTGTGTTTTAGTAGAGTTGTATTTAGTTTTGTGTTTTATTGGTCTGGTTCTGAAAATGGTCCAAGCTTTATCCATATAAGAGGACGAAAATTTAATTGAAGATATGGCAAGCTCGCATCAATTTCTGACATATATCTTCGCCATTGTACCAGGACTAACATGTGAAGGACAACACATGGAAATTTACATCCGGAATAGTACGGAACATTAAATAAAACACAATTTAAAAACCCTGATAACTGAGGAATAATATGTACTATACATAAAATTATACATGACTGGCGACCAACTAGACGCATCGTGGGAAACACTGTGCCCCGCGTCTGCGGTCGCAGATGCGAGGCACGAGTCACGCCGAGGAGATCCTACCTTAGCATTGTTGTTAGAAATTGAGTTATACAAACCACAGGATTGTATGAACCTCTCTATATAAACAATTATGTTAATCCAAAACAGGTATTGCCTAGCTCTTTGTTTAGTTTCGAAAATACCGCAATGACATTCATCTAAAAATTTAAGCAAAATCAGGTATTATACTTTTTGGGACAATTAGCCTATTTTCATAAAAAATCAAATTATCTGAAACACTCAAATAGTATTTTATGGTCCAATAACTTGATAAACCATCTGGCACATTTCGCAATCGCAGGTTGTATACAAGTCATAGTGGCAACTGACAGGTATAATAGTAGCTAAAGTTATTTGATTGGTAGGTATGAGTAGATACTAGACAATCAAGAGCGCCCGCAGGATTTTTCTCCAGGGGAGGGGCAAAGGAGGAGGTCTTGGGGTTATTTAATACTCCCAGTACGGTGGGGGGATCCGGACCCCGGGAAAATTTATTAAATTGAAGCCTCAAAAGAATCTTTTTTTTTAAAGGCAATCCTTGTCTTCTGAAAATAAGACACAACATAAGAAAACTATTTCAAATTTATCCAAATTCGTGGGTGGACATTTGACGATTTGAATGGCGAATGTTGTTGGAATTTATCTCGTATGCGCCAAACTATCAACCCTAAAGTCAGCAGGTGGCCTTGTGGTGGGCGCTAGTAATTAGTTTATTAGTTATATTCTATAACTCTCTGTTTGTTGGCTGGGGGCACTGTTTGAGCGCTAGTTAAGAACACTGTTGGGCGGGATTAGTCTACTTCTAATATGTATACAACCTCAGATTCTCAGGGAGGCAATTGCCCCCTCTGGTCCCCCCCTGAGTTACCATGCGGCTGCCCCTGTAAACTGTATATTGGCTATAAATATAATTATGAACTAACTAGCCAAGCTATTGTATTTGTTAATTACGATTACTACCACATCTAAATATAATATTCTTTAAATTTAAAAATGACACCTGGATATGGGAACCACACTCAAGCCCTTTATCGTTGGCGTGGTTGGCATTTTAAAGAAATATATAAATATGATATTTCTGTCAATGCATCAATATTCATCTTGCTATTATGGCAACGCTTATGAATATAAATTTGCAACAACTTCTATAAAATAAGATTTTGTATGCAATCAACTTTGAAAATTTTTTACTAAATTTTACTAAATTATTAGTGTTATTTTATAAGTATTGATCATTGCTATCAAAAGTGATAGCTGCATATCTCATAACTTGACGCACGAATACGCAAAAATGTGTATAGAAAATTTTAGCTGTCAGACATACCCATTAGTAAGAAAATTGCGGTAAACAATACTTGATGTAGTTACTCCAATAAAACTCGCGATCATTATATTGACCATTATTGGTTTTGTTGAGGCTACTGCATTAACGTTATCCCAATAAAAAAAATCCGTGTACAGTACATTTTTAGAGTTAGGGTTGGTTTGTGAAGTATTGCTGCCTAGGCTAAAAAGAAGTGTCCCAGTCAAATTCAGGCGCACTTAGGTCTGTGTGAGCTCTTGTTAACCCCTGTCTTCTAGTCGAGTCAGGCACACTTAGGCCAGTTACGAGACAGTTCTGTGCTAGTTCTTGTTAGCTCCTGTGTACCATGTAGTGGGTGATTTACTGCTCGTTAATTTGTCGCCGAGAGATCACGTGACAGGGGGTAAACAAAGGCGCAACGGCCAAACAACAATGGTCGCCTTATCTCAATTACATCCACTGGAGGATTCTGGGGGATTGTTACAGCCCCGGGCGTATTCGAGAGCTATCTGGATCAACGATTCTTGTGAAACAAATGATCAGTTCCCGCATAGGAAACCTTATATTATTCAACTGGCACACCAATTAATTGTCAGGCTCGTCTAGTCCGATTTATCGGTGATATGGAGAACGGGTTTCGTAGCCGGTGCGTGTACTGAGAAGGGTCTTAAAACGGTTTTACATTCTACCTTCACATAAATGCAGGTACATTTTCTCTAAATTATACCCTTATCTTTCCTATTCCATTAATCTAAATATGCGTAATCCCTGAACTGGTGTTGAGGCAGTGCACAAAAAGAGATGAAATATAAAAATAAAAACTAGTAATTAATCATAAGGAATAGGAAAGAAAAGGGTTGAATTTGGAGAAAATGTACCCTAATTTATGTGTAGGAATATTGGGACAACCTTTAGTGGGGGGTGGGGGGATGGCCGTACACTCAACCAGTATTTTAACCACTACCCCATCTCATCATGGCAAACCGGACAAGACGAGCTTGACGTCTTTGTCCACGTGCCCACAGGTATGGGTTTTAATGTTACCTATTTATGTTGGTAATGCTAAATAAAACATACATATGAACATACACACACGTACATATACACACATACATACATACATACATACATACATACATACATACATACATATATACATACATACATACATACATACATACATACATACATACATACATACATACATACATACATACATACCTACATACATACATACAT
>CABFOV010000113.1:35356-63362 GCA_902141375.1 Timema poppense
CCCCCCCCGTCCCACCCATTCTTGTATACTCCCTTCGTTTTAACAACATCCTTACACCGAGTCATACAAGCACCTTTATTCTTAAAACTCTTGATTCTTACATTTTTGACCACTTTTTGTATTAGACCAGACGCTAGCTTACATTGAGTACACATTTCAAGTATGACCAAATTTGTCTTTTGGTCCATATTCTGGAGACTCAGTTGAGTATAAAAAGTGATGTCAATTTCGAAGGTTGTCGACAACACTTGGGGGAGGGGGTGAATAGTGCGCTTGGGGTGGAATTTTGTTTCCACTATAATTTCCAACTAATTAATCGTATCAAGGTTTTAAAAAATCTAATTGTGTTCCTATTAGCTAAGATTATAGCTATCCACTTTTTTTTTTTAGTTTAATCTTATAATTTGAGTAAATATAAAGATAAAATGAGCAATTAAAATGTAAAATAACTACAATTATGTCCATGGATAAATCTTGCACAGAGGTTATGTCTTAACTTCCTGAGAGAGTCCTAAATGCTTTTAAACAAGGACATTTTTCAGTAAAACGGGAGAATGTAAAATGTAATTGTGTTGCTAGTGATCATGCCCTTTAGCAAATACTTATCCTTTCTTCTAAAGTTATCGATGGCCGGGCAGGAATATCCGGTAATATTCAAGCGACCAACAAATAGTGCCTACCTTATCATAGTAAATCATCCTTGCATGAGACTGTCAGAGTACTATGATTTGATCTCAGATCCCATTGGTAACATAGACGAATATTCACTCAGTGAATGGGGCACAAATGTAGGAGTCAGAGCTGAAAGTGATATGCAAAAAATTATCATATTTCTTTTTGAAAACGATAATTAGTGGAAAAAAATTGTCTGCGTAACATTGTGAGTACCTTAGTAGTAAATGGAGAATAAGTAACATCATTCTTGCTCAGGGTGCAGCCCATCCATAAAGAAATGTAGGTACAACATTTTTTAAAGAGCACGTTTAATTTACAGAAAGAAAATAGTTTATTCTCCTCTAAAATGGATTGCTGTTAAATCTTTCACATACTCGGCAACATAATCCAGTAAGAGAGATAATCAGAAAAAAAGGAGTTTTATAGAAAATGACTATTTAAATTATGATTTTCTTTTAGCTATAACACTAGTACTGCAGAGTTAATAAAGCATCAGTAATACTTTATCCCTCCGCCTTGGCCTTTCATGGTTCTTGGTCTTTCATGGTCCTTGCGTGGAAAGCAATTTCACAAGAAATATAAATATATCTCTTCTTAGTTCGGAAGAAGTGCACTTTATGGATGGAATGGCACTTATACATTCAGTACACTTTGTGGTCCTTTTGAAGACTAAAAGATTTGGGGATTTAGCAAGTTTTCATTTGGACAGAAAAAGAAAGTGCTGCAACAGACTAATTTTACACACATTGACGTAGTTTTTGACACGTAAAGAAAATCATCCATAAAATTTGAAGAGCAAGAGAGATCAGCTGGTGAAGATTCACTAATTGTGAGAATAACTTCCAAAATAGTAATCTTGATCTCTACACAGTAAGAAAATAACCTTTTATGTCTGTTCCTGTCGAATTTCATTTTGCAGAAGGCTTGGATTCCAATAGGCTGTACTGTTATTGGTGAAAAGTATTTGAATGTAACCGAATGCTACGAATAAAATTATCAACAACATGTGTCCAGGGTAACAAATTTCGCAAGTTATAGCTTGGAGGCTGATTCTAGAATGTTATTTCATGCTTATGAAGCTGTTCAACAGAACTATTCATGAGGTATTGTTATTCACATTCCTGACACTTACGTTTCCATAATTGTTATTCAAATTCCGGACACTGACGTTTCCATAATTGTTATTCAAATTCCTGAGACTGACGTTTCCATATTTAGAATTCAATTTTGGAATCATTCATAACTGTTGGTTGTATTGGCCTTTTGATAATGGCTGAGTTAAGTGAAAATAGAAAATGTCTTGGGTGCTACATTGCTTCAGAGTATTATGAAGATTCAGTTAGTGAAGTTCTGCCAGTGTTACATGCTCTGACAGGGTGTGACATAACAAACAAACTGTGTACAAAAAAAATAGAACCCTAAAATCTTCAAGGCAAACAGTAAATATTGATACTTAAGTCTCTTAAGCTTAAATACCTTTGTAGAAAATCAACTAAAAGTACTTGAGTTGTTATATTTACAGCTTACAAAAAGTTTGGACAAACTTGTGATACGAATAGACACATTTTATTTTGAGGCAAACTTAGAGTCTTAAATAATATGGGTTTTCTACCCCGCACTTTTGATAGTTTTAGGCTTCATGTACTCCGAGTATTAGCTAAACTTCGTGTTTGGGGAGTTCATTAAATGCATTTGTTGAGCCACTTGATCTGTTGAGATTTGGCTACGCTACAAATTCTGAAAGTAACATATGACATGTTCTAATGAAACAGTTCGTTTAGAAAAAAATCTGCTGTTCCCATGCAAGTTTAAAAATTTAGTTTTAAAGAAATTTTGCATTTGTAATTTAAGCGAAATTAGGTTCTGTGCGTTCGGTTCCTGTCACGTTAACGGCTGCAAGAACTTTAACAACATCGAAATAAGTATTGACGAAGAAGAGAATGGTGACGAAGCTAATTGCACATATCTCTGCATTATGAGATAAATAGCAATCTTTTGAGGATCAACAACTAATTAACATTTAACTCTTAATTTAAAAATATAACTGAAATGTATTTTGTGTATTTAGTTTTAATTTGTTCAGGCATAAAACAATACTTATTTGAGTAACACATTATTCTTATGTAGATTAAGGACGTTTCATTGTTTAAGTGTTGTTATTAGTAAAATATAGGTTAACCTAAGTTACCAACGTTAGAACCCTACGTAATAGAAACCATTACTATTTTATCTTGCTAAGATGAATGAGCCGGAAGTTATAGGGGAAACAAAATTCCACCCCAAGTGCGTTATTCACTCCATCCCCCAACGGGTTTTCGACCACTCTCATAATTGACATCACTTTTCATAATTGCCTGGGTCTCCAGAACATAGAATAGAATTCAAATTTGGTCATACTTGAAATGCATACTCAATGTACGCTAGCGCATCCACTATATAGCCTATTTCATCACCCGAGAATTCAAAGGTTTTACGTCCAATATTCATTTTGTGTGTGTTAAGGAGCATTGAAGTTTGACCATGTGTATAAAACCAATGTTACTAGATGACAACTCGAGTTTGTATCTTCTTAAGTCATTATATAGGAGTCTCAATTTCATTGTAGGTGAATCATATGCATTCTAAATAGACGTACAGTACATACCAAATATCTCAAATTTAACCATTTTGGAAAAGGTAGAACACTTGCATTCTCGGGTGATGAATTTTATTTATTTATAAAAAAATACTCAGTTGAGTTTAGTTTGTTTGTTTTTTAATAGAGGGGGGTTAGTTGTGATTTTTTTTTTTTTTTTTTTTTCTTTTTTAATCTACAAGTGTTCAAATATCAGTAATTAGCACTACTATTAAATATATTGTTTAAGAAAAAACAATAGATATGAAATTATGTTTACTGTAAATAACTTGCCAGATACCCATTTTGAGCCAAATCGTTAAAGTTATTTTCAAAATATTAAANTTGCTCTCAGTTAAATTTGCTTTACTATGTATGCTAACTTATTTAACCACTCAATCAAATGGAATAATTATTCGGGATAAAGTTAATCTCGAGCTTTAACACTTTAAACATTGTTCTTCCATGGCTTCCATAACACGACTTTCGATGACAGTAGTGCAGTGGAGCATGCATCCATTCGAATTTCTCGTAATATTCAGCTCGTGTGGCCATTTTCTAGAAAAGTCGGTGTGGTGCGGGTCGGCTTCGTGTAACCTTAGCTTTTAAGGTGGGCGTGTAGGAAGCGCGGGAAATGGTAAGTGTTTTTGAGAGTTTTAGTAACATTTTTTTTTGCTAAAATAAATGTAAATATCTCTCCAATAGAAAAAAAAGAGTTTAATTTTTTCCACATGGTGATATCAACAGTTTTTGAATATCTTTCAAGGGTGTCTTGGAATTTAATGACAACTTTCTTTCTTAATTTAAAATGTTTGTAATCTAATGCCACTATGCTAATAAAAGATTTCAACTGTGGATATTACCATGTGAAGAGAATTAAGCCCTATGTTTTTAACTAAATCAATATTTTATTTATTTTGGCTGAAAAAATGTTTTGCTATAAAAACCGCAAAAACACTTACCTTTTCTCGTGTCCTTGTATCGTTTTATACACCCACCTAGGATTGAACTCAGCTCGCCTCTATTCAATCTCTTCGATCAGTCGGGTAACGAACACTGGACTGCCTCCAACGTTATAGAAACGGTGAGTCTCGTCAGCCGCTTAGGTCCAGTCTCTGGAAGGATCCAGGGATTTCGTGGTGCCCCTGTGGTACGTAATCGTTCGCACGATTCAGACCGGATCTTCGGAGGTCGTTACACATGGATGGGCAGGCCGCTCACACACAGACTCACGCAAGCACACACACATAGGCTCGCCCGACGTATTGTTTGTTACCTTTGCTACAACCAAACAACCTCAGATAAACGCATCGAAGGTATGGAAATTATTTATCAGAGAAAAACAACAGTTTTGCCTGCTTCGGTGGTCTTGAAAGAATTCGTTCATAAGATGTATTTTAACTATTCTTTTCGTGATCCACGTCTCACTCCCCTTCCCGGACTATCCGTTTATTTACACTGATGGGGAATTGACGAGGTAAGATTTTTATTAAGTGTACCTCGCATTTGTCGCTGAGGGAGAGTAGAAAACCATTCATTAAAATCAAAACTCAGTAGGCCCCGTACCTGATCTGTATTCAAACCCCGACCATCTCGTCATCAGAAAACGAGGCAATATGTGACTATGTGCCCACCGGTGAAGGTTCGCCGATTAATTATTTTCTGACTCGTTAGTGTTTTATTCAATTCATTAATTTGCTATTTTTTTTAGTATAGCGTATCGTAATGTTTTATTTTTAAAATGCCTAATTTGAATACTTTTGACTTATAAGGAATAAACGAAACATGATAGCTAATATTTAATTACAATAAGATTTTATTTGATAGGGGCCACAAATAACAGACCAAAATAAGGAAGATAATTATTTTATTTTATAATTAATATTATAAATAAATGGTACGAAACTCCGCACGAACTCCCCTGGGGCTGACCCCATGGCCATCCTCTCCCGCTTTGCCGACAAGTTGGGTTATGGTGGCACGTTAAACACTTTTTGACTCCCGGATTTAAATTGTATGACTTATTTTTAAAGAATTTAAGTCCTCACTAGTATATTTGAATTTAAAAAAAAATCGATATTGAGTCCACAAGGGTCAATACCTCGTATTAAAATTTCGACTTCCGGTTAAAATTTTCAACATTTTATTAGGAGTTGCACATATTATGGTTATCGCATTTTTATTAAATTTCTCATTTATAAATTTAGACCAATAAAAAAGGTAAACATTGACTATTGAGTCTAAAATGATAGCGCTAGATCATTGCTGTACAAACATTTCCCCTATAGTCCAGTGAAATTATCATTTGAGGTAGACATTTCGATTAAAAAGATGGAACCTTTTGGAATCACTTCTATTTAACGTCCTCAAAAATATACAGAGAATCTTAAAAAATCTTGTTGCGGGTTTCCCGCCATTTTGGGAAGGAAGTCAGCCATGTTGGATTTAGTGCATGCATTCACTTTTTTCAATGTTGTTCCAAAAGTATTAGTCATACATTTTTTATTTATTTATTATTTTATTTCCTATATTATTTACAATAAAAAATCTTAGATTCAATTTTATCCTATGACCAACCATTTTCTCAAAATTTCAGAACGAAACGAAACATTATGACTGCTAAACTGTTTTTTAAGGAACGTAAAAAGTTTCACGGACAACATTTGAAAAGAATGTTCAAACAAAATTTGCTGGAAATTATGTGAGCTTTAAAATGAGCTCTAACACTGGCAGGATATATCATGCCACAGCGATGTGATCATTATTAAAGTGCTTGTTCTCGTGGTGAATGTGTCAGAGATAATGGTATGCTAGGCTGGAAGTCCTCTTTTTTCGTTTCTTGTTATCATTTAATAAAGAAAAACTACAACTTTTTAAACTCAATTTTCATCATTGTTTATGTTTTTAATCCTAGTTCATTCGTCACTAAGTGATAATGATGAAAAATTGGGTGCGGGGTGAGGGGGGGGGGGCGGGGGGTAATTTGTAGGATTTATCTATAACATTATGTTTTAATAGCATTAAATGGTTTAAATCACTATTTTAATTCATTGTAACGTTCGCACCATGCAATTTTCATTATTAAACTGCAGCTAGTATTGTTTGCAAATCTTAATTTGTATGTAAGAGTGATATATTGTGTTATACACAATTACAATCTGTCAACGGTAGGAGTGATCACAAAGAAATGCCTTCTAATAATGTTGTAAGTTACAATGATTATCTTACTGCAATACTTTTTTTCTGGAATGTGAACTGTGCCTTTACTGATTAGAACCTCATCTAACACTAAATTTCAGAGTATTTCTTCATACACTGTTTGGAATAGACTTTTTTACCACTTCCCTGTATGATTTTGCCAATAGTACCAATGAAAGATATTGTAAAGATAATGTAAGATATATATACGTTTAGCTTGAAAATTTTTGGTTTTGTAAAAATATGTTTCGAATAAAATATTTGTATTATAAATAGACCTACTTAATTGCAGTGATAAGTAATTTAATATCTCAAATAGTTTCGAAAATATGATTTAAAGTAATAGAATTTACGCATTTGACCGGAACGCTTCAAGTCATTTTTCCAAAATATTGAGATTTTGTTTGGAATATTTATAAATGTTTAGAAATTAAATTTAATCAAAATCGTCAGAGCCGATTTTGAGAAAATAGAATTTTTCTCTTTGGCCCTTCAGTAAACTACCTTTAATCTTATGGTTAGATATCCCATTCCAAAAATTTCTCGGGAAAACCCTATGAAAACCCTAGATACCAAGTTTTAGCCCAATCGGTAAAATAGTTTAGGCTCTAGTCCGAGGTACAGACAGACGGAAATTCAAAAACAACTTTTTTGGATTTGGGGGGTCATGAAACGTCAACAGTCATCAAAATCTCGAGCTCGAGTTTTTTGACGATCACAATACTACAATACTATCTGTAAAATAGTGAGAAAGTAAAAAGTAGTTGAATTTTTACAGTCAAAAATAAATAGGTCTTGAAACTGTAAGTATTCTTGATTGCTACAAAGACATAAAATGCAAATACGATAGAGGTTTAAATAATTTGTAAATATAAAACTATGTTTAAATGATTGTGTTTTTAGTGGCTTTCACTGGATTCATATTATTACATAACGGATATCTAACCACAAATAATGCATAGCGCACAGTGCACAATTCATAATAGAAATATTATGGCTTATAATGGACTCTGAGTGAGCAATGGTTTTAATTTGTGAATAAAAGTTGGCATAATATATTTGCTGTAATAGATAAAGTCTTTAAAAATACTTCTTATAAGCGCTTTTATTTGGAAAACAAAATATACTAAATTGAATATTTCGAAACATCAATTTAACCAGTTTATTGTAAGTGGAGATATAATTTGATTTTCATTCCGTTCTAATTTTATTATTGTTATGAATAACAAAATCAATAACGCAACATTTCCCTTTTATTTTCATTCATATTTACAATTAGTTATAATTGGCGGTCAAACAAAGAAAATTCTTTAATAACAAACAAGTATTACTAAAGCAAGGCATTTCAAATTGAACAGAAGATTATGTTCCGTCTGCTTGTATACTGGCGTTTAATTGGCTAGAGCTTCTCTTTGCATTCTTAATTACTGATATTTCTCAAGTGAAAGGGTTGTCTATGTTCAAGTTCAGGCAAAACTAATAAAAAATTATATTTTAATTAACATTATGAATCGTGCACTTTTCCCTATGTTTTGTTGTGAGCGCTAGCATTGCAAATAATGTTTCAACTTCAACTTTATATGTACTATGTGCTATGCATCATTCTTGAATAATAGCAATGTGTTATCCACGAGTATACACCCGGCCTTACGAATTCCCAACATACACTAAGCAGCCTAATAATATGTAATAAAGAAAGTTAGATTTATTTTGGGAGGGGAGGTTTGAGGGAGGGGTCCTTCGAATCCTCAATTCACTCGAATCCTAAGGATATTCGAGATTCAAGGATTTGGGAAAATATATAACTCGAGATTAGAAAAAAATAAAAAACTTCTTCAAATCATGAGTCGGAGTTTGTTTCAGAACTATTATGCTGCTCGTTGGTGATTTGGCCCAATATAATTAATCATAGAATCAACTCAGAGCCAGACCATCAATTTATCAACTGAGGGGATCGAGGCAATAACTTGATAACCCTCATTTTATGAAAAAATGTGCTAGCACGGATTTCAGGTAGCGTACCTCTTGAACTACAAGTAGTTTTATAGTCAATCGATATTTTGAATATAGTTAATATCAACTATTTTATATATTTATTTTAGTTAGATGTACGGATTTTATAAACGTTTAAATAGTGAAAATATCCTAGTTAAGTATATGAGGGCTAGCATGCTTTTTCCCCGACCCCCTCAATTATGAATTTTATAATGAGTACACACACCACAATAAAAGATGTTAACACTTGATTGCTATTTCTCTTTTATATAGCAACTTAAAAATTACTCTAGTAATCTCTAAAATAAATGCACCAGAATTCACTTGAAGATTAGAGTCAATGTATGGGCTCATTATTCAGTGATTCATGTACCCAGATACTCTTAGAGCTGGTGATATGTCTCGTCATGCTATGTGACTTTACGATGATATATTAACTAACCAATTTATTATAGTTGCAGCTATAGCCACATGCATGTATGTATGTATGTATGTATGTATGTATGTATGTATGTATGTATGTATGTATGTATGTATGTATGTATGTATGTAATGTATCGTATTCAACCCGAAGATTAGTTTAATCCTCAAGAGTTCCACCGTCAGCTGCAAAACCTAGGCAACAATGAAGAAACCTACTAATTACCAGGAAACTGAGGAGTGAGGTAAGTTACCCGTTGTTTTCCTCACTAAGCCAGAAGGTACTGTTGCACATCAGTCTGCCAAGCCCACCTAAATTCATACATCAACTGACCCTACAGATGCCACCGTCCACCTTCACTCCATTCATCACAGGCTGTATATTGAATGTTGTTACTACGAGTAGTTTTGTTTATACTTCTGTCACTGTCACATTTGTCAGAGCCGTAGGTGAGAATGAGACATATCAATGAAAGTAACAACTTGCTCTAGCCCATACAAGAAGATATGGTGCATTAAAAACCCTGGCTTTGACCAGAGGTGGATCTGGGCTACATAGCTGCTTATACATATAATATCCTTTTTAGTTAGAAAAATGACATCTGGAGACAGGAATCGAACCCAAGACCTTTGGCTTAGGCCGTCAATGCTCTTACCACTGAACTATTCAGGAGTAGTCCCGTGACCAGGGTAATTCTTTGCTCATATTTTAAGGCAGAGTTGGGTTTAAAAACCATGTACAGGTGTCATTTTTCAATTTAAAAAGAATTTGACTTTATGATGGTTAGCTTACTTCGTTGATAATCTTCACTGTCATCATTAAACCTCATCACGCTATTCCTTCATAATCAGTGTCTTCACCAATCGGCGACCCCTGAACTGTTACCGATTCGCAATCTCGTTGCTTTCAGTCCTCAAAGAAATTATTTGTTGTAATTACTGTATAATTGTATTTTTGTAATTCGTAAGAAAGCAATTAATTTTTTTCTCTGAGAATCAATTTTGTTTATAAATAATTATTCACGTTAAAGCTTACTATGGTTCAATCATGTGTCAAACAAGACTATATTTATTGGAGGGAGACATCAACCCTTTACTCCCTAGACCCTGTACTTTGCCGGTCCGTTTATTAGAAAAGACTAGGGACCACTGCTTTAATTTAATAATATAGGGCAAAGTGTGTCTAAAGGGAAGGGTGTTTAGAAGAACGTCCCTTCGAATATGGGTATACAGTGGATCTCTCTAAGGGATATATTTCAACGGCCAAAATAATATCGAACAGCTGAATAATGCTATGAGCTAGTAAAAATAATAGTAAATATAATTAACTACATTATATAATTGATAATAAATAACACTTAACTATTTTGACAGGTCTCAGCGGACCCTAGATGCTTGAGCGGTTTCAGCGATGTTGGTCTGGTCTGTGAGTTTGTTGCTTCTTCTAATGTTGAAGTCGCAAAAAAAAAACTCTTAAGTTCACAGATTCATCACTATTATGATATTTAATTTAAATGGGATACTGAGCCGTACACGTTTTAAACACATATCTATATTAGATACCCTACTTCCAAGATTACTTAACCCGTATAATATTCAGAAATTTATCATACGAATAATTTAACTAGCACACACATACAAAAACTTATGTCTTTTAAATACTACCCATAGGCCAAAAGAGGGTCACCTAAACCTGTATTTCAAATACAGCTAACTTCTAGATACCACTGGCCACATGATAAAGACATATTGCATATAATACTTATTACTATATAGATTGCGCATACCTAGCTATTGCCCTTGCAACGGACAGCACTGTCTCTTTTGGATTGTCTTAAATGGCGTCACGAAGCTTCAGCAAAATATAAAGGAAAAGATGTAGCAGTTTGTATAAAATGTTGGTCGTTTTTACTGTATATTTGATTACTGATCTAGGTGTAGTAGGCTTATATATAGGGCTAGAGGCTGATTTAGCAGGTTTGCTTTATTTGATCTACATTATTATTTTGTGGTTGTATGGTGAATATCTTCAAATACTATTCAACGACAATTTTGAAAATAAGTATAGCAGAAAACTAAAACATCCAGCTGTTGAACCTAAGCCTGTAATTCATACATCCAATATAACAGATATAGATGCCGGTTGGAGGGTTTATTGATTTCTACTCTTTATCAAATAGTTACTATTGTCTTGTTATTTAACAAGTAATGCTGATATTAAGGTGAAATGGAAAGGGATGCGAGAAAAATTCAATGTTTTTGCAGTTTTTATGATAAAACATATTTTTGGCCAAATAAATTATATATGAACTGTTTGTATCACCATGTGAATAAAGTTAAACTCTATGTTTATACGAGAGCAATATTTATTTATTTTAGCAAACAAATATTTTGCCATAAAAACTTCAAAAACACTGATATAAACTTTGCGTCCCCTTCCATCCTGCCTTTAATAGCGATATTTGATAAACTGATATCCCACATAAGTTGTAGAGGACTATTGATCGAAAGGAGAAAGAACAAGATCGAGACGGTTTATAATGATGATCATAATGTTTCCCTGTTCACTCATGTCCTGCAGAGACTGTACCTTGCACCCTAATCATCAGGACATTGTCCTCCCACTGCGAACCAGATACATTATTACACCGTTCGTATCTCGTATATTACAACAAAAGTGTTTCATGACCTACGCTAAGAAATGGCGTGACTTTTTTTTGTTTTCTTTTCAGATAAATTGGTCTTCATTGCTCCCAATGAACCAGTTTATTTTGTTTTTAATTTTCCTTCTTTCTTCGCTACAATGTAAGGAAATATCCTTGGGCTGTGTTGCTGGAAACCTCTTTAGAAAGAACAGTCCTAGGTTGTATGCGGGGATCTTGGAACAGTATTTTCTAATACACAGCAGGCCAATAGAGCCCGATATCCGCTTGTATACAACATAGTGGCTATATTATTAATTACTTCACGTCTTGCTGCCTGCCCGGGTTATTCACGTTTTAATTACGTTAATGCGATAGAGAGGAGGAAGGTATAGTTTAAGTTAATTGTACGCAGATTTTCGTGGGTAAACAGTGGTAAAACATTTAGAAGAAATAATATCAGCCCGGATTCAAAGGTCGACCCCTCTCGTCACAGGCAAACTAGACTAAATGTTTCTGACATTTAGCCCACGTGTTCATTGGTGGTGTTAATAGTAGTAATAATAATAAATTAAATGTTCCCTTCTTCCCTTAGTTCATTCCCATACCGGTGAGAACGGGACTAAATGCCAGACCCATCTGGTCTGGTTTGCCGGGGCTCATATCCCGGCTAGGTGTGCTGTGGGTTTGTTTTACTATATGATTTCCTCCTCCCACTTCACGCATCTGAGTGTACATTTTATCTAAATTCTACCAGCCTGGAAAGAGGGTGGGAGAAACTGCATGAACAAATCAAGTGTGGAAAACCACCCATTGGGACACTCATTTGAGATTCGATTCTTGACCTCCCATCACCAGTGATCCAATATTTTGTGATCCTGACACCTAAGATCTATTGACCACTGGTGTGGGCTAAGCCGATCTTGATCCAGGTGGCTGAGATTAAGAGGTCAGCTTTTAGAAAATTCCTCAGCATGACCCGGGAAAAGGATGGAAAGCTCTCGATGAATATGCCAATGTGGAAAACCACTGCCAGTGCACACAACTGGGATTCGAACACAGATTAAGCTCTCTAGAGAGGAGCTAGAACCACGACACCAATCCTACATAATATCTACATGGATATCTCACCAACGTGACTAAAAAGGAGTGACTAGGTTTTATGGCACCTGGGGCAAATAAATAAATGACACCTTTTGACAATTGTTGTCCAGAAGTTGGCTGAATTATTATATTGGTACTTGAACTGGCTACTCGTTAAAATATATGTTAAAATATACTTTAATTGTTAAAAAATGAAACTTATGCTGTTCTTAATATTGCTAATAAATTTGGCGCCTAAGATAATTTTGCCCCGCCAACCTCACCCTATTTACGCCACTGCCAGGAGGGCGGCGAGGGTGAATTGTAGAATTAATCAACATTAAATGCTAATCTTTAGAACCTGGGACTCCATTAAAGACTAAGGGCCAGTTTCATAGTCAAATTTAGTACGCCTCAAGTGCGGTGTTATACTAAATACAGGACGACACCTACCTAAACCAGAATGGAATGGGCCAGTTTCCTATGTGAGAACGGCCCATTCCATTCGAGTTTAGGTGGGTGTCGTCTTGTATTTAGTGTAGCGCCGCACTTGAGGCGTACTAAGTCTGACTATGAAACTGACCCTAAATATTCTACATAAGGGCCAGTTTCATAGTCAAATTTAGTACGCCTCGAGTGCGGCGCTACCCTAAGTTAATGTCGACACCTACCTAAACCAGAATGGAGGGGGCCAGTTTCCTATGCGAGAACGGCCCATTCTATTCGAGTTGAGGTAGGTGTCGTCTTGTATTTAGTGTAGCGCCGTACTTGAGGCATACTAAATTTGACTATGAAACTGGCCCTTAGCCGAGTTTGTAGCGCGTCTATACCAATGTTATAAGAACCCCAGATTCTACTAACGATGTGGGTATTTCTGTTTATAAGTTGTGATAAACACATATTGGTAAATATTATTCTTGATACATGTAATACTATGTTTAATATACTATATATACCTGGTATATTATATAAAATATGTACATATAGCATGTAGGCTATACATATTATGTATCATGTGTAAATATAGTATGTATAATGTATTAAATATATATTATATAGTGTATTATGAATTTATTACATATTTTATATATAATGTATAATATATCTATAATATGTGTAGTATATACATATAATATAATTATATTAATACGTATATATAAAATATTCATTTTATATAATATTAAAATATATAATATGTATAGTATATTATATTTATAACATATATATTCTACATAATATATTTCATATGTAATATATTGTAGGCCCTATATATAATATATATAATAATGATATTCAATGTATTATAATATATAATATATTTAATGTCCTATACATAATATATATTTATATATAATACATTATTAATAGCATATATAATATATTGTATAATATGTATCTATAGTATATTATATTAATACATAGTATATAATATATATATTTACGCTCACACATACTAAAATAAATGTTCATTTTGCTGAAAACATAAACACAATGAAATATAGGCCAAGTTGCAAAAGTGCGAAACTCGATTCTTGAGAATTATTATGCTGTCTACGCGTGAGACCTTGCTCAACAATTGACGTGAAAATAAAACATCTGAGCTTCCTTACTTTGTTACTTTTATTTTACTAATATGTATCATTTCAATTCAAAGAAACCGAGTACTTTTTACGTAATTCCGGGAAAAGAAACTAAAGCAAACAAATAAAATAAACATTTTATTCAGACCCTGTTTACTGTAAGAAAGAATAACACACAAACATACAAGGTGAATGCGATTTTTTTTTAACTTTATTAAGGGTGTCGCCTACTTAAAGGTAAAATATACTTGCACCACATTATTTCTTATGAGAATTGCAGTCTTTAAGTTTCAAATCCACTAGAACAATCCTTTGATATTATCTTATAATATTTTGTTGTTAACTTGTTAACGGAATAGCTTCATTTGTCTATAAACATTTACTTTGATTTCAATGCCATTGAAAGGAAGCTAAATTCATATTTTCATAATATATCTTGAAATGATCAAACCTAAAATGTAGGGTTATCAATCATGGGGACATGTCGATACTTTTCGCCTCCATTTTGGAATTAATTTTATTTTCAATCAACAGGTCATTTCTTAAATAACAAGAGATTTTTGGACGTTTGCAAAAGGTATCAGCGCTCCGATAGGGCCCTCTTAGGGTAGGGGTTGGGAGAAAAGGCAAAAGTTTTTGCAGTTTGTATAGCAACATTTTTTTGGTCAAAATAAATTAAATATTGCTTCACTACAAACACAAAGTTTAATTTTATTCACATGGTGACCTCAACATTTCTTGAATATATATGTCAAGGGTGTACGGGATTTAATGAGAACATTTTCTCTTCATTTAAAAAGTTTGTCGTACAGTGCCACTATGCTCATTATAAATATTCAACAACTGTTGAAGAAAATGTGAAGAAAATTAATCTTTATGTTTGTAATGAAGCAATATTTTATTTATTTTTTCCAAAATATATTTTGCTACAAAAACTGCACTGGCCTTGTCTCGATTTCCCTACATCCCCAACTTAAGAGATCATTACTAACGACTACCCTGATGACTCAATTCTTAAGCCTGTCTTGGAGCTTCCTGTCTTACTAAGGTAGCATGGCCAGTGGCGTGGTGCTGACTGCTAAGTATTTCCAGGAAAAGCTGACTTATTTGAAACTACAATCCACTTAGCTTGTAAGATAGCAGTCTTACCTTGACTGATTACAGTATGGCCTTATCTTATAAGCTGCGTAAATGTAACCCGTCAAAGTAAGTATTAGGTTGAATGTAATATACCTGTGAATGGTTCTCACTACACATTAGAACACTCGTAAATAAAAATACACCCTCATGTGGGCTGTGGGGTGCAGAGACCATGAATGATTGATAAAATAAGGTTATATTGGAGCCTTGCTTTTCTTTTTTAGAACCAAGTCTCCCTACCCGTTTGGATTATACAATTATTTACTAATTACAATAATGTGTTGGGAATTAGTAAGTGGAAAGGGGGGAAATACTTTAATACACCCGACTGGGATCAAACCCCAATCTGCCCGTCTTCGACAGCCTAGTCTATTGCGAGAGTAGTGCCTTAGACCATGCGGACACCGAAGGGGGTAGCTTTGTTTTGCTTACCCTGGTAACATTCTACGACATGCCACTTATAATGAGGAGGCGAAAGTTAGAATTTAGATAAAGTGCAACCGTGTTACGTGGTGAGGGAATGTGGGAAAATATTTAGGAAAAGAGCATCCCAGAACATCCGGCTGGGATTCAAACCCCAACCTCCCCGGAACAGGAAAACCAGACCAGACGAGGATGGCGTCTTAATCCGCGTATACATCGATGGGGGTTACTTCCTTGTAGAGCTTGTAAAATGTATTAACTTTGCACTAAAGTTCAACAAAAATTAAAGTATATGCTGATAGATCAATAGTATCATTAGAGAACTATCATGTCATTTGTTTTGTATATTTTATTTCAATAACGAGTAAAAAAGTCTAGTTTAGAAAATTACACTTCAGTGATTAGGTTTTTTTAAAATAAATTTACTTTTCTAAAAGATTTTCTTGAAACCAAATGTTTTTATAAATGCTTTTGACAATATATTTTGTTCACAAACAACACAAAATATTTAGATAGTTCGATAATTATGGGAACGGTATTTTCCTGACATTTCTGAACCTCCTAAGTTGTCATTTTGTCTCGCACAGTCTATTATGTTTCTTCATATGACTTACAAAAAAAGTTATTTCTAGAACAAACACAACATTCAGTCCCTTAGGGGTCACTTAATCGCCTTTAAAAGATAAATCTCAAATTTAAACATGATAATTTTTTCAGACATCGGGAATAAAACATGGTACCCTTATCTCAATAGACATAGGTGCTACTTACTATCTTGATGAGTCAGATAATTTTGGTTTCTTTCAGATGCTGTACTTGGCTAGATTCTAGAAAATTAAGACCAAGGTGTGAAAACTTCATTAATGAGTTCTAAAATCTACATATTTTAACTTGGATAGTAAAATAACTGATAAAATATATTGTCAACTTTCACGATACTCTTTTGTAAATGTTAATCATTTCCATAATATGTTTGATATATAACTAACTAGTTGAACGTCCAGGGATTGAGCCCCCGGCCCCAGTATTCTGTGGAACCCTCTTGAACTCCCTGCCTGGACAACAGACTAGTTCCTCACCGAACGTTACAAGAAGAACACCACAAATCTGTCACCAATTCATGTTACTCTGTGATGCATATTCATAATTGCCCATATTAGGCTTCATCTTAGGTAGTAGATAGGCACCCACCTAAGATGAAGCCAGTGTCCCTAATATCTGGGATAAAAGCAATGCTCCCTTATATTTGGGATGTTCCTATTCGCAAGAATTAAACCAGAAACTAGAATGGAATCTCGTCACCACTATGTGTCAGTATTCGTCTCAATCCTCCCATAGTTCCTTCTTGCCCTGGTCTGACTAACACCCCAGAAGAAAATACCTTCACTGTCCCCAATGTTTTCTCACACAAGTTTATATTTACTTTGTACCGATTGAGTAACATTTTATTTATATTTGAAATATTACTAGTGAAGGGTTTGTATGGAGGGCTGTTCCCTGCTCATCCTACTCATTTTGTCACGCCGAATGTTACTACTGGTTCGGTCTGTCCGAATTTTACTCCAATGAGGTGGAAATGAGGAAAGTAAAGTTTTAGATTAATGTATCCGCATTCGCGTGATGTCAATCGCGCTAGTTGGCTTACCTCGAGAGTGTGTGTATATATTTAGCTCAGGAAAGAAGTATTAAAGTGCTCGGTATGCCTTACAATAAATAAGAGGTGGCTGGCTGGCTCTCGGTTGAAGGCTCGTAGCGAATTGGCCTTGAAAAGACCCAGGAGGAATCAGCAGGAGTATTAGGGCATCATGTCTTACAGGAGGTAGGTTGCAGTTGAAGACTCGTAGTAAATTCACCATGTACGGACCGCAGTAATTATTCCCGGAAACCAAACAGTTTCTTCATGAGTTGTCAAGAAGGCACAGCTTCGAAATTTATCTAACATTCCTAATTAATGTTACTCCTTTACCCCCTTCCTCCCACACAGTTTGAAGGTCAACGTTGAAGGTCTACTACTGGTCAGGCTGGACGTGAAACTATAACGAAGGAAGAAAGGGTGTTGTTAGTAGACCCACCACGAGGAAGGGGGTGACTATTGGTACCATGGTACCGAGATGAGGACTTCCAGGTGCCTGGGCTCAAGATCCAGACTCAAAAGTTAAAAAAAATTAAGATGAAAAAAATGCTAAGTGAAATATGAATTATATGCTATAAAAGGCCTATCTATACTAAACAAAAGAACAGTGCATGCCCACCCCACCGTATGGGGTCTCCTCAGGAGGCACATACTAGCATTTGTCACAAATACATCATTTGTACAGACCAATCTTGACCTTCGTTTGCTTGGAAATTTCACTGAGTCTATTATGTTTGTATTGAAACTAAATTTTGCACACAAAGAGAATCGGCCTGTAAATCAAAATTAAATACTTGATCAAGTGCGTAATATTTCAGTGTTTAGTTAAGTTACCTATTAATTGCTGTTAGTTTCTTCTCTTTTGTAAAAGTGACGGAAATTTTTTTTTAAATGTGCAAGCCAAAGTCAACCATTGCTAAGTAAACAGGGGTTGAGGGTCTCCCCTTCTTGAAAGAATTTGTCCCCCTTACCCCTATAAATTGAATAAACTTACCCACCTGTAGATTTACCTCACTCCCCTCTGATATTCTAGAAAATGAAGATGAAAGATGGCTTTCTATCAAACCAAATAACTTCTAGAGGCATCCGATTTTCAAAACTTTGTTGGGAGAAGACTACTATAAATATTATTATTATTATTATTAGTAGTAGTAGTAGTAGTAGTAGTAGTAGTAGTAGTATCACGTCTTACTACCCGTTCGGGTTTTACGCACTTACGCTAATGTGTAATGGTAGGGTGATCGTGAAATGAAATGGAGGACCTACAGTTTAACGTGGGATCCGAACCATGGTGGAGGTCTGACATTTCACAAGTTGTGACTAATAAACGTATTGTCAGAGGTGAAGGAAGGGTTTGGCGATCAGATAAATCCGTGCTGGGACCGAGGATTGAACCCTGGACCCCAACACAGAAGTCTGACCACCAGGTCACCCACTATAAATAGATTAAATAACAAATAGAGGCATCAAATCATTAAAAATGCGATAAGATTATTCAAAATAACTTCTGAGAGCATCCAATTTTTCAATATTTGCCTGAAGAGGCCCACTTTAAATATCTCCAAGAGACATTTAATTTTTAAATCTTTACCAGGCGAGGACACTCCAAATAGCTTCTAGAGTAACCTAATTTTTAAAAATTGGCTGGGAGAAGACCACTTCAAATAGCTTATTTAATAGGCATCTAGTTTTAGGCAAAGAATAGCTTCTAGGGGCATTCCAATTTCAATAGGTTTATGGGAATGGACACCTCAAATAACTTATAAAGACTCTACTTTTCAAAAAATATGTTCTAGAAGTTTAACGAATGTAGATCTCTCGCCCTCTCAAACATCCCTCTTTTTTTACTAACGACGCCTAGAAAAATAAGGTTTAACTTAACATCACTGAATTTGAGTATTACAAAAAGAGGGAGGCCGGTACTTTGCCCTTGGTTTGAGCACGTGACTGGTCTGGTGGTTGGTATTGTATTGGTCTTAAAGAAAAAAAAAAGTATTTTCTTCTTCTTTCGGCATTAAACATGCTTCGTTATTGCCATTAAAATAAATATTTTCAATTTACTACTCACTGTACACCTTTTCTATGCTTCTTATATGCAGAACGAACAAAACTACAGGAAAATGTTTTCTGAACAGGTTATATAAATTTGGACAGTCATAGCTCGCTTAGAATAAGTGATAATTATTACTCTCTTATGCTATGGCCCCACATGCGCTCATGTTTTTTGTTTTTTTTTTTTCCATTGTGAGACCCTAAAGGCGACATTTTATCTAATCCCACCAACAATTTAATATATGTAGGACAAATCTTCATTGTGATTTCCGTTAAGAGTAGGATTTGTAATAGCAAAAGATAGATTTACATATTGCCTGGGGGTCTACAGATTCAAACAGACCAGTTTTAATGACTTTTAATTACTATTTCATCACCTTGACATAGCTATTACCTACACCGGTGAGCACGTGGACTAAACGTCAAGTTAATATAGTCTGGTTTACCAATAATAGGGAGGTTGAGGCTCGAATCTCAACAGGGTGCAGTGGAAAGAGGAGTTTTCACTCATCCTTTCTCAAAACTAATGCGGGAGCGTTTACTTTTAAATAACCTTCTCATACCTAATCCTTAGATCAGGGATGGCAAATCTATGCCGTGAGAACACAATTTTGGTGACATGCTGATATGAAAAAAAATGAACATTAAATACATCTTTTCTTAATGTGGTAAAGTATTTTGAAGTTAATATCCCGACACCCATGTCATTCAATGTCATCATGTCACAATGAAACTGTCTTGGCTTGTACTTAAGGGCATGTTTTGTGTTGTTGTTGGAGACAGAAAGCTATGAACTGAAAATAAATATCTTACCTAGTGACACAAAACATGTTTCAAACTAATATGTAAGAGATTCGGTATGTTGATTTTGTTTTAGATATCAATTTATTGTTTTTGGTTTTTCTGCAAATGAAGGTGATACCTTCAATATTTTTACTTTAAGTAATTATTATTGGCTATGTTACTCACTTCAGCCGTTGTATAAATTTTTCTTTCTTTAAAATTCAGGCATTATGAAAATATTTACAATTTGATTTGAGTTATTCATTAAATTTCATAATATTCAACAAGTTTGATTTTTAAATACTCATTAAAAAACATAAATAAGAGATGGTACACTAGGCAAGTTCAAAGTTCAGCTGGGGGCTAGCTAAGTGGCACACTTGTTGCAAAAGTTTTGTCATCCCTGCCTTAGATTAAGTCGATAGTAGCCCTTGTATATGTACCAAGTAAAGTAATAAACATAATCTAACACACTTAATTATATGCCAAGTTAAATGGTTGAATATGTAAAGTTTACACTGTTTCACACAATGAAGAATGTTTTGAAATATGATAGTAAACAAACATGATAAATTGTTTCATTTTATTTCTGTTTATAAAAGAACACACTAATCGTTTAATATGACAGTTATTTTTATACTAAAATATCCTGGTACATTTTTCTTCAAATTCCTCTCAGCAACATCATACACTTGCTAAAATATTTATTGAATTCTGCACACGCGTGGTGAAATACCGACCACTATTTTCATTCGAGGAAAAAAGTTGTGAAAGAAAGGAAAACTCATGATTACAAAGGAACGGAGTTTGAAATCGGAGTGCCTTAATATTTTGGTTTTTATTTGTAGAAACGTTGTGTATATTTTTAATGCTATGAAAGTAAACTTCTTTCACATCCTGATCAAAATTTTAAAAAATCGTGGTCACGTAGGGGGAGAAGGTAGATAACTTTATATAAAGTTTTCTTTAAAAAAATAAGTCTTGTAGAAATTTATTATTATTTTTTAATTTTACGCTTACCAGCAAGATTATTAACTGATTAATTTAAAGTATACGAGAAAAGGCCTATTTCTCACCGCATCTTAAGACCCATTCGAATTGCACGGATATAATAATTAGGCTACATTATGTTGATAGGGATGAAGAATTAATATGAATTTGAATCGAGAGAAAACGGAAAGCCATTATGGCAAAACCTTTCAGTATGCCTGGCCAGAATACAAACTCCAACATCTAAGTAACCAAAAATTGGTTCAAATGTTCCAGTCCGCGTGCTCAACGATGCGCGCCGTACAAAAACTATTGTAAGTAATTTGTGTTTGATCTCTACACTGTCATGCAGGCTTGGTTAAACCGCAGCCCACCACCTTTCTTTGTATCTCTCACTACTTATATTTGTTCAGCCCACCACCTCTCTTGTGTGGCTCACCATGTATATTTGTTCAGCCCACCACCTCTCGTTGTGTGGCTCACCACATGTATCTGTTCAGCCCCCCAACTCTCTTTGTGTGGCTCACCACTTATATTTGTTCAGCCCACCACCTCTCTTTGTGTGGTTCATCACTTATATTTGTTCAGCCCACCACCTCTCTTTGTGTGGCTCACCACATATATCTGTTCAGCCCACCACCTCTCTTTGTGTGGCTCACCACATATATCTGTTCAGCCCACCACCTCTCTTTGTGTGGTTCACCACATATATCTGTTCAGCCCCCCAACTCTCTTTGTGTGGCTCACCACTTATATTTGTTAAGCCCACCACCTTTCTTTGTGTGGCTCACCACATATATCTGTTCAGCCCCCCAACTCTCTTTGTGTGGTTCATCACTTATATTTGTTCAGCCCCCCAACTCTCTTTGTGTGGCTCACCACTTATATCTGTTCAGCCCACCACCTCTCTTTGTGTGGCTCGCCATTTATATTTGGTCAATCCACCACCTCTCTTTCTACGACTCACCCCATTCCTCTATGCGGCCTACAAACTCTCTTTGTGTATTACATAACCTCTCTATGCATTCCCCACCTAGGGATGGGGTATCGAAAGAAAAGTATCGATAACATTAGGCATGGGGGAGAACATTTTATTTTGAGAGACGTGTTTATAATATAATGATTAAAAAAAGACAACGTTTATATTTTAATAGAATTTTCAGAATTATTTAAACGCTAACAATATTATAATATAATTATGTTAAAAGGTAAAATAGTTTTGTATAATGTATATTATGAAATACATCCTTTCCCTCTATCTTGTAGCTTCCTTTTTAACCCTGAAAGTTAGAGAACTTGCCTTGTTGGTTACATTTTGGTGAAGCTTTGAACCAATAACCAACAAAAAACAACATTTAAAAAAATCATTTAAAGTATATTGTAGCTCTCAATCCTCTTCATTGCATTCATTGAGAAATGGAATAGGAGTTTATCGATTATTTTTCCCTAAAGGTCTGTTCCTTATTTTATTTAAAGTATCTCCTGCTTTGGAAAACAGACAGACGCTCAGCAACCAAACGGTTGCTTGTTTCAATATCGGTCTGTGAGTACTCATATCAGTAAAAGTACGGAGTTAAAATTTTTGCAACCAGCTTCGGTGGCCGCATGGTCTAAGGTGCTACTTTTTCAGTAGATTATACGGGTATCTCGAGGTCAGAATCTCGGTTGGAAGTACTGAGTCTTTAAAAAAAATTGTTTTCCACTCTACCTCTACGCAAATATGGGTGCACTTTCTATAAATATAGCCTTACATACCTCTAAAACCATTAGAATGATTATAACAGAAGCGTATAATTTGAACGGGTAGTAAGGTGCGGGGCTAAGAAAAGTGTTGAATAAAAAGTACTAATATCGAAAAGAAAATATCGATATAAGTAAAGTATAAATACTTATTTCACATCTCTTATTTCAAATTATAGTTCATATCAAAATTGGTATGGTAGGTATCATGTCCCAATATAATTAAAAATCTTACCTCATAGTCGCACAAAGAGAGGGTGGTGGGCTGAACAGATATATGTGGTGAGCCACACAAAGAGAGGTGGTGGGCTGAACAAATATAAGTGATGAACCACACAAAGAGAGGTGGTGGGCTGAACAAATATAAGTGGTGAGCCACACAAAGAAGGGTGGTGGGCCGCACTTGGTCCGCCAGCCGTAGTTTACTCAAGCCTATATTTCAGTGTAGAGATCAAATACAAATTACTTAAAATAGTTTTTGCGTGACGCGCATCGTTGAGCACGTGGACTGAAATATTTGATCTAATTTTCCGGTTACGGAACTGTTAGAGTTTGTATTCTGGCCGGGCATACTGAGAGGTGTTCCCATAATGGTTTTCCATTCTCTCTCCATGCAACTTCGTATCTATTTTCCTCTAAAGTCTACCTTCTTTAAAAGTCATAAAAGGGTGAGATTATTTCTTTTACAAGGGCGTTTCACGCAAAATGTCGCAATTCTGAAGACAAAGTAAATTATTATAAACATATATAGTATTTCAATAAATATATTATTTAATATGGTCCCAACAGAACATTCTAATATAATTGAGGATTATATAAGGGGTTCTGAAACTTCAGAACTGCAATTTCCAAAGTATATATCACAGTTTGTTGATACTACTCTTCAAATAGGTGGTGCACTTAAGATATGAGTTCAGGGAATACGAGAAAAGAAAGTTGAGGGTTTTTGCAGTTTTTATAGCAACTTTTTTTTTTTTGCCAAAGTAAATCCAATATTTCTCTAATAGAAACATATAGTTTAATTTTCTTCACATGGTGATCTCAATATTTCTTGAATATTTGTTATGCGCTTATTATCATTTGATGAAAAACGTTTGCAAGGACGAGAAAAAGTTGTAATTAAATCCCAGGGCACACTTTTACAGATGTTCAAAAACTATTGAGGTCATAACGTGAAAAAAATTAAACTACGTTTATACTGGAGCAATATTTTATTTATTTTGGCCAAAAAATGTTGCGGTATAAAAATTGTAAAACACCTTTTCTTGCGTTCTTTACGCCGATCCACCTTAGAGAAAGGAACATGATGAAGAAAGTGACTGCACTCCAGTGAGGTGTGGGGTGGGGTGTAGCAGGGCAGAGGTTTATTTAGACCCCCCGATGCCAAAGTGAGATGCTTAGTGTCAATATACACCATATATAATAAACACTATCTCCAACGGGATCTTTCACAAGTTAATTTTCATTATTTGAAAATCTTAACCTAAAGTCTAATTTATGAGAGCACGCGCTGTAATCTTGTTTCACTACCATAAACAAGGACCTAAATTATTTTGGGCTTATGTTCGTGCACTTGTCATGAGCGTAGCGAGATTTCACACCTTATTTACCTATTTCTGTGACAATAAAATTGTTTAAAGATAGCGTATGTTATGCAACCGGTGTATTACAAACATGACACGCTCCCAGGCAAAGGCATCCAGTTTGGGTCAATCTGTTTCTTTGATTGGTCGTCACGTTTAACTCAAAAATAAAATGGCACGCACTACCTGGAACGAATAACTTGACGTAGATTTTTTCGATAGACAATTCTAATTTTCGCCTTTAGTTCTTAATCAAAGCGTGCTTTAAATTACTTTAACTAACAGATATTGTGTGATAGGCTTGCGCTCTCAAATTTAATTCGATAAAAGGAGATCACATTTTATCGGGTTGAAATTTTGAACAGCAGGAATTGAAGAAATTAGTTCAGTGGATATTGTGCACTTGGGCCGTTTTAATCCTTACATTTTCTCTTGAGAAGAACACAGGTAAAACAATATATTACTTATTTTTCTCTTCAAATCGGTTATTTCCATACATATTAGTTACACTAATGTAGAATGCATGAGGAAGGTAGAATGTTATAGGAAATCTACCCACAGTTGCGCGGAGGGAAATTGAGAACTCATTTATGAAATACTACTTCCAGTACACTCGCGCTGGACTCAAACACCAACCTCCTCGTCACCAGCAAACAAGACCAAATGAGCTTGACATTTAGACATTGTGCCCGTCGATGCGTTTAGTCTTACTATTTTATGTGATAGCTCAGTAGATTGCTTCATTTTTGTGGATTGAAAGGGGAAGATTTTTAATGTGAGACATTACATTTGGTTTTAATATCAGAGGCGTATCTTGGGTCGTTGCTAGGGCAAGAAGGCCTGACGGACTGTACCAGTAAACGGTTCCTTCGTCTGTATTTTATTTGACCGACCAAACACCAAATACTGAAATGAACAAATGTATGTGTATTTACTCTAAAGGGTAAGTTTAATACATAAATGAAGTAGACATATTATTAGTACAGTGCCGTCAAGCCTTGGTTACATTGGCAACAACCCACAATCCAGCCCTTATTGATATAAACATATATAATGCCCGATATTATGATAATGATATTGTTAAAAAAAAGGCATATGGCGTTGTTAACTAAATACAGCAAAACCTAAATCAAAATAACAAACTAGTTGTTTTATTCCACACTTTATATGTGTGTAGCAATGCAGTATTTCTCATTTCGTTTAACAGTAAGTTGTTACTTATCATAATTATTTTATTTTGGATTAGCATACAAATTCATTGTTCAGTTATTCTTACTCTGCGGGATAAGTTGTAACACTATTTTGAAACTAGCATCGAAATATTGTATTGTCATCTGACCTTTAAAATTGCATCAGTATTTATTTTATGGGTTTAATTAACCTAAAAAGACATATCACTCTTAAGTTTTGAAATATATTCTAAACAGTTTTTTGAAATGTTAATATTTACCTTTTTTTTAAAACTATAATATAAAGGCATTTATATAAACATCTCACCTCTAAATGTACTTATTTGGTAAGATATGTTGGTACAAAAAGAGAGTACCATGTCATTTTATATTTACTCTATGGATAAAATGATAAACTTTAAATCATACACAGAAAAACATTGAACACAATAAAACAAAACCATATATTATGATTTATGCGGTATTAATCTGTTAATTTAATTACGTGAGTTATCTTATGTTTTGGGTGTGGTTAAGGAGTCTTAACAATTATTGAGTAAGTTTTGATCTTTTGGATTGTTGAAGTCATATAATATTATTTTAAAATAATAAAGACTAAAATAATTAAGACATCATATAGGGTAAAATTACACTTAACAATGGTATGCTATTTTACTCCAAACCATAAACTATGAAATAATAAAATGATAAACCCAACAAAAATTGTTTTATAGTTAATTCTATGCTATAAATAATTCAACCTAATGCGCTTGAAGTAACACGAGTCATGATTACAGAAAAATTACTTATCCTTTAATATGTTTGTTGTCAATGGAAGCAAACACAGATTATATTCAACTAAGCAGCTTTTCACTTTTTGTTTAGTAACGTCTGAAATATCTTTTGTGCACGTCAGGCATTTAAAGAGTATCAATAACCCTAACTAAGAGTAATGTAATATCCTTCATTTAGAAAAAAAAATCGCATTTGTTAAAAAGAAAAAAAGCCAATAAGTAATTTTAGGCTAATTTCCCCTATATATAAACTCGTGCCAAACAAACACAAAAGACTGTTTTCTTTAATATTCATAAAAGTGATAGCATATCAATAATAAAATGAATAAACAAATGACTAGGCACAGAAAACGTAACAGAAAATAAATTATAAAAGTATAAAAGATACTCGCATGTCCCACTTATTTTGTTGAGCTAATTACTAATGGCACGCTCTATCTCACAATACTTCCTCTCCAGATAAAAGATTCGTTACAAATAGTCCCTTTATCCCCCCCATAAATAGACCCTATCATATAGATTGTTTTAATATATATATATATATATTAAATTATGAGAGTGATCTTGAAACTGTGAGTCCACAACAGAAAAGTGTTTTGTTAGTGATAGTTTTTGCACCATAAGCTATAGTAGGATTCTGGTACACTCTTTGATAGCTATAAAAATTAGGAAAAGCAATTTTAATGTATTCACACGACAAGTCATATATTCTACAACCATCACGTTGGATAGATACTATCAATACCTATAGGATAGTATTAACAATACGGTAAAATGTTAGCAATGTTGACCACAAAAAGATATGTATTCTCTAAACTGTTCTTCCTACCAGAATCACGGTAAAAGTTTACTGTTTCTTTCCATCGGAATTGTGGTGACGCTACCCACACCACTGAACGCTAGTCAAATAATGTTGTAGCTACTAGATAGTAACAGTTAATTATTGGTGTAACAGGAACTATAGATTGTCTATTACTTATAGTTGTATTAATTTACCATCCCGCTCCAGTGGTCGGCACGTGGTCAAAGGCTCCAGTCTCATCTTGTCTGGTTTACCGGGAGTCTCCCGGTCCAAATTCCTGCTGGGTGTACTGAGTTCATAACCCCCTCCCCCCTTCCCGAGTGTAAATATGTTTAAAAAAAACAAATGCGGGGCACGGGTAGGCAAAAATATTGTCAGTAGCGAATTATATCTAGTCTGAAGATACAGGATGGGTAGGGTGATTGATAAGCTATCAGTAACTTAAAACTATCTAACCGAAGCAAACGTGTCAATAAAAGTGACTGGCATAAGTCTGGGAAGAGGATAGAAATCCCAAATAAGGCTCTTCCCCAAAAATATGTACCGTGTCAGGGGTTTCACACACTATCCTTGCATCCAAACCTCCTGAGTTTGCGGGTATGGGTGATAAGGGGATAAGGACCTATGTAAGCTTTTTTTTTTCCACCGCAGTAAATATAGTATCGCATGCGTAGCAAACATTTTAATGTA